>JAKOGI010000910.1:130000-185000 GCA_029747015.1 Carnegiea gigantea | reverse complement strand
TAGTGCACAAGACCTCCAAGGACCCTCCAGAGAAGATCATTCATTGGATGACTGATGGTATTCGCACTGCAATGAAGACCAAGAGGGACACAGATGAGGATTTCAAGAGGCGATCGGAGAGAAACAGGAAGAATAAGGTAGAGGGGCCGAAGGCAAAGATTGGGCACAGTCAGGGGTCTACATCTGCAACAATGTCGACTCAGAGACTGGTATGAAACAGTTACATGCTGTAGTGAAATATATTATCTTCACTTTGAAAAGTTGCCCATGTGGAAATAAATATGTGCATGTGACAGGCGAAGCAACTGGGAAGAAGACCTTCGGCTGCTGAGTTATTTGTCACCACTCATTCCAAGGTTGACGAGAGCGGTCACCGCATTTGGTGCGATGAGTACGCTCAGAGTGTGTATGTAAGTATTACATTAAAGCTTCGTTCACTACGTAGATGTCTGGAATGTACGCATATGTAACTTGTTTGCCTTCCTGATTTGTTTGAAACGATGCAGGACAAATATGAGCAGCTAAAAGTGGGAACTGATGTGCAAGTCGGTTCCGCAGCAGATGATCACCTGTTCTTCAAGGCAAGTGGAGGCTGGAGTGACAAGGGCTCCATATACGGACTTGGAAGCGAGGGTGTAGCCATGTTTGAGAGACCGATCGCGTCTAGGCGTAGTGGCGGCAGCACTTCCTCCGCATATTCTTCTCCCATAGTAACCCAGCTCCAAGATCAGTTGCAAGCGACACAGAATGAGCTGCAAACGACTCAAGCTCGACTTCATTCGACAGAGGAGGAGCTGAGGAGTACTAGGGAGGAGTTGAGTAGTACTAGGGAGGAGTTGAGTAGTACTAGGGCGGAGTTGGAAGCTATCAGGAAGGAGATGGATGTGCAACGGATTGGGCTGCTGGAGCTTAATGCTCGGTTTGATAGCTTTTTAGCGCTGCTTGGCCACTCCACCCGTGCCGACAACTCTCAGGCATCGTCGTAGATGTAGGTATGTGTAGATGTAAATGTTAATTGTAATTTCGGCTATGTGTAGATGTAGGCAGCGTCGTACTCTGTCACATTGTAATTTCATGCACGTGACTGATGGAACTCTATAATTGTTGTGTTCGTGGAATGCGAAATTGTGGATATTTTGGTGCATTTTGTGTAATCTCAATTTAATTTAGAGATGCTGAACTACATGGTATGTATATAGCAAACAATATGCCCAGGTTGGAGACCGAAATTGATATTCTGGTCTCTGTTAGAGACCGAAATGCAAGTTTGGTCTCAAACGCAGGCTGGCAGGAACCTCAGCCTGTGTTGGAGACCAACCTGAAAATCGGTCTCCAATTGAGACCGGTAACCCGTCTCCAGTGGAGACCGAGGCAATATGTTTGGTCTCAGATTGAGACCAAATATATTGGTCTCCAATTGAGACCAAATTTATTGGTCTCCAATTGAGACCAACAGTTTTTGTATCAATTAGAGACCATCCAAATTTGGTCTCTAATGGAGACCACGGAACTTGGTGTCAATTCGAGACCGGCCAAATTGGTCTCTGTTAGAGACCAACGTGGCTGGTCTCTAATTGAGACCACAACATTTGGTCTCAATTAGAGACCGGCTCATTTTTGGTCTCAGATGGAGACCGGCTTAGCTTGGTCTCAGTTGGAGACCAGTAACTTGGCCTCAATTAGAAACCGGCCACATTTTGTCTCAATTAGACACCACTATGCGCTTTTTGGTCTCTAAATTTGAATTGCTACCAAAGGTTTAGAGACCGAAGAATTTCGGTCTCTGTTTGGTCTCTAAAATTATTTAGAGACCGGGTTGCCTCAGTTAGAGACCGTAGAACTTCGGTCTCTAACTGGGCGCTTTCTTGTAGTGGCTTAATTGACTCGTGAATTAGTCCTAGTCATACTTGTTTTATATTACGTTTATTGGATTCTACTTTGCATGCCACATGCTTCGTGAATTGCTCGCAAGAGTGTTAATCTAATTTTATTTGTGTCTAAGGGAACGTTGCAAGTAGAAACCTTCACTAGTGTGACTTAGTAGATGATTTGACATGGGAATAATTATGATTCTAATTGGGATTTAAGATTGTTTATCTTGTAATCCTTCAACTTTCCCATGAAAATAGGCAGTTATAGGTACAAGATTAGTCTTCAACCTTGAAAGATAGAGGGGATGTGCTTAATCGTTAGTCTATCCATTCATGATGCTTGCTTGAATGAGTTTTGATAGAGTTAGTAATTAATTCGCTAACATAACTGTGTTGTTAATTCCAAACTAAGTATTTTAATCATTTGATTCTTATATGTATTTTTAATTGTTACTTGAACCATCCAAATATGATTTTTCTAGATTGAGTGCCTTAATTAGTTTTGATAACCAAAAGAAAGTTCCTCATGGGATTTATCCACACTTGCTGATTGCTAGCTATAGTGGCATTGTGTCTGCAAAATTTAATTGAACAATGCACCTTTGTGGATTCAGTTGTATGCTATATTTTCTAAATTTTTCAAAGAATTTGTTTGTGTTCCCATTACGTTTCCACTGACCTAACCATCATGCCATCCATGTAACCTTCTACCCACTTATGAATCATATCATGAGGACAGTTTGCGGGTTCTTTGATAGGTTGCTTTGGCATTGATTAGATCAAAAGGCATTATTTATAATAATATGCACGTTGTTATGTGATGAATGTTGTTTTCTCTTGGTGCTCAATGGTCATTTTGATTTGTTCCTACGTATGCATCCATAAGGGGAGAAAGCCAATGTCCTGCGGTATTATCTTCTAATAGGTCTATGAGAAATAATAGAAAGTCATCCTTTAGGCTAGCTTCGTTCAGGTCTCTAAAGTTAACATACATTCTAACCCGCTCATCCTTCTTAGGTACGAAGACTCCAATGTCTAGTTGTTTTTAAACTTCTTCCTTGATTTTCAATGCCCATTATGGTTCCATCCTTACAAGCTTGGTATTGTTGGCACATGTTTGTAAGACATAGCGATAACATCTATTAATAGTTTCGTGAATTGTTCTACTTCCTCTTGATTTAGAAATGTTACCACTTTTACTTCTTTAGGTTCTTCCTTTGTTCACATATTTATTGTTATTGTCTCTCCAAGAATTGTAGTTTTATTTTCTTCTTCTTGGATTGTTTTAATTAATTCTTTACAAAGGCATCTCTTTTATTTGCGGAAATAAAGAAGTGCTCATTGTCATATTTATTGAATAAAGAATCAAGTACATCAGTCAGGTCCTAAGTTAAAGCATTCTTAGGGATCTTATTAAGGAAAGCAGGAAAAGGGATGATTCTCTATCTCATAAGCAAGCTTGATGGGCAGGTTGGTAACCACTCCTATGGTGATTTTGATCTCCTTCTTGCCATTGGTTGTTGTCAAAGTGATGTTACAGTATCTACCTTCAAATTCTTTAGCTGTTAGCTAGATGGGGTGAAATCCTTGGCTAGTAATAGTTAAATCCCAGTCTAATCCTTGCGACTTGATCTTCTTGAGTGAATAGAGTAGGCCTAGTCCATTGGGAATCTCATTAGATAGCTAGTTTGCTGTGGACTTTTCCTTAGGAGGTGTTGCTTTTGCTTCTAGGGAAGCCCACTCATCAAACATTTTAAAATAGAGTTGTTGTCCCCTAGGTGGGGAACATATTGTGATGAGGGGAAAGCATAGTAACGATTGGTCCCCCTTTTTCAAAACAATTGGCCATTCAATGTGTGTGCATAAGGGCGAAGCTTATATTCATGCATTCCTTTGATGATGAGATGTTTTCTTAGTTTGTCTTATTGGATTGCAAGTCGGAGCTCTTGTGGAGTAGGCTTAGAGCCTGGCACAGGTAGATGAACCTATTATGCTTTAAAATTAGAATTTTAGCCTTTACGTCAAGCCCAAGTTGGATAGTGGAGGTAACCCATTCTTTGCATCATTGCATTGAACTTTAGGTTAGAGTATGAATCAAAGTCAAATGAAGTAAGGTTCTTTGACCCAATGACCACACTCTCTTTTCTAGTGAATCCCCATATTTCGATATCTTGTTTATCATGTTTGACCTCTAGAGTGAAGCTCTTTCAATTCTGTCCACGGTGGTCACCATGGGATCTACGTTGTTAGTCACTAGTACTACCCTTTTATGATCATCTTTACATTTTGGTTGAGGGTAGATGGTACTACTTTTAGATGATGTAGCTATGGGTAACCTAATAGTGAATTAAAAGTGGCCAAAAAATCGATTACTTGGAGGGTTTCGACTCCCTCAACTACTGTATTAAGGGCTACAGTTACTATAATTATTTGATGTGTACTGCCACAAGCCTGAGTCTTCCAGTGGAATGGGTCATGTTTTCTTTTGTAAGGTCTAAGTAATTGGTTGCCGTGAGTGAACATATGTTAGCTAGAGATCTATTATCCACAATGGCCATGGATATGTGTTCGTGTTTGTGTGTGCATAATACGATGAGGTAGAGCGCTTTGTTATGATCCACACCTTCATCTAGGAGGTCGGTGTCATCAAAGGTTATATTGTATATGAATCTTTTAGTGGTAAAGAATCCTAGCATCCCCTCGGAAGTAGCTTTGGGTGGAACTTCCATTTTGGTTAGAGCAATTAGAAGTGCTTTCCTTTGGTTGAGGAGGATGCCAAAAGTTGCCAGATTGTGACATTAGCTATAGTTTTCTTTAGCGTTTTAAGTAATAGATCTTACATTGTCTCCCCTTTGTTTGTATTTACCAGAACCTGCGCAATGTTTTCTCGGGTAAGATAGGAAGGCTTGAAGGATCCCTCTATTCTTTTAAAGTGATTGATGTCATCTTGAGTGGCATAATCCCATTTGACTTTGACAGTCTTTATAGGAATGATTAGATCAATCCAAAATCCATTGATCTCATGACGGATGAGATCGAATAGGTCCAAGTTTATCTCTTCAATGAAGATATGCAATACGTTGCTAATAGATTAGCCTAATTGTTGGGCTTGGCCACCTTTAAAACTGGTAGGGTTCCATTGTCGATCATGTCTTGGATTGCATTACTTAGAATCTGATAGTTGTTAGTTAAATGCCCATATCCTTGGTGGTATTGACAATAGGCCCTTAGACCCCATAATTTAGTTTGCTTCTTCTCGGGAGGATTAAGAATGGGACCTATAGGCTTGAGGACGCCTTGGCTTTCATGTCTTTTGAAAGCGTCTCTTAATTTCATCCGTAATGGGATATAAGTACTTAGAGGTCGAGGTGGTCTAGATATTTCTATAACATGGGCCTCGTTCTTGGTCGTGGAAGATGTTGCAAATTTTTTTATCCTTGTTATAATATCCCTTGTTACTAGCGTAATTGGACTTACAATTTGTTTGCATTTCTTCCTCTATTAAAATGCTAGCCTTGTGTGGTTGCATGAAAGTAGTGATGAGTTGTTATTTTGTATGTTAGTTTCCAGAGGGTTGCAAGTTCTTTATAGTCACAAGGACATGCTCTTTTTCTTATGTTTTTCCTATCACGAAGGCTACCTTGGCTCTCTACTAAGGTAAGTAATCTGGGAATTGCTCTAATTAAAGGTATATTATGCTAGAAATTCTTTTGTTATACCTTCCTTTGCGTTAATATTTTGTGAATCAAGGAAGTTGTTAAATTCGTGAGTATACAACCACAAGAGGGGGGGTGAATTGTGGTGTCTGATTTTCGCGTTGCAAATAACAAACACCCTCACAGAGGTTATTCTCAGATGACAAACACCCTAGTGACTTGTTTGCAGGGGGTGTTCTCAAATATTGCAAATGCGAAATCACCAAGATAAATGCGGAAAATAAAGTACACACACAATTTTTACGTGGAAAACACCTCTAGCCCAACTGAGATGTGAAAAACCACGACCTACCTCGTGTAGGATTTAACCACTTTCACTAACGGGCTTCACACGTTACAAATGTAACACACCTTGTTACAACTTGCAACCACGTAACCTTCTTCTCTAAGAAGGGTTACACCACGTCCAAATCTCACCAGATTGGATATGTCCAAAGTCCACACGACTGAGGACCACTCACTCACTTTTCTGATCCAAGATCAGGGTTACAAAACACCTTACGGGGGTGTTTCTGATTTAAGCAGATGTAAGGTACAATGAGGTCCTAGTATGCCAATATTTTGAAAGCTCTATTTAAACACAACTTGTCTTGGTTTTTCTTTTCTCAAGCGTAACTCGAAAAAATTCTTCTCACTAGAAAAACCACTTTTGAAATTTTCCCTTTTTGCGTATGTTGTGTATGTTTCTCGTCTTTTCTCATCTGTTCAAATGGGAGTGAAATGCTGAGATTTTAAACACAAAATCCAACGGTCAAAAACAAGGAGAGGTGAAAGAATCAGCTAAGTAGGAAAACGATTTTCAAGCAAGAAATACTCCCCAACGGCTAGTGATAAATTTTCCCAAAATATAAGGGATTTGTTATCTTAAGAGATAACCCTTATCTTCCCATAGCCGTGAAGAAGATTCAAATGACAACCAGAAATCTTCAGCTTTTGAAATTTTATCATATCCGAAAATATAGGCAAAGGGAATCTTTTAGTTTTGGCAATTCTCCCAAAACCTATTTTCGCAAATCTCCCATAATATTTTCAAGAAATATCCTTTCCAGAAAAATAGCAATCTTGGAATTTAAAGAAAGTATTCTGGAGATCTTGGCCAACCGAAATGAATTTTCAAAGATAACCGGGTATGGCCACTTCAGTTCAGAAACACCCTAGGCACCCTGTTTGCAGAGTTGTTCGCAACTGGTGTTCTGAAGCACTTAGCGCAAATACCGATTCAAGAGGTATTTAAAATGACGTTTTCAATATTGGCATATTAACAAGAGTCTAAATAAATAAAACCTATATACCCAAGACTTCTTGTTTTGAACCAGTCATCTTGTCCAGGATTTGTAGAGCTGCTGTGAACACCAAGGCCACCTTTTTTGCTGGGGTTGTTCTTTGCATTGCTAGAGTTCAGGAACATGCCTTACAATCAACTATCGAGGTGGTGTTCTTGACTTAATATAGAATCACCAAGTAAAACCTATTTTGAAGACTTGTTTTCACATGTAGCAAACCAGTTAATACAATAAAGATCACAAACACCAGTTAGGCCTGTTTGGAGATCGTGTTTGGAGCAACATTACTTGGACAAATTTTTACACTTGGATTTATTATCATCAAAACTAAATATACTCAACAGAAGTGAAACCAATTATTGAGAGCCTCCCCTAGAGTTAAGAGGAAGATTTGTGAGAAACGTTCTTTATTCACCCCTTTTAGACTCACAAAGTTTATGAAATCCTTAAGTGGAAAGTCGTATAACCTATCCCAGTAAATACGAGACTGACTAGTAATTTAACTTTGGTAGTAGGTTACATTAGGTGGCATGAATGGTTTAATGTCTATGAGGTGATCTTTAAACATGTTAGAGCTCCTCAGTGAATACCCCAATTTTTCAATTCTTTGACTAGTGGGAACTGGATCATCATCAATGTGAATTGAGTGGGGATCATCTTCCTTATCATTCTTTTTTGGGAGGTCATTGATAACCTTTTCGTTGTTCAACGATCACATTCTGTTGGGATATTAATTTACTTTCAAACTTTGCCTCCAAATTGGGGTATGAGTTCAATAACATTCATAACATGGTCTTCATAATCTTCTGTTGTTACTATTGATTGGGATGGCTTAGGTTATTTAAGGGATAGGTCTTCAAATCTGATGACCTTGCCTGAGATATCGCCCCTCCAAGGTAGGCTAGTTGTACTTTCCTAAGCCCCAAAAGATCTAGAAATGAAAATAAAAATGAAAATCTTTTTTTAACATGACTCTTTTGGAAAACTTGGGGTTGCAAATTTTTAAGAAAGAAACGCTTAAGAAAAGAAAAGCCCTAAGACCCTGATTCCCCTCAAGATAAAAAGAGGGGAAAGAAAAAGGAAATAAAATAAAAACCAACAATTCTTCTATGGTAGAAATCTATTTTTAGACTAGTGAGGAGGGATGTGAGTAGCTAGACACATGCTACTCAAAAAAGAGTGATCACCAAGCAATAATACATTGAAGCATGCGTACATGAATTGGGGTTCCTAATTATAGGTCCTAGGTTTGAAAGAGTTTAGCTTAGGGATATGGTCAAAAGAGGCATGTGATTGGAGACGTGGTCGATGTCTTTAGTCTGAGACAGGTTTGGACAATAATCTACTTCTATAAAGTGGTGCTAAATAGGAGTGTCATAAGCGGGATTACCATTGGAGACAAAGTCATTTCCTATAGGAGAAACAATGTTTCCAAGGGGTTCGCGGGGTTCAGAAAAGGTGAAAATATATATGCTTTATGAGAGGGACTAAGTCTTGCATGAGCTTAGCCAAAACCCCTAATGCGATGCAAGATGCCTAATTAAGAATTTTGGAAGTTTTATGTTTTACCTTTGAACCCTTTTCAAGTCTCACCTTCATAAATATCCCTTGTGGAGTCACAACCAAAGGAGCCACAGCCTGCAGGTCCCATCTTCAGTGCTAGGCTATTTGTCTTTTGGTGGGGTTTTTTTAGAGAAAATTTGAGCTTTCCAAAGAGTATAATCACCACCATATTTTAGAATTATGAAAACTTTAAAGAAACAATTTTTAGAAAGCAATCATACGATCTCACTTAGGGATTAACTTGACTCCAAGATAATTAGTTAATAATTGGTTTTAGGGTGAAGGTACAACCGATGGTGGCTAGGGATAAAGTTTGCCCATCAACATCACTTATTCAACATGGCATATACTAAGGATTCAAAAAAGGAAACAAGAAACTTCTAAATTCCATGCAAGATGTTTGGTTTAGTGCAAATTTAGTCTTGTTGCGATTAATCACATCAAAGCCTTGAACTTTTGATGACCACTTAGGATAAATCATGTTACATGTTCAAGAAAGTGATAAAGAAAACAATAAATTTTAGGTGATGTTCGCTTAGATTAATTACATAGTTTAATATAATATACAAAAGAAAGAAATCAGGAACACATATCACATCATGGTGAATGGTAAAGGAAAAGAACTGATTATTATCTTGCTCACTTAACCCTCAGGATTCACCTCAAGCCAGCTTTAGCAAGAGCACATTCCCAAAGATCTAACCTTTGCTGAGGTTTGTTGAAGGCTAGTCCAAAAAAAGTTTGTTGTGAAGAAGATGATTCCTCAAGGGAGAGAGAACACTAGAGGAAGGTCGTCGCTTTAACAATAGAGAAGAGAAGAGAAGAGAAGAAAGTCAATCAAGAGTTCTCTTTCTAGCAAGGAGGAAGAAAAGAACATGTGTTGATCTCCTAGAGGAAGAGGGATGCTCCTCCTTTTATACTCATTAGGAGGAGAAATCCCTCTAAGGTTATAGCTGTTGAATTCCAAGAGTACACAACCACAAGAGGGGGGTGAATTGTGGTGGCCGATTTTCGTCAAATAACTGACAAACAGCCGTAGCACTTGATTGCAGAGACTGTTCGTAAATCACAAACAACCTTAAGCCTTGTTTGCAAGCGGTTGTTCCCAATTGGTTCAGTAGCGAAATTCAAAGTAATAAATGCGGAAATAAAGCACACACAATTTTTACGTGGAAAACACCTCTAGCCCAACTGAGGTGTGAAAAACCACGACCTACCTCGTGTAGGATTTAACCACTTCACTAACGGGCTGAACACGTTACAAAAGTAACACTCCTTGTTACAACTTGTAACCCACGTAACCTTCTTCCCTAAGACAGGTTACACCACGTCCAATCACACTATATTGGACACGTCCAAAGTCCACTCGACTATGGACACACTCACTCACTTTCTGATCTGAGAACAGGGGTACAAAACACCTTACTGGGGGTGCTTCTGACTTAAGCAGATGTAAGGTACAATGAAGTCCTATTATGCCAATATATTGAAAGCTCAGTTAAGCACAAGCCTGTCACGGTTTTTCTCTTTGAAATGCAACTTTTGGAAATCTCTTACTTCTTGTGTAAAAACCGGATATCTAAATGGGAGAGAAGATTTCATTATTTAAACACACAAACCCAACGGCTAATACTTTCAAAAAGGATAACAAAATCTTCTAATATTAGCAGCTTAGGGAGTTTCTTCAAATAAGATTCCCAAAGGCTAGAAAAGATAAGATTTTACTAAAATAAGGGAATTTGATTTTTCAAGGGATAAAAACTAATGACCCACTAAATATAGCTGTGCCGATTTAGCCCAAAAAAAGGATAAAGATTTCGGTTCCAAATTTGAAATCAATCACGGCCTAAAAATAAGGGATAAGAATTTTGAAAAGAGATCCTTAGCAAAAACGGTTTTGCAATCTTTTTCAAATCAAAAATAATCCTTTTTAGAACTTAATTAGTTAGCCTAGGATTTCATAAAAAGATCCTTTAGAGCTGGCACCCAACCAAAGGAAATTTACTGGTAAAACAGTCAGTCGAGGCTGCTGCAGTTTCAGGAACACCTTAGGCACCCTGTTTGTAGGGTTGTTTGGAAATTGGTGTTCCAAAGCAAATGTCAAAAACCGTTTTAAGAAGTGTTAAATTGAGACTTTCAAGATTGGCATATTAGCAAGAGTCTAAAAGATAAAAACTAAACCAAACCAAGACTTCTTGTTGTAAGAATCAGTCATCTTGTCAGTCATCTTGTCAAGAATAAATATGCTGCTCCAAACACCTTGGTCACCTTGATTCCTCGGGTGATCTTGTATAGCTGAATGTAAGAACTTGTTCCTTAAGACTTAGCCAACTGTTTGGCGAGATTTGTTGTTTGCTGATCTTGTATCACTGAAGCTTGGAACCTGTTTCTAAGACTTGTTCTCAACATTTAGCATCCAGGTTAATACGAATATTACAAACAACAGTGTAGGCCCTGTTTGGAGAGCTTGTTTGGAACAACATTACTTAGACAAATATGTTACACTTGGATTTGTTATCATCAAAACTAAATATAATTATGCAACAAATTCCCCCTTTTTGATGATGACAAACCAAGTGACCATATTGACAAAAATTTAAAAAAACTTTAAAACTTTAAAGAATGCTGATAGGGATCCACACTAGGTGCTAGGTCATAGAGCAAGTCATATGGAAGTCATTTAGCAAGTCATATGGAAGTCATATGGTCAGACATCTTCCCCCTTTTGGCATCATTAAAAAGCATAAACAACGGACAATCACATGGTGTTGGCAACAACAAGAGATTTCATTAACAGCCCAGAGATATACAATACCAAACAAAAACATAAAGGGAGAGGGAAGAAAACATGAGGAAACATCCGACACAATTAGGGAGCAGTGGGTGATGGTGACTGTGGAGAAGGGATTTTGGGAGCAAGAGAAGAGAGAAGGGCCAGGAGGTCTTCATGGCGTTTGGCAGAGAGGGCCTTCTCTTCATCTGAGGCAGCTTTGGCAGCAGAGGGCTCTTCCTTGAGCCGAGAATTATCTTGAAGAACATCCTCAAGTTTCCCTGAGGAACGGCGAGGAACAGGGCGAGGTGGTCTGGTGCCCTGTTTGGAGGCAGAGCCCTCGGCCAAAGCATAGCCACACCCCATAAGGGTGTCAGTCCCTATCTCATCAATGATTTGGGCAGCCACCTTCTTTTGAGCTCTATCCCAAAATGCTCAAAGACCTTCGTCAGCAGAAAGCCATATCCAAGATCATGTGCCCGAGTAGTGTTTGCAATACACGCAATATGGCGAATCATAAGGGCAGGAAGGTTAATGGGTTCCTCCCTGTCCAATAGATCCATCAGGCACTGATCTAGGGCATCAGCCTGATTACGACCCTGACCCATTGGAATTATGTTCCTAATAACGAACATGAAGAGCAATTGATGCAGGGGGGTCATGTCACCCTTCTTCACAGAGGTGGGTGTTTGCAGACCCTGGTTTTGACTTAACCGCTGTGAAAGCTCGAACAGCCTGGCTGTCCCTAAGACAGACTTATCCTCCCTCACATGCACATCAAAACCATGTGAGGGGACACCCAAAATGTCACTCAGAGAGCGGGCATCAAATTGTACTTCTTTATCACCAATGGTGCTTGTCACCGCTCCTTCGGTGACAGCACAGTTGGCATAGAATTCAGCCAACTCTAGTCCAGAGCACCCCAACTCGGTGTTTGCAAAGAGATCCAACCATTGCTGGGCTCTCAGTTTCTGCAGGAACACCTCTACCCCATGTTCCTGGAAAAAGGGAACTTTCACTATCTTCCCCCTCACTATGTTGCGCTTGAGCAGATGCGCAACCTTGGTAGAAGAAGGGGAGGTAGTGGTCTTTTTCGCTCTTTTGAGGGGAGGAGCAGAAGAGGTAGTCTTAGGTGTAGCTGATTTGGAGAGAGAAGGGGTGAAGGTCTTTCTCTTGGGAGGGGTTGTTGGAGGAGAAGACTTAATGGCAGGGAGAGTGGTTTTCTTAGGAGGAGCTTGTTCTTCGGAGGACTCGAAGAACACCGGGGTCCCCTGTTTAAAGGGGGTGTTCTCAGAATCAGAATCCGAGAATCCCGCAGAAGAAGAAGAGGAAGAAATTTCCTCAATGACTGGAGTGGAAGATTTTGTGGTTCTAGGAGTGGAGTAGAAGGCAATTCTTGCAGATTTGCGTGCGGGCTTAGCAGATTTTGGAGGAGAGGGGGCTGAGGCTTTTGAGGGTTGAGGCCTTGTTTGTGGCCTTGATCTAGGCGTTCTGCTACGCCTAGCCACCATCTTAACCCTTTTTCTTTTCTCTCCGGTTTGGAAGACCGGAGTGGCTAACTCAGGCTCAGCAGGGGAAATGTTTCCACCATGGCTTCCCCCTGTTTCCAAGGATCTCTCCTCAGAACTTCCCCTCAGATCATCCCTTAGGTCCTCCTTACACACAAAATTGAGGGATTCAGACCCTGTTTCAGCAACTATTTCCTTTTCAGGAAACAGCCCAAAAGAACAGGGCTCAACAAACTCAGAGAAGTCGACAGGAGACTCAAAGACTTCATCTTTAGACCCAAGATTTTCACTAGATTTCCCAACTTGGGCAGAGTTCTTTTCAGAAGGGGGTAAACAGTTGATCCCTGAAATACCACCAATTCCCAACCAAAATTGTAGGGAATGTCTTTCAAACCCAAGCCTACTGATTTTAGTCCGACATTCTTCAAAAATCGGAAGGGTTTGAAGCTAATTGGGCGAGGAGGACTAGAGGGTTTACCTTCTAGAATCGTCATTAAAAACGGCGTGAAGACAACAAGGTCAGGGTTCCTGAGGCTGATTCGAATAGCTTCCTTCCCCTGATTGAAGAAGCAGAACTTTTAGAGCCTTCGATTGAAGCCATTTGAGCAAGAATTTGAGAGGGTTAGGGTTTGAGAGAAGGAGATTTGCCGGGTACTCGAGAGAAAAGAGAAAAGATATAAGAGAGAGGTAAAGATTGGCAAATTTAAAGGGTGAGAAGACGGCAAGATCTTTTAAAGATCTTCCCGTTACGACGGGTATTTGCCATAAGTAGCCGCCACTCTATCCTCGGGAAGACGTATAATTTAAAACATTTAAACACTAGCTACACATATTTGACAATCAAGGAACATACCTGTTCTTGCTGCTTGTTCTTGAATACGAATCATCGGTAATAAGAGTAACATGCCCAATCATGTTGGCTTTTAACACGCATCCGCATTCTGCAATCTATATATATATATTCAAATAGCACAAAGATTCGACTGCAAACATTGCTATGGACAAATTGCATCCGCAGCATATAAGAGTTGCGAACAGAGGGAGAGAACAGGTTTCTTAGGTTGTTTTCACCAAACCTAGTTCAAGTCTATTTCTCTCAAATTGATCTCTACCTAGTGCCTTAGTGAATATATCAGCAATTTGATTTTCTGTGGTACAAAAATTCATTGAAATCAAACCCTTTTCAACATTATCTCTCAAGAAATGATGTCGAATGTCAATATGTTTTGTTCTTTTATTTTGACACGGATTTTTGGCAATGTTAATTGCACTAGTGTTATCACAAAAGATAGGAATGCATCCAGTGTCAACACAAAAATCCTTGAGTTTTTGTCTTATCCATAGCAATTGAGCACAACATGAAGCAACTGCAACATATTCAGCTTCTGCTGTGGACATGGCAACTGAATGTTGTTTCTTGGTTGCCCAAGATACCAAACAAGGTCCAAGGAAATGAGCCATACCTGAGGTGCTTTTCCTATCAACCAAGAATCCTGCATAGTCAGCATCAGCATATCCAACAAGATCAAAACTGCAACCTCTAGGATACCATAGAGTTAAATCAGGTGTATGCTTTAAATACCTTAGTATCCGTTTAACAGCCTCAAGATGAGTCTCTTTAGGGCAAGACTGAAAACGGGCACATAAACCAACACTGAAAACAATGTCGGGCCTACTAGCGGTAAGGTATAAGAGTGACCCTATCATGCCCCTATAGAGTTTCTCCTCAACTGAGGGACTCCCATCATCCATTACCAACCTGGTAGAAGGAGAAATGGGAGTATCAACGGGCTTGGCCGACTCCATCCCAAAACGCTTAAGTAGTTCCTTAATATACTTTTGTTGATGGATCATGGTGCCGTTTGAAGTTTGCTTGATCTGTAAGCCTAAGAAGAAATTAAGCTCACCCATCATGCTCATTTCAAACTCACTCCTCATCATTTTTGAAAAATCATTACATAGATCATGATGAGTTGCACCAAATATAATATCATCGACATATACTTGGACAACCAACAAATGTTCCCCCTTAGATTTTAGAAACAAGGTATTGTCTACCTTGCCTCTTCTAAAATCATTTTCAAGTAAAAAGCTTGACAAGCGTTCATACCAAGCTCTAGGAGCTTGTTTTAGACCATAAAGAGCTTTGTCAAGTTGAAAAACATGATCAGGAAATTCATTGTTTTCGAAACCAGGGGGTTGTTTGACATACACCTCTTCCTTAAGGTATCCATTTAGAAATGCACTTTTCACGTCCATTTGATATAGCTTGATCTCCATATGGGCTGCAAAGGCTATTAGGATACGAATAGCCTCAATTCTAGCAACTGGTGCAAAGGTTTCTTTGTAATCAATCCCTTCTTCCTGATTGTACCCTTGAACCACCAGCCGTGCCTTGTTCCTGGTGACTGTTCCTGACTCATCAAGTTTGTTTTGGAACACCCACTTGGTTCAAATGATTGTTCTATCTGCAGGTCGAGGTACAAGGTGCCATACTTTGTTCCTTTCAAATTGATGAAGTTCTTCTTGCATTGCTGTGATCCAATCTGAATCTGCAAGAGCTTTATTCACATTCTTTGGCTCAATGTTAGAGAGAAACGCATAGAATGCATAAAAATTCTTAAGCTTTGACCTAGTTTGCACTCCAGTATTAATATCATACAAAATTTGCTCAAGAGGGTGCGAACGTTGGTGCTTCCATGGCCGTGGAGTAAGTGGATCCACAGACACATGCTCTACTCTAACTGGAACACTTGGAGACTCAGGCTCACAATCAGTGCCCGAGCCTGTTCCTGAGGAACCTGACTGGTGTTGTCCCGAACAGGGTTCAACGGTGTTTCCCCCTGTTTGGTTCTCACCTTGCCTGTCGTTCTGAGAAACACCTTCAGGAGTTGTTTTCTCCATGGTGTTCTTACCTTGTCTATCTTGGAGCAACACTTCTTTTCGAACAAGACCTAATTCAAATTCTTCCTCCTGTGCATCATTCTCACTCAACGAGTTAGATTCATCAAAAAGCATATACACACTTTCCTCAACACTTAAGGTTCTTTTGTTAAACACTTTGTAAGCCTTACTGTGAGAAGAGTAACCAAGAAATATTGCCTCATCACTCCTAGGATCAAACTTTCCTAAGGCATCCTTCCCATTATTATGCACAAAACACCTACAACCAAATGTTCTTAGGTGCGTAATGTTGGGTTTTCTGCCTTTGAAAAGTTCATAAGGAGTTTTGTTCAAAATAGGTCTGATCATGCATCTATTTATAATGTAACATGAGGTGTTCAATGCTTCTGCCCAGAAATTCCTAGGAAGACCACTAGCAATAAGCATTGTTCTAGTCATGTCTTCTAGGGTGCGATTTTTGCGCTCAACCACCCCATTTTGTTGGGGTGTTCTTGGAGCTGAGAAGTTATGATCAACACCATGTTCATTACAATAGTTAATAAAACTTGCGTTTTCAAATTCAGTACCATGATCAGATCTCAAGCTAATTAAAGAGTGTCCTACTCTCTTTTCAACCTTTCTGAGAAAGGCAATAAAATTCTCAAAGATTTCATCCTTGGATGCCAAAAACAAGGTCCAAGTAAATCGAGAGTAATCATCCACTACAACAAGCACATACCTCTTCCCACCTTTACTTGCTATCCTCATATGACCACACAGATCAATGTATAATAATTCTAGAGGTCGGGTAGTGCCTACACACTTTTTCAATTTAAAAGAAGATCTGACTTGTTTGCCTTTTGTACAAGCTTCACATACCTTGTCATCATTAAATTTGATGGAAGGTAGTCCAACAGCTAGGTCTTTAGAAACAAGTTTGTTCAGAAGAGATAGACTTGCATGACCTAGTCTCTTGTGCCAGAGCATTATATCATCATTCAAAGCACTCAAACAAGTCAGATTGTTTTGGGGAAGTGTGGAGATACATACTTTGTAAACATTTTTGTGTCGCTTCCCCCTTAATACGACATCTCCTGTGTTTGAGTTTACAACCAAGTAACGTGTTGATGAGAACACTACTAGGTTATTTTTATCACACAGTTGGGACACACTAAGTAAATTATGCTTCAAACCATCAACTAAGTATACATTTTCAATCGAGTGAGAGTGGGACTCACCAATCTTACCTATACCGACAATTGTCCCAAACTTGCCGTTTCCAAATGCTACACTCCCACCATTCGAAGCTGTAAGTGAGAGAAAATTGGATTTTTCACCAGTCATATGCCTCGAACACCCACCATCAACATACCACAGCTGCCTGTTTTCAAGGTTGTTCTCTGGGCTGTTTGCCAGGTTGTACCTTAGCCTGTTTGCTGGGTTGTTCTCTCTCACTTCAGCCTGCAAAACAAATCAAGGGTTAGTTTTGGGAACCCAGATCCACTTGGGTCCCATTCTTTTAGATAGGTAAAGCTCATCTTTCCTAATCCAGACTTGTTTTACATAACCTTCATTTTGTTTAATAGCATACCTTCTTGAAGGACAAGTGTATCGATAGTGACCCGTTTTACCATAGTGAAAGCAAACAATGTTTTCAGGTAATCCAACATACTTTCTGTTTGCAGGGTAAACGGTTTGTTTGGGCTTAAATCCTAGTCCTCTTTTGTTTTGGCTGTGATGAGTGTTTAGCCACTCCAATGCTCTTGAGGACTTGTTCCAACGCTTGGTTGTGACAAGCTCGGTTTCCAGTTTTTCTATATTAGCATGCAAGCTCTTGTTCTCCTCGAGCAAAGACTCAACCATTCCTTCCACCTCAAGGAGTTTTTCCTCCACTCGAGAATAATCTCCCTCTTTTATAAAGAGGTTTTCCTTGAGCATGTTAATATTTTCATATAAGCCCAGTTTTTCATTTTTAAGGGTCTCATTTTCAAGTTCTAGATCACGAACTTCCTTTGTCAAATCAGCACAGGTATCCATTAAATTGTAAAGAAGTTCTTTTAGAGTTGCTTTATTAAGACCACGTACCTTGTTCTTGAGATCAGTTAGGCTGTTTGTTGACTCGTCATCTGAATCTGTATCACTTTGCGCCATGAGAGCTACAGCACCTTCTTCAGTTTCAGTTTTTCATCCTCGGAAGAATCACCTCAAGCAGCAAGCATTGCTTTCGAGAATCGTTTTCCCGAACTGTTTACACCTTGTTTCCTGCCTTGTTCCCTAGGGTGTTCGTGCTCTTGCTCTTCTCGAAGTAGTGGATAGTTCTTCACAATATGATCAGATTTGCCACACTTGAAACGCCCAGAGAACTATTCTCGGGGGGTGTTTCTGCCTTTGCTGAAGTCCTTCCTTTTATTGTTCTCTTTTACTTTCTTGAAGAACTTCTTGAATTTCCGAGTCATCATTGCCATCTCTTCTTCTTCAAGATCTGAATCATCATCTTCCAAGGCTTTTAAAGCAAGCCCTTGGTCTTTCTTAGCCTCCTCCTTCTGTTGAGAGTTTTTTCTCAGTTCATATGTTTGAAGATTTCCGATCAGCTCATCTAGGGTGATCTTGTTCATGTCTTTGGCCTCCTGAATGGCTGTCACCTTGGCTTCCCATGAACGAGGCAAAATCCTTAGGATTTTCCTTACCAACTCTTCAGTGGTGAAGGATTTTCCCAGAGATTTTAATTCGTTTGTTATGTGAGTAAAGCGAGTATACATGTCCATCACATTCTCACGATCACCCATGTCAAACAGCTCATATTGCCTCATGAGTAGCTCAATGCGTGATTGTTTAACTTGACTTGTTCCTTCATGAGCTACTTGCAAGGCATTCCATATTTCCTGAGCTGACTCACATTCTGAAATGCGAGTATATTCATCGGGTCCTAGGCCAAAGTATAATAGTTTCTTGGCCTTGGCATTCTTTTCCATCTTCTTGTAATCCTCAGCATCAAACTCTACGGGTTCCTTGGGAACCTTCTTTCCATCTTCAAGCACTTTCGTGGGAACAAGGGGCCCGTTCTAGATGAGCATCTATAACTCGTAATCCTCTGCTTGTATGTAGTTCTCCATCCTGTTTTTCCACCAACTATAGCGTTGGCCATTGAAGTAAGGAGGTCGAGTAATGGATTGACCCTCAAGTATCCCTTGTGGTGCACTCATCTTCACAGATCTCTTGAGGTGTTAGCCTTTTGAAAGAGAACCTGCTCTAATACCACTTGTTGAATTCCAAGAGTACACAACCACAAGAGGGGGGTGAATTGTAGTGGCCGATTTTCGCCAAATAACTGACAAATAGCCGTAACACTTGATTGCAGAGACTGTTCGTAAATCACAAACAACCTTAAGCCTTGTTTGCAGCGGTTGTTTCCAATTGGTTCAGTAGCGAAATTCAAAGTAATAAATGCGAAAATAAAGCACACACAATTTTTATGTGGAAAACACCTCTAGCCCAACTGAGGTGTGAAAAACCACGACCTACCTTGTGTAGGATTTAACCACTTCACTAACGGGCTGAACACGTTACAAAAGTAACACTCCTTGTTACAACTTGTAACCCACGTAACCTTCTTCCCTAAGACAGGTACACCACGTCCAATCACACTATATTGGACACGTCCAAAGTCCACTCGACTATGGACACACTCACTCACTTTCTGATCTGAGAACAGGGGTACAAAACACCTTACTAGGGGTGCTTCTGACTTAAGCAGATGTAAGGTACAATGAAGTCCTATTATGCCAATATATTGAAAGCTCAGTTAAGTACAAGCCTGTCATGGTTTTTCTCTTTGAAATGCAACTTTTGGAAATCTCTTACTTCTTATGTAAAAACCGGATATCTAAATGGCAGAGAAGATTTCATTATTTAAACACACAAACCCAACGGCTAATACTTTCAAAAAGGATAACAAAATCTTCTAATATTAGCAGCTTAGGGAGTTTCTTCAAATAAGATTTCCAACGACTAGAGAAGATAAGATTTTACTAAAATAAAGGAATTTGATTTTTCAAGGGATAAAAACTAATTGCCCACTAAATATAGCTGTGCAGATTTAGCCCAAAAAAAGGATAAATATTTCGGTTCCAAATTTGAAATCAATCACGGCCTAAAAATAAGGGATAAGAATTTTGAAAAGAGATCCTTAACAAAAACGGTTTTGCAATCTTTTTCAAATCAAAAATAATCGTTTTTAGAACTTAATTAGTTAGCTTAGGATTTCACAAAAAGATCCTTTAGAGCTGGCACCCAACCAAAGGAAATTTACTGGTAAAACAGTCAGTCGAGGCTGCTGCAGTTTCAGGAACACCTTAGGCACCCTGTTTGCAGGGTTGTTTGGAAATTGGTGTTCCAAAGCAAATGTCAAAAATCGTTTTAAGAAGTGTTAAATTGAGACTTTCAAGATTGGCATATTAACAAGAGTCTAAAAGATAAAAACTAAACCAAACCAAGACTTCTTGTTGTAAGAATCAGTCATCTTGTCAAGAATAAATATGCTGCTCCAAACACCTTGGTCACCTTGATTCCTCGGGTGATCTTGTATAGCTGAATGTAAGAACTTGTTCCTTAAGACTTAGCCAACTGTTTGGCGAGATTTGTTGTTTGCTGATCTTGTATCACTGAAGTTTGGAACCTGTTCCTAAGACTTGTTCTCAACATTTAGCATCCAGGTTAATACGAATATTACAAACAACAGTGTACGCCCTGTTTGGAGAGCTTATTTGGAACAACATTACTTAGACAAATATGTTACACTTGGATTTGTTATCATCAAAACTAAATATAATTATGCAACAATAGCAAAGTTCGTGCCCTAGGGAAATGTAAGCCTAAGGCACCTACCTCTTGGTCACTTTTCCTGCAGGACCTCATCTCATTAGCTTGTCACTGGGCTTGCATAGTCCATGTTAGCTGTTTGACTTATTGATATGGCCATGAGGTGTCGGGCTTGAGTTCCTATTCCAGCAAAATCACATTCTTGGCCTGTTTTAAGAGAAATGAAGTTTAGCAATTGATTTTTAGGGGGGGAAATTTATGTTGAAGTCAGCACATTAGATCTTGGGAGTTCACTATTTTACCACCAATGATGATAACAGGTGCTTTTGCTATGCACTCAACATGCAATATGTAGCTGGTCAATGCTCTAAGGAAACTTTCATGTGTCTGCATATACAACATCTACCATAAAGATAATCATATACTAAGAGATTCAACACATCAAAATGAATCCCCATCTCCAAAAAATTAATGATAAATAAATTTGCTATCAACTAGTTCTAAATTTTTAGCATTCTTCTGGCCATTAATTGGGTTCTTTAACGTCATTTCATCTTTTGTAAACATCAGTGAGCTATAAATAATTCCATGGACCAGGTATCTATTTGATATGATAGATTTTATTCGAAAAGAAAAAAAAGATTATTATGATAGAGCATATAAAATTTCATTATCAATTTATCCTTCATTCAAAACAAGTGAGCCTTATATATACCATAAGATCCAACTATCTTTCACAATTTGATACTTCCAAATCTATGAAAACTAGCACTAAGGCAAGAGGAAAAGCTCACACTAAAACCACAACAAGCAGTGGCAAAAAACCTTCCATCAATAGAGGAAACCTTAACTTTCACGAAACGAAGAGAACTCACTGAAAAGATACACAAACTAATAGTAAATATAATTGTAAACTTAATAGGATGTTTAAAAAAGAGAAAATAAGAGGTTACGACCACCAAACATGTCTAAAGTAGCCCCTTACTGGAGAAGATGGAGGGAACGGTTTAAGGTTTTTGCTGCACGGGAGAAGATGAAAGAACTTTTTGCAGTTCATTGGATTAAATATGTAATCAACTTTAATTGTTTAGTTGATTAAATTTTGAATTAAGTTTACAAAGTAAAGATTTAATTGTATGGTTAAATTTTAGCAGTAAGCGATGATAAGTTATGAGCAATGAACCAATGTTAATGTTTGCACGTTCTTTACAACTGAATTTTTCTAAATTTAGTTAAATTGAGGGCCTATCTTTTCAACTTATTATAAGTAACTAATTGTTATTCGGTGTTTATAAGTGTTGATAAGTGTTGATGACTACTGATCAATACTTATGAGTATTGGTGATTGCTGATCGAGGTTGAAATTATGAGTACGAAATATAACTAAGTGTTTATGAGTGTTTATGAATGATGATCAGTGTTGATCAGTGTTGAATGCTGATGATAAGCACTTATAATAAGTTGAAAAGTACAAACAATAAATTGAACTTATTTTTGTTGAATTGAAGTAAAATGAACTGAAATAAACTTATTTTGTCGATGAACTAGATTAAAATATACTAAACTTATTTTCTTTAAATTGAATTGAACTAAATTGAATTAAACTTACTATAGAAAAATAAGTTCAAGAGAACAGGATCTAGTCATATAAGTGGTGAGAAAGGACCAAAGGAACAATAGATTGCAAGTTGCTAGAACAGTAAAATATATCTCAAACAACTGAATAATTTAATTGGCCATTGCAAATAACACTAAGAAGTAAACTAACCTTGTTAAATGCTAATATCCCAAAGGTGCCCTTTGAAATTGAATGATTAAAAAAACGGGCAAGCTGAATGCGCTTAAACCCTAACTATATCTCAGACAACTAAAACCCTAATTTGTCCTTGTAACAAGATAAAATCAAAAAAAGGGTAATTAAGCGGTTGTACTGAACCCCCTAATTTACAAGCAGTGATAGCCTGTACAAAGGCTGGGAGGGTGGGGGACTAGGGTCCGCATTTTATGGCCAAAGAAGACGGACCTCTGATTGCGACGTCTCCCTGCTATGATGTGTCAGTGATACATTTACGTCTCCCATTTTCCCCCTGACTCCCCTTTTCATTTTCTCCCTCCTTCGTCGACCCTCCTCCTTCCGCTTTCCTGTCTCTTTCCTCTGTGTGCAGTGGACCCCGAGGTATACAATACTGGCAACTATTTCCTTCTTTATGAAACATTTGAAATAACATCGCTACCCTTCCCCGCCTCTCCCCCCTTTCTCAGTCTTATCTTCCTCGGTCAGATTCTGTAAATTACCCACCCACTTCAGTAAAAAGGACAAGGGATACACAACACAATGACATTAACTTAAAAAACAAAGGGTCTCATGGAAATCAAAGAAATGATTGTGATCAGGAATTGTAAAATTGAGGGAGATCCTCCATAATCTTTCTCTCTCTAGTCTCTCCTTAGTTTGAGCTCTACCCGCACCCCTGCATGCAGCATTGCAGCCAGCTGTCCCTCTCTCTCCGTGTGTGTCTCTTCATCAGGCATCAGGAAATGGGGAAAGGCTAGAAGAAATAAGGTTTTGCAGGATAACTTGAAAAACATTACTAAATTAAAGGTAAAGCAAGAAAAAAAGGAGACCCTTCCTTTTTTTGTTTGTGGGAGAGGAGAACATGAAACGGTTGTAGAGTAGTTAAAAAAGTATGGCGGCAAATCCTGCCGCATCCGAACTGAGGATTGGGTAGCGGATGCGTTGCATGCTAGACAATGTATCTCATTTTCTACCTCACAAAATTCACTAACCTTTCTCTTCGCACACACACTAATAGGGAGTGGAAAAAACCGCGGATAGTCCATGGAGGCTGCCAAATAATGATGAAAGGCATATAACATTATAACCTAGTTGCGCAGCGCCCATGTTGTGGCAATTCCACCTAAAAGATAATGGGTTACTCTTACAGCAAGTCATTGTACAATGCTCAAGGTTTGAGGCTGAGTAGTAGGAGTAACTTTTAATTTATTATGAGCCCAAATGATGGATTCAATAAGTTCTTGCAAATAATCATGTCCGCTAAATAGAAACATTAAACTAAAAGCTCATACAAAATGAACACCTAGCAAAAAGAGGCCATATATAGATAATGAAGAACTATAAAACTGAATTACTTGGATGCCTGTGCCCATAAGAAATTATGGAGCCACCCATTAGTAGTAATAGAACTTTGCACAAAGTTTCCTCCCGTCATATGAGTTACTACCTCTTGATCACTAATACTACCCCAAACATCTAACTGCATTTTTCAACTAAAATGGAATATTACTACCGAAAAAGGAGTAGTATAGGGCAATTGGTAAGCACTACAAATATTTCCCTGGCATTAAAAATAATATTCTATATTAAATTCTTTATTGTTTTTATCGTAAAATTACCGATTATCCCTTGTCTCCGTCTATTGGGATCTCATTTCCAAAATATTACCAATTAGCATATGTTAAAGTAAAAACAAGTCCATACCTAGTCAACAATATTTTAGTTTGGCTTGGGTGCGTAATCAGGTGATTTTTGGTCCGAATTAACTTCAACTTAGCTCAAAAAACATTTGGCTTGACAATTAAATTTATTGAAAATTCTACCATAGTTGAAAAAAAAATCAACTACCATAGTTGAAATTGTTGTAACCATTGATGTAATTTATATAAATCTCAGCCGTTAATTAAAAAAATGACCTGATATAGCCGGTCACCAACAGGTCGCACGCTCTCTCTCTCTCTTCCCCTCTATCCAAACTTCACCGACTTATCCCCTTCTCTCTCCTTCCCCTGTATTCATGGTTCGCTGCTTCCCTCTTTACTCTCTCTCTCTCTCTCTCTCCTTCCCCTCCCTCCTCACTACAGTTTTCAACTCTCTTTCTGTCTCCTCTCATGCATTGTAGAAGACCCCATCAACATCGTCATCTCCTTCAATTCACTACCTTCGTCAACCAAAGTCACCATTATCAACTCTCTCTCTTCATCTCCATAGTCGATTCTAACACCACTACAACAACTGGGTCATCTTCTTGTCCTGACGTGCTTTAATTCTACCCACTGTTGACTGGGTATTATTATTCCCTTTCCTCCCTTTCGCAAATGGCGGTTTCTCTCTCCGAGTCTAACCCGCCCCAATTGCCCAGATCTATCGCAGCAACAATCTAGGGTTCCTATTCATTCGCCCTAATTTCCGACGAGGGGTTTGCAGAGGAGAGAAAAGTGAGAGAAATCGACATGAAGAGCAGCAGCAGCAGTAGCAAACTCTTCACGTTCAGGCTTGTTGCCGCATGGTATTGATCAAACATTGGGGTTTTGTTGCTCAACAAGTATTTACTCAGCAATTATGGGTTTAAGTACCCGATCTTCCTTACGATGTGCCATATGACTGCTTGCTCGTTGCTCAGCTACATCGCCATAGCTTGGATGAAGATAGTTCCTATGCAGACCATCTGATCTCAGGTCCAATTCTTCAAGACCTCTGCTCTTAGCCTCATCTTCTGCGCCTCTGTTGTTAGCCTCATAATTGCTAGTGGGGTAATTAGCTGTTCTTCTTTTTTGTGTTCCTGGATGAATGAATGTGTTTTCAGCAAAATGGGCTTTTCGTGGGTGGGTTGAAATTTTTTACTTAAGTGAGCAAATTGAGGAATTGGTTATTGGAATGTTGCTGTAGCGTTGAGAATTTAGAAAGATTTGTGTCAATTTTTGGGATATCTTTAGCCGGCGATTGAGTGTACACTAGAGATTGATTGGGTTAGAACACGAAAAGTGGCGATCTTTTTGTGACACCTCAGAACTTTTATGGAACACGAGATTAGAAGTTGTGAGTTTGCCCTTATAGGTGGAAAGTCTGGGAAAATCTGGGACTGTTGCTAATTGGTTTGACTGAATATCTTCATTAAGCATTTGGTAATAAATAGTTTTTGTGATTAAGACATATATGAGACTCACAACAACAAGAATACTAAACTAGGGCAGATAGCATCTTAAGGATGTTGATCAGGTTATCAGATGTAGGGTGGCTTGGCAGGTCCTAAGCTAGGGAGGAAATTCTCCTCTATTTTCCTTCTGAAGTAGCTTAAAATCTTATTGATGTTTGTTAGCTGGATTGAATTTGACAGATCAATGTTCCATATACTTGGATTTTTTTTGGGGGGTGTTTTGGAATCTGAAAATACATCAATCATATTTTTGAGCTATTTCTTGGAAATTCTGTTTAGGTGAGCCAGTCTTTGTTTTTGTATTTGACTGTCAAAATTAATTGTTGCTAGTACTATGTTATGTATTGGTTATGATTCAGTATTCATGACTTGCTGGATTGTCAAGCTTTTCTAGCATTAATGTCTAATGTAAATGTTACTAGGTGTTGTATTTGTTAAATTCAGATCTTAGTTTGAGTATAAATAGTAGTTTACATATGCCATATAATGTAAAGCCTTTTCAATGCTAATATCTCTTTTTCACGTTGCATTTTGTTACAGCATGAACCGAGTTTTCACCTTTTTGGATTTATAATGTGTATTGGTGCAACGGCTACCAGGGCTCTGAAATCAGTGGTTCAGGGTATTCTACTGTCTTCTGAAGGGTAATGGCAATTCCCCTTTTCATGTGTTACCATTACACGAAAGCAAAATTTAAGGAACTCCTCCCCCCCCCAAACAAAAAAAATCAAACTGTACGATTTGATGTTGGTTATTAAA
The DNA here is from genome assembly GCA_029747015.1 of Carnegiea gigantea. Taxonomy (NCBI): domain Eukaryota; kingdom Viridiplantae; phylum Streptophyta; class Magnoliopsida; order Caryophyllales; family Cactaceae; genus Carnegiea; species Carnegiea gigantea. Next base: position 158,877 of record JAKOGI010000910.1, on the reverse strand, counting down.
TATGACTATGGGATATTAGTAATTATGACTACTCACGTGTTCAAGGAGAAGCTCAATTCCATGAACCTCCTCCTCTATATGGCTCCAATGGCTGTTGTATTTCTACTACCTGCAACACTGTGGATGGAGGATAATGTTGTTGGTATTACATTGGCACTTGCGAGGGATGACATCAAGATTGTCTGGAATCTGATTTTCAATTCTGCTCTGGCGTATTTTGTGAATCTAACCAACTTCTTGGTTACGAAACACACAAGTGCTCTAACTCTTCAGGTATGCAAATGAGTGTCTAGTATCCTTATTGAGAGGGGATCATGCAACAATATAACTTTCATTTGAGTATTAATTTTGCATTGCTATTTTGCTCATGCTGTAGCTCAAAGGCTCCTACATGATTGGGTGGGCTAAGTTTTGTACACTACACATTGTGCTTGTCAAGTGTGTGTTTCAATGAAATTATAGCACCTTAGTTGTCATCTATACATTATAGTTCTTATGGGCATCATACATGCTCACCTAGCATTGGTCAATGGATAACGTTTGCATAAACTTGACTTGTTTGAACACAAATGTTGTGTGTGACCTGACAATGTGTTAAGAATCCTGGACATTTTATTTCTTTGTTGTTCAACTTTTGAAAGTACATTCCTGCTGCTTTTTATTCACCTGTAGGTTGTGGAGCCAAAACTTATCAATGGCCTTTAGATTATTTAACAGTTTTGTTTTTATATCTCTTTGGCGTGGTTGGGCTGCTAATACTGATATAGCCTATAGTAGCCTTTTGGTTAATGGCTAAAAGGACAGCAGATAAAATTTTCCAATCTTATAGATTGGAAATCATTGCTGTGGCCTGTTAAGTTGTTATTTAATGTCTCCAAGGAAGTCAACTTATGATCTGTGGATTTGTTTTCTTGCCAATGACAAATTCTCCAAGAGTAATGGAGGTATTGTACATTTTGTTGGCTGATATGTCAAAATACTAAAGTTCCTGTGGTCCAACTTGAACATCTCTATGATTTGGGTTTTAGGAAAAACTCACCTTCATGGAGGAGCTGTTTAAAGTTCGTCTAAGATTAGTATAGTTGATGGTCATCTTGCTGGCTTGTGTCTTCTTTGTTGACATTATTTGAGTATTTTTGTAGTGATTTTGGGTTAGATTTTCGCATCTCGTATTGCCATTTTCTTTGTAATCGAAGAACTGTCAATAGAGTTTTCAATAACCTCACAAATATTGAAATGATTCTGCAGATGTGCATGTTCTACTTTCGTACCTCTGCAGTTACTCCCCTTCATCACCATCCTGGAATGACTGTCTTCAGCAAACTTCTATATGGCTCCTTGCATGTGAAGGCCTATGACTGGGTTGAACCTACACAAATTGTGAGATACATTGGACCTGGTCACTGTCAAGGTTACTTATGCAGTGATTAGTTGTCTAAAACTTGGTAGATCTTTAGATTTTGAACACTACTAATGTGGATTGTAGTCCTATTTGTTGAGAAGGTTTGTTAAGTTAGAAAAAGTTGATGTTGACTATCCTGGACTTCTCTGCGACAAAGTGTATTCAAGCTTTGGGAAGCAAATCATTTTGTTTATAATCAAAAATCTTGTAATCTTAAAAATAATGATGTTATTGAATCATTTAGAATGTGTTGCCCTTTGTTCTGTTATTTGAATTCCAACATCAGAAGATGGAATTTTGCAGGACGGAAGACAAGAGGATTGTGCATGGCTTGCTGAGTTAGATGCACCAAATATCTATATGCGTTTAAAAAAAAATTAAAAAGGCTTTGAAGTTGCAAATTTAAATCCATCTAAAATACTATCTTCCCTTTCAATAAGATAATCCCCTTAACTACCAAAAAAAAAAGATAATCCAAATAATTTGAAAATTTTAACAAGATAATTGAGCTTGACGATGGTATTATATAATTTTCTAATTATTCAAAAAAGCTCTAAAGTTACAAATTTTAATCCAACTAAAATACAATCTTCCCTCTTAATAAGATAATCCCCATAACTTTTTAAAAAAAAAGATAATCCAAAGAATTTGAAAATCATAATAAGATAATTGATCTTGAAGTTGTTATTATACTATTTAAACAAGAATCAGAAGGGGTGTGTTGGCGTATGAAAACATGGAGAGCATATGAATTCTCCATCCCTCTTATTTGTTGCCTCCATCAATTTGTGCGTGTGAAGAAGCAAGGCTAGGCCTCTTCATTTGTTGAAGTTAAGTGTGTAAGTGTTCTAACTTTGGAATGCAATGCTTTTTAATTTTTTGTTTTTGGTTTCGAGAATAGGTATATGAGGGTTGTTAGTTTGTCAGCAATGACGTCCGACTGCATGTTCTTTTGTGTGGTTATGGGTCATTCTTCTAGAGTTGCATTACAATATGTTCAGCAGTCAATCAAATTTTTATTCAGATCCAAAATCCCATATGTCTTCGTCCTTTATTTTCTATATATTCACGAAAAGTAGAATAAAACAAAGACAATAAGGCAAAATAATTCAAGTTATAATTAGGCCTTTGTTCTCTTTTCATATTATCATTCCTTTATTTTCTTTCTCTTGGGGTGGGGCAATTCCCCTAAAATTCAACCATCTATTTCAAACAAAAGACAACGTAATATTATGATGACTTTAAAGTATTTTCCCTGCTGATAGCAAAGTAGCAAGTTGTTGGCCTAACATAAGATTTGATTTATTAGAAACAATAAGGATTGATCTTTCTGATTAGGAATGACAATGGCAGCCCCCCTGAAAAAGAAAAAAGAATAAAAAGGGAATGTAACTGTGAGAAAATCGAGTCCAAACTCTTACAAGGTCCCATCTAATTTCATATCACCACAAAAATCAGAACACTCTTTCTTTGCCGGTTTGAGCACTGTATATCATGTAACACTTGATTAGTATGCTGGAAACCTAGAAAGACATATAAAGTTATCTTGTGGCGCAGTTATTCATTAAGGATGGGTGTTGCTTGGTGATAGTAGCGCCTGTATTGTTGGTTTCAATACAGGATATCCCTGGTTTGAATCATGCTGCAAACATCTCTTCAATTTTTTTCTTCATTTTTTTTGGGTAGTAGCTTTTTTTCAATTTGAATTTCAAAATCTATGAATTATATTTTACGAGCCTAGCCCCTTATCTCTAACCCACAAAAAAAAAAAAAAATATTAATGATCATCATATGCATGATGATAATTTTACATTTCATGACATTGTAGTCATTTATATGAGTTATTATTCTATTAAAGCTACACAAAAAATATATAGATGTTTATTCAGTTACATTGGTTAGTGTATGTGTAGTTTTGTCAACAAATATAATTAAGTACTTTGCTATCTTATGAAGGTGACGGAAAATTCTACTCATAATATGCGGAAAGTACAAGTGCTCGGAACTGTCTTGAAAGATAAAGGTGCCCAGGTTACATGCAAAGGGAATTGTGAACAATAAAATTCACTTAAGGCACGTATGAATTTTATTGAGAACCTAGTGGTTAAGGTCTCAAGTGACATAATTTCACTTACGAGTGCTGTCAAAGAAAACGGTGACACACTAAAGATGCTGAATGCGAATGTAAATAGGCTTATGAAGCATATGGTTGACAATGAAACTACGAAATTGAATAAGCACATGACTGACACATGTACTACAACATACATTGCTCATCCATTGAAGTCAAGTGAGACAAAACAGTCACCTATGCAATTTAAGAATGCTGATTAGATGTTTGCAGATAGAAGAGCTAATATAATGAATAGACAATGTCTTTCTATGGTTGTTGACTCTTCGACACCTGGCAAAACTACAATAATGTCTCCAAAAATTCAAATCCCTTTTGCTAAGGATTGGAATTTGACATAGGCAGGCTGAGAAACCCAAATCTGTTGATCTTACAAAATAGTCCGGTAGTTGATTAGCACCCACTACAGGCTATGTTCAAGTGTCATTCTCACCGTGGGGGTAACCAGTCGAAGGTTACTACCTCAACCCAACATCCTTGTAGCAAATGGAAGAGAAGGATTGTAGCTAAATACAATTTCTGAAAGGACGACATGAGATCGACAAATGAATTGACGAAGGTAATTAATTTCAAATTTTTGTTAATTTGGTTGATGACTTAGGTATAAATGAGTGTTCGTGTTACTGCGTACGTAATGTATGTTGTGATCATACTGTATAAAATTTAATGAGTTTTTATTATTTAATGTTGTGCAGTCAATTAGTGTGGGTGATTTGAACTTTTTGCATAAACAGGATAAGAAAGTCAATTTCAATAAGGTATAAATTGGTGATGTTACGGTGCCTAACACTTTGTCAATAAATAAATATAAGTAATTGTTCTTTTATGATATTGCTCAGTCAATTAGTGAGGGAGGGTTGGATATTATGTAGCAAGCGAAAATCAACTTTAAGTTGAACGAGGTATAGTCCAAATTTACGTACCTTATACTACGTATTTAATTTCTTTGTCACTCAATCATTACAGTAGTTTACTACTTACATACTTTTCCCCTTATAGAGTATCCTTACAACAAAATTTGGCAACACATTCCGTTTCCCCCATGCGGTAGTGGACAGACTGAGACCTGAGGAGAAAGCATATGTGACCTAGTGTTGGCAATTGGCGAAGAGTAATAAATGTTGTGTTGATGTTTATAACAATCAGGAATTTGGTTTCAGTGCATCTCCATTTGATTTTTTGACACTTTTTCCAGAGGCATGTGTTATTGACACGGTATGCATATAGTATCAGTTTCACATGAATTTCAATTATGCTTTTCATAATAGTTCTTTATGAATTTCATATGAATATGAAGATAATTGACTTGGTTGCTTGCAAGCTCACTATTGAAGCGTGTATGAAAAGAGTGAATCGAGTCTATTTGCCAACATGTTTTCAGGTAAAATTGTATGATTAATTGACTGTTATGAAGTTCTGGTATAATTGTAATAACACCCATATTTTGTGTAGCAAGTGATGACAACATGGAAGTTGCCTGAAGAAAAATGTAATAGAAGTGTCATTCATTGTCAAGAGAAGCTAATTTCCAAATTCATTGCAAATGATGTTAGTCGATGTGAGAAGTGGTTGTTCCATTTCTTTTACGAATAATGGAATAGCAAGCAAATTTGAAATTCTGTTTTCATATGGGTTATAAAAACATTCCTTCTCCTACATAGGTCTACATCCCTATGAATGATCGAGCAGTTCATTGGTTTTTGATCGTTGTGGATTTGGAATGTAGACGTGTTGCTCTTCTCAACTTGTTACCATTGAACAAGAGTAACAATTATAGGCAGAAATTAGGAAAAGATTTGGTAACAATTTGACACTTATCGTATTTGGTTTAAATAAATGTTATGAACAATTATCAAGTATGACAACATTTTTCTCTCCAGTTAAGATCAGCACTTGAGTAATCAATACAATATGCCAACCTGAATCATTTATTTGCTGCTGCACCAAATTTTCCCATTCATGGTGAACACGTGGCAAGACAAGCAAACGGGTTCGTACAATACACCTTATTTATATCCTTCAAAAAACGATATCTTCGTTGAATTATGACTTATATTTATCAATATTAGGTCAAATGATTACGGGATGCATGTTATCAAGTATATGGAAGCTGAGTCTGAATATGATTGGTCTCTTATATGTGAGGTAAGAGTGCATGCAAATGCAACACTTCCCTTTTCTATTCACACATGGAGATATGTAGAGATATCTTAGTATTACTCATTGTTAATGCAGGACATGGAAGTAAAGCGGTTACAAAAGATAGTTGATTTATAGATGAGTGTTAACAATCACATAAAGTAATTACATGAAAACCTTTTACACATTTTGTTCATTGAAGATATATTTACGTGATTCATCATGGACATATTACATTTATAAAACAATTCTGAACCATAAAATGTTTAAAACAAACTCTTATAAGCACCAGGAAAACAAATGCAGCTACAGAGAACTCTACTGTTAATATCACTGCTGTGGACACATCATAGGACAAAAATGCCGATTTGTCAAAGGATGATAGTTTTATGGAGAACTCCTTAAACATGTTTGGAAAGGTAATGATTGTACTAAACATCATCAGTACTTGTTCTGAACTTCTGATTGATATATTTCACAAATCGAATCCTTCTTATATAGTTGGTTTAAAGATTGGGAGGCGAGTTAGCTAACAAGGTAATATCATATGTTATGTAATTTGACATACATCGTCATGCGTCAAATCACTTGCTTTTTTATAATATATCATTTTAGTTGAGATTCTAGTTATAGTACTACTTAGTGCTACAATTGCAGGATTGTGATGAGGTTGAAATTGAACCTGAATATACATTTCCACAATTAATAGTGGATACACTCAATGATGAAAAGCAAAAAGGTTGTGAATTATGTTGGACTTTGTACATGCACAAGAGTTCAAAAGATGAGATTGTTTACATGAATTAAGAATTTGGGATAAGTGTAACAGTGCGAGAGTTTATTAGTTTATTTCCAATGGGTCGTATAATTGATTCTGTAAGATAATATATGGACTCTTCCCTTACCTTGTTTGCATTTATGTTGTAAATTTTGTAATTGAATGGCTGTTCTTAATTGTTCAGGTTATTGATATGGTCGCTGGTAAGTTAATACTTGGATCGTGTAAGAGACGTCTGAATCGAATATATTTGCCAACATACTTCCAGGTGAATTCAACGAAATTACTCACTTTATTTTCGGTTTTTAAATGAGTTAAATATGCTGACTACCACACTTGATGTAGCCAAGGATACATTCGTGGGTTGCACAATGTGATCACCCCTGTGACGGGGGTAGAATAAAGATAACAAAATTGGAAGATTTTGAAATAGATGTTATGTTTAAGATGATTCCAACATATATTACTGAAGTTGATAAGGTAGACATCTCTGCCACAACGAATAAATCTTGATGTTTTAGCTTCCAGAGCGGTGAATGTTTTACAATGGGTTTTTTAATAATAGGTATACATTCCTTTCAAGGATGGAAAAGTTCACTGGTTACTGATTGCTGTCGATCGTTTACATTAAAAAATGCATATTTTAGACCCGCTATGAGAGAATCGAGCAAATAATGGTCCAATAATTTTAGTAAGCGACTTGGTAAGTGTTATATGTGGCATTTATTTTCATAAAAATGTATAATACATTTGAGAATGATAATTATAATATTTGTTTTCCAGTTACACCAATCTTGTCGGTTTGCGGGAATTCATACTCAATTAAACCATCTCTTTCATAATATTCATACTTATTCCATACATGTTGAAAATGAGGCTAAACAAGGAATCAAGTATGTATATCAAACCATCCCCCAGCCAACTAGTAAAGTTTCATTCTTTTAATCAATATTTTTGATCTGCATTTTTTCGTCTTATTACTAGGTCAAATGACTGTGGTATGCACATAATTAAATATATGGAAGCTACTCATGAATGGGAATGGCGTACCCTATTTTAGGTACTGAAGCAAATTCATCAACAGCAATGTATGTGTCTTTTTAGTGATAGTGGAAATAAAACATTACATGGTAGGTTTATGATCCCCATTAAAAACTGTTTATACTAACGTAGGTCATTCATGTTGCAGGACATACAAGCAGAACGATTACGGAAGTTAGTTGTATTGTGGAACAGTGACAACAACATGTTTAAGAATTGGAATTGAGTTATCTAACAATGACTTGCTGTTAATTATTCTTATTACTCTACTAAATTGCTCCTCTATGCACTGGGATTTTGTAATTGTCAAAAAATTGATTTTATGATTTATTGATACGGCACCCAATGTCAAAACTATGGTTGAGGGATGCCATTCCCTCATACTCAGCACGATTGATACATTGAAAACATATGAACTACGAATCACTTTTACTTTGAGTTAAATATAGATAATAAATTCATTTGAACATACTTCCGTTTCTAACTGCGATGTAATTTAATCCTGTTATGAAATAAGATATACCGGTACACAGGAATTAACATATACAATGCGCATTCAGTCTAAAACCTGATGCTCCAGAGAAGGTGATGCATGAACTCTCGCAGAATCAGCACAGGCCCTCACTAGCACAATTGCTGGTGAATCAACAGCAGGCTTGATGATCGGAGGAATAATGGTGGGCTTTAGAACTTTAGCTGACACTTCAATTTTGCTTCTTTGGACAACTCTAGCATGGTTGCTGCGCATGGGTCATTAGAGCCAAATAACCTCCCGGAACAATACTAGTGGCGAAAATCTCTTTCAACTTCCAACTATCTGGCTGGGGAGATGGCTTCACCTTGTCCTTCGAAATTGTCATAATTGTTCCTAGTAGCAACAAAACCACAGAGAATCAACAAGGTTCATTAGGTAAAATGCTTGATTACATATCTATAGTCAATGGAAAAACAGTAATGCTGATATAGCTTACCATCATTTAGGATTGCAATGAACAGAACCATGAATGGAGCAAAGTCGAATTTCCAAATTATAGCAATAAACATGAACCCCAACTGCCATGGAAAAAAAGGAAGACAAGGAAAAGAATGTTAGCACTTCCTCAAAAGAGTGGAACTAATGTGCATCGACATCCATGTACACGGAACATACCACAATACGGATGGTGATTGAAACTGCATAAATCTATAAAAGTGTTACGCCAAGAGGAAGAACATTAGATATTAAAGTTTACAACAGAAAATTTTAACATAGGTTCATGATCTGATAATCAGCAAACAGAAAGGTACGAACTGTATAGTTTTTCATCCTTTGGAAGATAGCTCTACTAGTCAGTACAGCACTGATGATAGCGCTCAATCTAGATTCTGTGAGGACAATATCAGAAGCACTTCATGCTGCATCAGTAGCATTAGCAACGACAATCCCAATATCTGCCTTCTTAAGGGCAGGGGCATCATTCACACCATCACCAGTCATTCCACATATGTGCTTCCTTTCTTGTAACTTCTTAACAATTTCATACTTGTGCTCCATGAGAAGGAAACGAAGACAGTTAAGCACAAGGCTACATATCAAATACTCTTAGCCCCTTGAAAAATACTCTAATAAGGCCAAATGTTCTGGATCAGCTACAGGAAACATGAAATTAAGTTCCTCCAGAGGGTAGAAAATGGTAAAAAATATCATTTTAAAAAGATATATATGAACATGGGAAGAAGACAAGTTCCCAATCACATATAACTGAATACTGAAAAGGAAAACTATAGCACACCTGGGAATACTCCAGCAAATCCATCAGCCTTCTCAATTAACTCAACTACAGGGAGGCCTAACACATTCGAGTCCTTATCTTGTCCAAGAAGATAGGAAGAGGGGTACATGTTGGTCCCCATCCCAAGCCGTCATCCAGTGTCCTTGGCAATGGCGAGCTGATTCTCTGGAAATAGGTGAGCAACACTATTGATGAGAAACTAAAATGAAATAGGGAACACCAAAATTCGATCACAAACAAATGCAACTTGAAATTACCTGTTATCATCTTTACGTTGACACCCAGGTTCAAAGCTCTTTTGATTGTTTCAGCACTACCATGCCTTGGAGGATCGAACAAGGGCAGCAGACCAACAAACTGCCATTGACCTCCTAGACTGTCTTTGTTTTTCTCAGGAACTTCCTGTAGAAAAGGAGACCAAACTGTGTAAGTACATCCTATCTAATTAAAAGCATCACAGAAAAGGTTAGATGCATAAACATGTCTTGCAACAGCTAGTGATCTAAGCCCACGCTCAGCAAACTTGTCAGTAGTTGCATGAACCTTTTTCTTAACATCTTCCTTGCAGCCACAGAGCGTAAGGATCTGTACATAAGCAAACATATGATATCATGCACTTGCCTCATTCTTTTTGAAAACCTTCTTGTATAATGACAGCAAACATATGATATCAATGTAAGTCAAGGTAGTCCTTTTATCCACGGGATTAAATGGAAGAAAATGGACCTCTCTTATCCCAGCCCTTGCCTAACAGTTGTGCAGTGGATAAATTAAGAATATGTTCAATAACGCTCCAAAAAAAGATTAATATAAATACGCATTCAGTGGTGACTATACCTCCTTTGGATCAGCAAACATTCCTACAATAGCAGCATCAATTGCATCCTGATTTTCCATCCTGGAAGCCCTAGCTGCAAGTAGTATCACATAGTCTTTCTCCACTCCCTTTGCAAAGACTTCGATCAGATTTTTATCTACAGTAAGCTTGTTTAAGGTGATCGTCCCTGTCTTGTCACTACATAGTACGTCCATACCTGCCATTTCCTCAATGGCTGTCATTCTCTTGGTGATGGCACCCTGCTGAGACAGCCTATGGGAACCAATGGCCATAGTAACAGACAAGACAATTGGCATAGCAATTGGAATTCCACCAATCAAGAGAAACAATAAATTATCAATTCCATCTCTGCACTTGTGGTGCTGAATCGGGTACATGGGTACATGACTATTATCTCAATCAACATTCCAATGGCAATTGAACAAATGCAGAAGTTACCAATTGCTGTAAGCACCTTTTGGAAGTGTCCAACCTGGTTAGTGCTGTCAACAAGGTGTGCAGCCTTACCAAAGAAAGTGTGAACACCAGTAGCTCTATGACGACATTATACGTATAGATTTGGCCATAACATTCCAACTGCAAGAGCCCTCTACCCCAACCCCCCACCTCCACCCCAAAAAAAAAAAAAAACAATAGAAAAACAAAAAAAAAAAGCTGCTTCCAGGTTGCAATACATAATACGTAACCCCAGCTAGCATCTCTACAAAGATAATTCCTTTCTACATAAATTATTGGTAAAAAAATGCAAAATAGCACGACAAAGCAATCCACAATCAAGATCTATCAACAAAATAACAGTTCAATTACATGTAAATATGTCACACAGAAAAAGAATTCCTTAAAGAGCTCTGAAGTATGCCTTTGCACTATATTCTAACTCTTCAGTTTACCCTAAAGTACCCGTGTCAGATCCTTGACACTCAGATAAGAGTATGACACTCGACACTTCAAAATTACGATGAAAATCTGCAAATTTTCTTGAAAATAGCCGAGTCTGACACTTGGACACGCATCCTTATCGGACACCCATACCCGAGTCCAAGTAAGTAGCAATGCTAAATAACCACTCAATCCCAACAAAACATTTGCTGGTAGTCTAAAAATCCCTTCACTCCTTTAAGATCCACAGACTTGCCATAGTCATCGACGGCCACTAAAAGGCTATACATAGAATCAAACAAGAACCACCTCTTTATCCCCCCCCCCAAAAAAGGGAAATAAAACTCAAAACCTAATCCATTCGTTGTGAAATGAAGGTGTAACTTAGGAAATCATTTAATCCTCACTCCAGTCACAGTGGCTAGCACCTACAGAGATCAATGCAGAGTGTTGACTGGTGGGAGGGTCAAGGAATCAGAAACCACACAAGTCACTGTAGGTGGTTTTATATTTGGCCAATTTAATCCAAAACACAACATTTGAGGGGCTGGGGGGAGTGTTCCTAAATCAATCACCATTAACACAACCATTACACCATGACAAAGAAGCAACATAGCACGTACAGGAAGGGGGGACGCACTAGTTCTGGTGGTGGAGTAATATCAGTAGACAAAGAGTTATGTTTGGGGCTGTGACTTGAAGAGGGGGAGGGGGCAGGTAGCTGGTGAAAATGGGTATATTACAAAAAGATTAAACTAGGCCATCCCATTCCCATCGCAAGCATTGGATCGACTCCTAGTTGATGGTTGGTGCAATTAGAGGATCTGTAAATAACTGTCAATTCTCACTTGACTGAGTCCCTACACCCCCCGCCCAACAGTCACGTAAGCATTATATTTTTTGTAAGTTAAAAAATGTATACAAACTTTGTATCTACAGAAAAATTACATAACCTTACAGAACCAAGCAAGCTATTGAAACAGCCAAGGAAAAATCTCACTGAAAGTGCCCTCCATAACTTTGAACTGAGACCAAAGAGGGTATTGAAAATAAACCTGGAATGAAATTGTTGTGTCAGACAAAATGTAACAAAAACACATATTGTATTATCCTCAAATAGCAGCCATCTCGTACATACAGCAACCTATGTACCAAAAGACAAATAAAGCCAGATTTTATAGGCGAGAAACCTTAATATAAACAGCGAAAGAAAGTGGCATACCGAAGGACCAAATGTGGGATATGAAACCATTTGGTACATCTGACAGCAATTCAGGGCACATATAATTTTGGAGTTCGGACCACCTAAAGCACAGGAACGCAGTCACAATCATAAAAGACCAAGAATGTAGGACAGCAACTACACAAAAAAGGCCAGGACGAACCCAGGCGCGGGGCATGAGAGAAAGAACTCGATCTTACTTACCATTAGCATAGAAGTTTACCATTCTTGAGCACTTATTGACAAAGCTTTTGTACAAAACATTACATTCACAGCAGAAAAAGATACAAGTCTACTTAAATTTCAATAATAGAGAACAATATATAGAAACACCGCCAAATAGAAATGCGCAATCACCCACCGAGCCGAACATCATGATCTTTCATCAGAAATATATTTGAACACAGCAAATGATTAATGATCGTGTAGAGTCAAACATATAATGCATAGTAGTTGGTAATCTGGAGCAAGAGGGGCACAAATTGAGTTATGCAGTACACATTGACATACTTTAAGGTCTCGATGAAGGACAAAGTTCGAATCCAAAAACTCAATGGCGAATAGTAATTGGGTAAACCACTTGCAGAGTTTCTGAGACAGAGATCAATGATCTTCAAATAGAAAGACCCAAATGTCAAAATAGCAAACATGACAAGCATTATCTTAAGATGGGTGATTCCATATGGTAATCTTCGATGACAATCACAGTTTCTTCCAATGTATTCATTTGTTGCTTGATTTTCTGTAATAAGCCAATAAAGAAGTAGACAAAATATACTAAATGGAGTAAATGAATTATATTAATCTAGCAACATATGTACCCCATAATTGAGCATAAGCAATAACAAATCACATGGAGAGAACATATCTTAATTAGATTGGCATGGACACCATCCCCATGGATAATTGCCAAAGGTCTGATAATGAGACATGAGGAGATATTAGTCTTTACCCATACATAACCACTAATTGAGCAGTATATGGGTGTTTGACAATACTTACAAGTTATTTGGCACTTCAAAACGATCGAACCCCATATGAGCTATAAAGCAAGTCACCTATAATATGGCAAAATAAAGAATTACAATTATGTCCAAAACATAGGAGAAGTTACAATGCACAACAAGGTATACAAAGACCACTACCACTACCAATGTAAATCTGGAACCCAATCCACCACAAGCGTATCATCGTCTAACTTGTTCACATCCTCGTGCAGATGATACGTAGCCTATGTGCATAATTAAGAATAAAACAAATTTGAGCATCACCCGGTAGAAAAATATGACTTATAAAATTACCAAATACCAACATATGAGCTGATAATGTAAATGCCAATATGAAATGGTTGCCACTGAGGTCTCTCCTTCTTTATACAAAGAAGGCATGCAATGTAGCAATCCACTCGAAGATGGTGGTTCCATTCTCAAGGTAGAAGCTTCTTCAGGCAATGGTGGAGAGCTATTCGAGTTTATGCTATTGTCCTCATCTTCGAGAGGTGTTTCATTCAAATTAAATGATACTTCATGCGATGAAACGGGCGTTCGAGGAAACTGGGAAAACTAAAATTCGCATGCATTGATGTGTACATCCTTCCCAACTTCTAATTGAAGACATTTGCACTTATTATGCCCGCGAATGCCACAATGTCCGCATTTTCTTAAACTTTGTTTCTTACCACGCCCTTTTGTGGACACAACATCAGGATCTCGAATTCCGTTTAATTTCAATGGACTATCTTTTTCAATAGTTTTCCCTTCAATCTCTGCATGTTTATACTTGAGCCAGAGCTTTTGCACACAATCCATTGTCTCCTTGTAATATACATCTTCCTTAGAAGTTATGAGATATAAAGGAGTAAAAAGCGACATAAGGTACGCGTATCTTGAATTTGTCACATGTTGATCAAAACTGCAGTCTCATTCACACTTAAATCTGGCCTTGCATAAATCGTCCATCTCTTTAGACTGCACCCCCAGGGATTCGATCAAATTGTTCATGTTTCATCATAGCAATCGCATGCCAACATGGAAAACCTACGGACTCCAACTTCATGCAACAACAACTCATAGTGTCATTGGAAGACACATACACTACAATGTATGAGGAGTATTTTTTATCGGACTCTTCTAACCTGCATGCGATGGAAACATATGCATTATAAGCAAGCTTCTAATGAATGTTAATACTAAATATTACATGTAATATTATAGAGTAGCAAACCTGTAAAATTTACATCCATTTGTTTCTTGCTGTTCTCTTACTACGTACGCTGACTCAAACATTAGCTCTTATTGGAACTTGTTGTATGCTCTTCTTGTGTATACTTGGGCAGCATCTCTTTTGATATTTTGTAGTGGAGGGTGAATTTTGAGAATGCTATATTTTGAGATATAATCATTTTGCATCTCTTGGTATCGAATTTCACTCACTCCACGTTCATAACTCTGAACAAATTGGTACAATTTCATCTTTTTGTTGACAAATGCTTTCACCGTTCGATTCTTCAACTCACATCATTGTGTGCTTCTCATCCCACCAAAAAAATACCTTTGCAGATAAGCCTCTGCCCATTTTTCCTTAGTTTCATACATATCAGCAGCCCATTTGTGCTTCTTCATATCAATCTTATAATGATGTAATAGCTCTTGCCACCCTTTTTCAAAATCTTGAGGCTTTCTATACTTATCCACACATTTGATAAAACCATGTGCAAATCGTTTACCAGCATGTGTAACAACATTTTTATTAAATGCCATAAACATATGCTATGACATGTGCCTGGCAACACTTCTCTTATTACGTATGCCATTGCATTATCTCTATCTGTCATAATTGTTACAGGCTTCCGTCCATCCATTGCTTTCACCAACTAATGTAATACCCATATATATGTCTCTTTCATTTCATCAAGTAGCAAGGCACATTCAAATGGAATAGTTTGCAAATGGTGATTTATCCCAACAAAAACGGTAAATGGTTTATTATATTTATTCGACTTATAGGTAGTGTCAAATGCCAATGTATGCCCAAAAAAATCATAGTCCATGCGGGACCTACCATCACACCAAAACAATTGGTCTAATTTTCCATCTACATCAACAGTATAACTCACAAAGAACAGTGGATCTATCTCTTGCTTTCCATGTAAGTAAGCTAAAACTGCTTCGGCATCATTCTCTAACCGCCTCCAGTGTTGATCCACAACATTATAGACATCTTTTCTTACACTACCAAAATTATCATGGCCTCCAGCATCATGTACAAGTTTGGTATAAATTTGCTTCTCACTTATTCCTAAATCATACATCTCACTTACTTGAATTTTGGTTACGTCATCTATACCCTGAAAGCTCGAATCAGATTCACTTGTTGTGGTGGAACAAGATGATTATTGTGTTCCTTCTTGAACTCTTTTACTATATACTGACATGTTGTTTTCATGTATTTCATACTTGTGAAGGCTTTATAAAAACATCTTGTTTCATCTCTTGCTTTCCTTTTCTTATCTTCGCGGTTCTTGTCCTTCTCGGATCTCACCCCTTCGCGATCACAACAAAAGCGCAATGATGTCACAATACCATGATGATTCATTCGCGGTGCCTCTCTTCTAACGCCAAATCCAACTGCTTTAGCATAAGTAAAATAAAACACTTCATACTCAACTGGTGTTTTAAAGATTAACTTCTTCATATCGTTTTCGTCAACGTCATCTAGCCTTTTGTCTATGAAATTCGAGCTTATTCCTTCATTTTGCTTTTCCTCACTAACTATGTCATCCATAATATCTTGTACACATTGAGTTTCATCAACAATTCCTATTGGATCAACTCCTTCCTTACCCTGCCCAGAATTGAATGTTAGAAACATTACAATATTGGATCATAGTTAAAGAAGTAATCAATCTTTTGTATGAGGAGGATGAAATAACATAATAAAAAAATAGAAATCTATTCTTCTTTTATTACAGATAGATTAGTTTAAAATATGATAAGACATAAAATAATATTCAAGAGAGGTAACAATCAACAAGCATGAAATTATATCAATACTGATCATGTCACCTATTCCAATAAGTATTTTCCAGCATCCCTAATACTGTTTTCAAAAAGCTCTGTCAAAGTGGAGGCATTATCCTTGGAAGATGAGTCTGGTTCGTCGAAGCTGGAATGGGAAATTGATAATATTGTTGGTAAGGTATGTTTTCCTGCTTTCCGTAGTGATTCAGTTAAACATCAACTGCTAGAGTTCATGTTAATTGAACCAAAGCTAGCTGCTTTATGTTAATGACCTGGAACTTCCCAACGAAGTTCCAATTTTTGTTTTCGAGATTATTTGGCTGAGGACTTTAACTTATTCTGACTTAGGGAAAATACTATATTGGAAAGTATTTCACTTTTGCAGTAAAGGAAAAGGCAGCCAGGGATCACTATATTTTCATCCTATCCTCCAGCATTGATCTGATCAAACAACAATGCAAGGTGGCTTAGATCCTATGGAGATTATTGCACAAAATTCTTTTTTGCGAGAGTCAAGCAAAGGAAGTTAGCAACATATACTTATGCTATAAAAGATAGTGATGATAAATCAGTTGAGGGTTTTGAGCAAGTGGGTTAGGTCATGCTTGGTTTTTACAGGAAATTGCTTGGGCCCTCATCTTGTATCAGAAGGCCTTTGGACCTAGACGTCATGAACTTGGCGCAGTGCTCACAAGGGAGCAGCAACTATCCTTATGCACTCCTTTTTCTGACAAGGACATTCATGATGCAGTGTTTTCTATCCCAAACAGTAAATCAACGGGTCCAGATGGGGGCAATTAAAATGGCTTACAAGGGAGCAACAACTATCCTTATGCACTCCTTTTTCTGACAAGGACATTCATGATGCAGTGTTTTTTATCCCAAACACTAAATCACTGGGTCCAGATGGGGGCAATTAAAACGGTTATACAAATTAACAAATCACGTTCTAACCCCCTATAGACTCAATACCAACAACATTATCAATTTCCCATTCCAGCTTCGATGAACTGGACTCATCTTCCACGTATAATGCCTCCACTTTGACAGAGCTTTTTGAAAATAGTATCAGGGATGCTGGAAAATACTTATTGGAATAGGTGACATAATCAGTATGAAGAACAATGGAATCGACTTCCTCCTGCCATATGAATAATAATCAATATAAAGCTAGAACAGCTAATGCCTCTCTTGAATATTTTAGGCCAAACTTTTTGCGAATTTTCCAACTATTAACTATTAACTTTTGAGAGGTAACATTATTATGTCGGGGCATTAATGTTCAGGTGACATTATTTAAACTCAAGGCACTAACATCATTCTCAAAACTAATTATACAATATTTTAGTTCTTATTCATATTCTTTTGAAACTGTAAACCTTTTACTTCTTATTAGTTTGCTTCCTTAATACCTTGATTTTCTTCACGCTCGGCTTCTCCGTGAGTCTAAATTCTTTCTCCCGACGTAGTTCTTCTTCATTCCTTGTGATGTCGCCCCTTACATAACTTATGAATAAAGACCATAAGATCACTAAACACACCAAGCAAGTGTTCGAACCCATGGCTCTCCACTATCTTACTGTTTTTCTGGGCTTTTTTTCTGTCTTCTTTTTGAAGGTTTATATTTAGGTAGGTGTTCGTATGGATCATTAATAAAACAACTTGTGTGAATCGTATCAAATCAGATTTGTTTTCATTTAGAGCATACACTAAATGTAAGAGTGATAGTCATGCTCCTTGTTGATTGTTATTTAGCCGTTGCAGAGTGTGGCTTCAGGGAAACAAAGGATCCAAGTGACGATTGATAACTTGAGCTATCATTATAGAACAAGGATATAATTAGCTGTAGGAGACAAGCAATCAGATGTTTAGGTCAACATGGAAAATACTTTTTATGCAATAGAAATTCTTGCCTGCATTATCTCATCATTTTTGTACTTTAAGTTTTAAAAAAAAAAAAAAAACAATTCTGCTCTGGCTAATAAATAAAGCCTACGAGGATAGGAGAAAGAATGAAGAGCCCTGCCCTCAGACAACCTTAGAACTTTTATAATGCCTGAATTCCAAAAGAACCAAAAGGATAAAGTGATTAACAATAATAATAACAGTAATTTCAACATATATTATTTCAACATGTGACATCATTACTGTGTTCAATATCTCGCAACTGCTGCAGAACCCAGGGCATTTCACTTTTGCAGTAAAGGAAAAGGCAGCCAGGGATCACTATATTTTCATCCTATCCTCGGGCATTAATTGATCTGATCAAACAACAATGCAAGGAAACTATAAGGAAACTAGTTCTGTTGGTACTCTATGCTACATTGATCGTGAATATCAAACGACTAGGAGGGTTTCAACTAAATCAGACATATATGCCCTAGGGGTGGTGATCTTACAGTTGCTGACAGCAAGACCTGCAGTAGGCATAGCCTATATGGTTGATGATGCTATAGAACGAAGGTAATTTGATGGAAGTCTTGGATCTAGATGTCGGGCAATGGCCAGAGAAGGAGACGCTTGAACTGGCTTTATGAATCCCCATCCCCAAAAACCTTACCTCAGTCATTTCATTGAAATTCAGCTTAATTGATGACAAGTTACACAACCTGATGCAAATCTCATTCATCCTACTGTGGGCTTAATCAGAAACTAACCTTAATTTGAAGGATTGCTGATGCACGCTTGGACAGAAGGTGTGGCTTAGGTGTTCGAACACAGCAGCAAATGATCCACCTGGGTGGAGAGAAACAGATTTGCAGACAAAGATAATCTATAAATTAATAATTGTGATGTATAATTGATCAAAATTGTTGGAGATTGTTTCTGGGAAAATGAATCGAAGGATGAATATTCTCCAGAGGGCAACCAAAAAACGAGAGAAGATGGGAAGTGAGGAGAGAAGGGAAAACAGCGACAATGAATCTGGGAAATTTGGTGGTATTAAATTGGCAAATTTTGAGGGAAGATGAGACAGACTTCACATTGCCTTGATGTTCTCTGCTATGGTGCTACACCATTGACAACAAATCAGTGATGAAATATGCAGAAGCAGAGAGCTGTGTTGTGTGAGAGAGATAGAGAGAGAAAGGGTGTAGTGGGTGCGAAAAAAATAACCAGTTCTCTTAAAAAGGTAACTGGTTTCTTTAAATATTTCAACGGTTGGGATTTTGTAAATAAAATCAAGGGCTGTTATCAATTTCAACTATGATAGTTGAAAAAAAAGTTGACCATGGTAGAATCATCCTGAATTTATAACGCCAAAAGGATTAACTTTTAAGGAAATTTCGAATCTAGTTCAGTACAAATCAATTTTGATTTTAAATCAACTTTTGAGTAAGTATATATTATGTGTACGTCAGATATGTATGCAGGTTATGTGATTCCAATTTCGATCTCGAATTGGTTTTGTCAAATCTAAATAGGCCAATTTTCACCTGTTGCTTAGGGAGCAAACATTGTGCGCAATAGGAATATTAAATTATGAAAGACTCACAACTATTACTCACCTCCTCCACAACAGAGAATTGAAATGTTATTTTTTTTATATACGAGGCCTTTAAGATACGGTTCTATTTTATTAATCTTAAGTGACAGTTGTTGAAGCACTTTCCTAAATGGTTGGGAAAATAAACGTAAATGGTTTAGCTCAAACGAGTCAAGATAAAAGTGTAGCACTTAAGGATTTGTCGATTTGACGAGCAATGTGTCCAGTTTGATCCAATTAGTCTTTGAGGCTCAGTTGAGTTTGACCTAGTAAAATATTCATAATCAGCGTGAAGACAAAAGTAATTCGTCCATTCTAGAGTTCGATAAATTAAATATCCAAATTGAATCGCAATAATAGACATAGGAATTAAAAATTTGAAGTTTGGTTGTGAAATTTAGATACGTTTTTGTCTCCTCATAGTAGTCATTTTAAATCAGATCTACTCAATAGTGAGATTGGACAAACTTTCTTCAACAACACATTTATTTACTGTTGACAAGCTTTTGTTGTAAGGTTACGTTATTTTACTATGGTTATAAAAAAAATAGTGGGTTATCAATCAATTTGCTCATGGTCATTCTAAATAAGCTAATAAAATGTATAATGAATCTATACTTAATGAAGAATATCACTATGAAAATAGCGAATATTAAAGATAGTTAACTAAAATGAATCAATTACAATTAGTTCCTGTATTTATTATCTGTGTAGATATAATTTTTCATCCAATAAAAAAATGCCGAATTCATAATAGATTTCTTAATTTTTTGTTCACCTAAACTCATTATGGCACTTATTTATTTCAAATTTCTATCTACCTGTGTTGGTTTCATTCCATAATGAACAAATTGAACGTTGATTGCATATGCTCTATTATGTGATATTTATTATGCTTATAACTTCATAAAAATAAAACTTTTGTTTGAATTTAAGAAAATTACAAGGAAAGAAAAAAATTGAAAAGCAAATTTTTTTCCCCATTGTTTGGATTGAGGAAAATGATATGGAAAAAAAGTTTGATGGAAAAGTGAGTGAAAAATTAAACAATTTTAGCCAACTTAATTTTCCTCCAAAAAAATGAAAGGAAAGTCTGGGGAAGAGAGTTTGTCGAATTGAAGTGCTCTTATTCTTACTATGCTTCTTCTCCCTCAAAATCAACATTGAGCCCAATCTTATCTCACCATGATTGTTTCATCCTTAGACCATTTGCAATGGTCTCCCTGCGAGGCAGAGATGAGGAGAGAGAAGGAGAATGAGGGAAGCAAATAGCTGCAGTGGATGGCCTCGTGATGTGTACCTCGCGGGGAGGCTCGGTTGCGGGAGCCAACTCGTGAGGTTTGTTTTATTTTTTTAAATATTTTTTATTAGTTTTTCTTTTTTGTTATTCAAAAAATAAAGTTGTGTATTATATAGTGGGTTCATGAATATTATTTTATTTAGTGAGGCAAAGTTGTGAACCTTCTAATAAAGAGAGTGAGAATTGTGAGACAAAAAATTAGAGAAAAAACTGATATGGTAGTGATAGACCCCCACTGGTGAGTCAAAAAATTGACTGACTGCTGGGTTTGCTCTTAGAATTCTTATGATTCCAATGTCCTCTAAACAATAATTGACTCCACTATTTTCAAATGTTCCTCCATCCTTCTTCAAGCATCATCAAAGTCAGATCAGATGAGATTTGATGCAGAAGAGAAAGGAAGAAAGGGCAAGAGAGAGAGAGAGGGGGAGAGAGAGGAGAGATGACCAATCTAAGCCCAATTGGCATCTACAACCACCACCGCCTCAAAAGACTTCGTTGTTGATGTTGGAAGCCTAGAATTGGGTTTGCGGTGTGGTTTGACAACTTCAATATGTTCATTTGGAAACGTAGAATTGGGTTTGCAGTATAGTTTGACAACTTCAATCTGTTCATCATCGGGAATTGCTTCCAAATCCAAATCGACATATGGCTTAGTGGATGTCTACCTGAGTTTGGAGAAGCATGAAGAAACTGGAGCTAGATCAATGGTTGATGAAAATGGTGGTAGATGGGTCAAATTAGGGGTTAAACATGCAAAGCATAGAATGAAGATTTGCAACTAAGTTCATGTTCAGATTGTAGTGAAATATTTTTTTCATTTTGGAAAATTTTTTTTTTCCTTATCTATTTTTCTTAAAACAAACAAGAGGGAAAAAAAAGTCACTTTCTTCCCTTTTTTTTTCCTTTTAAATTTTTTCTCCTTCCATTTTCTTAAGTCCAAACAAGATCTAACACTTAACTTATGTAGGAAAAGATTAA
Source organism: Carnegiea gigantea (assembly GCA_029747015.1). NCBI lineage: Eukaryota > Viridiplantae > Streptophyta > Magnoliopsida > Caryophyllales > Cactaceae > Carnegiea > Carnegiea gigantea. The sequence continues at coordinate 136,888 of JAKOGI010000910.1, read as the reverse complement.
ATACAAAATCTCTATAGATCCTTCTCACAAACTCTGTGCCAAAATTATCTTGATAGACAACAACCCTCAAACATTGGGTGACATAAAAGGTACTACATTTGAGCCCAGCTAGTTGGATGTAATTGGTGATCCCAGACATCAATTCCAACTAAGTTAATTCCTTCATAGACAGTTAATTACTTGATTTCATCCACATAGTATCTTAGTTACAATTTATGGATTTAACCAATTAGCACTGACTGGCAAGATTAAGCTTGTTGAACGATGCCGTAGGATTGTTTCTAAAACTTTTTCAAGGACAATGCTAATTAATTTTCAGTCACTTCACTGTGAAATAGGTTTGCTAAGAGGAGAGGGGATAACACGTCAACAACCCTACTTAAATTCGATGATTTAAGAGCATATCCAACGGTTGGCTTGTAGCCAAAAGACGCCTGCGAGCGAGCGGTGACCGGCTCGGGAAGCTTGCAGCAGACTGGGCTCGCGAGTGCCTCGTGAGCTAGCTCGGGGGTCAAGCCGCTCGCCGTCCTGCTTTTATTGTCCAACTCAGCAAAACGGTCTCGTTTTCATATTGATTTTTTGGGGGGTAGAGAAAGTGATGGGAACAAGAAGAGAAGACGAAGATGGGGATAGAGAAAAGCAGCTGATGAAGATGTTAAAGATGGAGGCTTCTAAAATAATAAAAGTTTCTGGGAGGAGAAAGAAAGTGAAGGGGTATGTATGTTTTACAAATGGTTGCATTCTCATTGATTGGTATTCCTTTTTTTATTAATTTTGCTATTGTAAACTAATTATTTAATTCTAAAAAAAATACAAATTATTTTCTAGTCAAATAAATAATAATAATGGACCATAAAATAATAACAATACAAATAAAAAAGTAAAATTATTTAAATATGTTTAATTGTGAGGTTTATATGTATTATTTTATATGGTGAGTCAAAATTATGTGTTGGGTTTCGTGGCCCAAAATCCAAGTATCAGCACGGTGGGACCGTGTTAAACGAACACGGACGTGTCAGGCCGAAGGAATGAAAAGTCGAGAGAGGACAGAAAAACGGCACAGGGGTGCCGTGCCACGTGTATTCTTCTGTGCGCGAATTGGTGGCGGCTAGGGTTTGTCTCGGACGCCTAGGGTTTCCCTCTGAGGGTAAAACCCTGAACTTCTAGACCCTATATAAAGAGGACAGACCTAGGGTCTAAAATAACTCCTGAACTCCTGAATCTCCTGAATCCCTAAACACATTGAGAGGTATAGAGACTTTGAGAGAGATTACAAGAGAGATTGTAATTCTGCTATTAGATCAAATCACTTGTTATGATTGTGATCGTTTTGTACTCTTCCTGCTCACATAGTGGATTGATTATGCTCGTCGCCGTCCGGGATTTTTTCCCGTATTGGGTTTCTACATAAATCTTGTGTATCATTGTTTTTTGTTCTTGTTATCGCTCTTTAACTATTTCTGAATATCTGTTTCATCCTATCGCTTTCGCTATTAGTTGCTCTAATTTCCTAACATTGTGGGCCTTACATTGAAGAAATGGAGGCTTGTGAGCTAAAAAACTGACTCATACGGTGATGTGAAAGAGGTAAAACTCCCACTTATGAGCCAAAATTTGGCTCAATGTTGGATATGCTCTAAGTATTTTAGCTTGGAATCAGCACTGTATTTTAAAAAATTCTGCACCACGTCTAAACCCTCAACTTTAATTAAAAGCGAAAGGTTTTGTATTCACCAACTAACCAAATTGTTTCGCTTTACATAACAGAATCTGCATAGCCTCAAACGTATCTACAGCACACTAGCACCTAGCAAGTAGCAACCACAGCTATGTTGGTGAACTTTTGTATTTTTGTGGCAGACACGGTTGTGTAATTGGAGACATCTTCCAATCGGGCTGCACATATTTACATAAGTTGTTTCTGACTTTTGGATTATTCGTCACCTACTAGAGAGCCTCTTGAACTTGCATAAGTCAGCTCCGATGTTGGTATCGCTACTTCTCCCTCAGTTGAACACAGTGGGACTCGGATATGTGAAAGGGGGAGAACCTAAGCCTTCCGTTTTTTTTACCATATTACGAAAAATAAAAAAACAATGGGGAGATTTGTTCTTCATTCATAGTAAATAACCATTAGGACGTGTACTTGGAGTTATTTTTACAAGCTTATAAAAACTTTTGGAAATTCTTTAGTTTTAAAATTTTAGTATAAATTCATGCAGATTTTGATATTTGTTTTTCAGATTTTGCATATTATTTCTAACTTCTATATTTTTTAAAGATTAAAGAAACAAAATGAAATGCAAATCCTCATATCCTACATAACATAAATATAGCTACACTTTAACATTTAAACGCCACATAAACATAAGAAATATTTCAATTTGCTTGGACCTCTATGAGTGCATGGTACCCAATTTATCCAATTGATTTTGTTTGCTTTTCTTTTTCTTTGGACTCTGATCCCCATAGTTTGTTACTTTATTCTTATTTTTGAGTACATGAGAAATATTTCAACTTGCTTGGGTCTGTATGAGTGCATAGTACCCAATTTATCCAATTGATTTTCTTTGCTTTTCTTTTTCTTTTGACTCTGATCCCCATATTTTGTGACTTTATTCTTATTTTTGCTGTTGATTAGTCAAAATTTGCTTGTGCCATCAGATTTATTTCATAGATATTAGGGGTAAAGTCAAGAGTGTAAAGTGGCGGAAGGGGTTCAAAGAATAGAGGGGTTTTTATTTGCTCACTATTCTAGCATAAATGCGTGGTAATATAGTTGTAACTAGGGACGGGAATATAATCCAAACCTGAAAATTCGATTAAAATATGTTTCATTTAAAATTTGAATAGACCTTGAAAATGGATTTGTGGATATAGATATGGATATGAGTTTTTTTCGCTTGAAAATTGATATGAATATAGGTACAGATTCTTAAAACCCATAGCCAATTACATATACAATTTGCTAGTAAAAAGCGACAAAAATATAGTAAAATCAAATCCGAATAATAAACATAAAACTCCTATTGTCTATTTTGTATAGCCTCTCCTTTATTTGTTTGAATCATTTGGTGTGGATACCATTAAAAAAAATCCAATACATATAGGTACGGTTATAATTGTCCAAAATTCGATGAGTTTGGGATATGATTTTTAAAAATGGATATAAGTATAGGTACAATTTAACCATCTCCCCATTGTGATTATGAGAGTATTTTATGATTGGTTTTGTTTGCTTTTATGTAATTTTCCATTCGTTTTTCAAGGGATGAAATGTAGTTAATAGGTGAAATAACCATCTTATAAGATTCATAATTTCAAGCTGGACCTCTTATGTTAGACTGATATCCCTCCCTAAAAAGCGTCAGGTATGCAAATTTATTCCCAAAAAGATATTATAGCACATCAACATGGATCTCTTCTCTAGCTTGTATCATAATGAAGAGATGAGCAATCAATGGATAAAAGTGGTTTTTGGACCCCTTTTTTTTGAGAAATGGAGATTATGGTCTTTTTTTTCATGATAGTGTTCATTTAGGCCACAATTTGCATCTCCCTATAGTTTCTTACGACTCCTTACAACTCCTTATACCTTTAACAAAATTCTTATAGTTTCTTACATTTTCTTGCATATCTTTATATCTACTCACATCTTTTTACATTTCCTTATATATTTTTTATAACATTCAACTTGTCTTTGATTTTTCTTTCTCTTATTTATAGAAATATGTATATAATTTTTTATATACTACCAAGACGAAAAATCTGTTTATATTCTTATAGATGTATTATCTCTATAAACATAAAACAAAATTTAACGACACAAATTATATTTGACTTTCAACGTAAATGATATACGTCATCATAGGGAGAAAAAAGTTAACATACTTTTAAAATTATGATACAGAAATTGTAGTTATGTTTGAGTTTTGATATGAATCATATATGAAAATAATTCAACTATTTGTGAGAAAAGTATTTCAGCTATTTCATCCCTAGGATTATCCATATCAATTTGGTTACTATCGTCGTACCATTGAACATTGGGCAATCCATCCAAATTTGGATCCCTTGCTAAGATTGTTGCACTCTTTTTATGCAGAATAATAAAACTGTGAAGAGTACAACAGATAACAATTATTTCAAACTGCTGCTCTAGTCTCATTTGAGGCATTCTGTTTGCCAATGTTCCATCTCCCTTTCAATACTGCAAATGTTCTTTCAATTATCATTTGTAAAGATGAGAGTCAATGGTTGAATTGTTTATTCGCTCTTTCAAGCAGACCATATTTCTTAAGTTGTGGGATATGACACAAGATTCTTTTCCTATATAAGCTAAACATCCAAGTGTATTCGAGAGTCAACCAAACAATATTTTTCTAACACAATTATAAAAAATGATTAGAATTGTTTCTGATAAATGAAGAATCATCAAGAAAATATTAAAAACACATCCTCCTGTAGCTGGAGGGAGATGAAGAAAATTGAACATAGGTTGAACCACGTATCTCATAATATTGTCATGTCATGTGCAACCCCTCTCCCCAAAACTGATGTTTAAAGAAATGATTGTCGTATCGAATGATACCATCTTCAAGGCATTCCAAGTATTCTGACCTATACATGATCGACAAGCATCACAAGCATCTTCTCCAAGTATTGCTTTAACATGAGAGCCATCCAACGCTCCAGTGTCTCTATTTATTTTTTTTCATCTCTTTCTTTCTCTGTTTAAATTTGATAATGAAATTCTCATATGTCAAGAATACGTCCTTAATATTTTTGATGGTTTATTTTTAATTTTTTTTTGGGTAATATTATGTCAGGAATATTAATTTAAATTTTTTTATTTTTGAATAGAATTTCATTTTAACGGTTCTATTAAATTTTGTTGAGAAAAATTGTTATTTTTTAAACATTTGTTTATGGAAAGGCGCAACTAGTGTAGAACATATTTGGTTCTAAAAATTTGTGGGCCTGAATGTATTCTATTATTATTTAATTGACTTATTTAAAGGTTTATTTTTATTAATTATGTTATTTTAGTATTATTTCTTTCCATCCTAAATGATAATTATAGAAAATCAAATTTTGTTTGTATCTATAAGGTTAAAAAATAATTTATTGAGTGATGGTATAAAATTAATTTCCTAAATATCACAGACATATTACACATAATTTACTTTCATAGAATAATTTATTTTGCAAATCACACATTAAAGATCAGCTATTATATATACGTATCTAAAAATTATATTTATCAAATTTTTAATAATTTAACAAATACTTACATATACCTTTACAACTTTTTACAACACCTTACATCTTCTTATGACTTCTTACGTTTGTTAACATTTGGCTCGCTTTACATGTGCTGTATGCCCGACTATTCAATGAATCCTTTCTTTTTCTAGCAACCCTTCACCACTTCAACTGATCAACAAAATGAAACCAATACGCAGTAGTTTGGACTTCACATTTCATACTATGATTTATTTAACTTGAATTCATGCTCTCAAGGAAAGGAATAAATTTGTAGCAACTATCTTCCCCAATCAGGCATGCAAAAGCTGCAAAAGCAAATTACAAAACGCTGATTATGACTTCTGCAAACCAGCGGCCTCCTCTTCTGAACCAAATTGGGACAAAATGAGCAAAATACTGGAAGAAAAACACATCTGCAAGATTGAAGCACAACATATATTTCTGAAAGTGAAAAATATTGTTCATGGATCAGCTACAAGCAGGTTTGATGACAGGCAGTAGCCGCAGCGCAACATTCAATAGCTCAAAAAATTAAAATGATTTCAAGTTATCACATTATCTGACCATTATGCTCACAGATGTCAATTAGGCTCGGGAAATCGAGGCCTGCAGCCCATCTGTTCAAGAAACTTCGTAAGGCGCACATGCTTAGCAGCCCACTGCTCAGCCAACTTCTGCTCTTTGGCTTCTGCGTCCCTCCTCAACCCAGCAAGCTGCTCGCGGTACTCAGCCTCAATCCTATCTAGGCTGGCCTTCTGCTCTTCCCTGAGAGCCTTAATCCTTGCCTCTATCTCATCCGTTTTTTCTCTCTTCCGATTAGTCTTCTCTGACTCCAATTGACGCTCCAGACTCTTTAATCGCCATGCAGCTTCCTTCTTGTGGGCTGTCAAAGCATGGTGCCCTTCCTCTAACTCTCTGCAGCATTCGATCAGGTCAGACATCAGCGCTTGCTCCCCACTGAAGGAAGGAATTCCTCCATGACAAGATGGTATGCACCCCAAACCAAGCGGGGTTTGGGTTAGAGGTTTGTCAATGTTATGGGCCCCCCTCTCAGGCTGAAGCCAAGGCACTGCAGGTGGGGTGGGTGGAGGGACTGTTGACGATGCAAGGCTTAGGGTGACCGAGGGTGAGGGTGGCCTCCCACCATTAGAAGTAGCAAGCCAAGGAGGAAGCATCATCGTGGGAGGAACTGGAGGAGGCGGTGTAGGAGGGGCACGCTCAGTATGTAGAAAATCTCCATTTGTAGTTGCCATTAGAAATGTAGGATCTAGGGGTGCCCGTTCCTTTACAAGTTTCTCAGCAAAACTTTCCAAAATTCTGTCGTACTTTCCCTCAATTGGCTCCAAACGCTTGCTACTTTCCTTCTTCGCACGCTGCTGCTTCTCTTTGTATACCTCCCACCACTTGCCCAGCCTCTTAGCAGTGCGTCCGGGCACCTCAGCTGCGATCTTCTTCCACTTGTTCCCGTGCTTAGCTTGAAGACGGATTACAAGACGCTGCTCCTCCTCAGTTAGAGATCCCTTCTTGATCCCAGGTTTGAGGTAATTTTTCCACCTCTCAAGACAAGACTTAGCATCCCTGTCGAGGGCAGTGTTCATGCGCTGGGAGACAAGATGC
>JAKOGI010000910.1:117500-125000 GCA_029747015.1 Carnegiea gigantea | reverse complement strand
TATATCTATATTCTATTATATATCTCTATAGTATCTCTATCTATATCTCTAGATATAATTACTAGATCTATTATCCTCTCTCTCTCTGTCCATCTATATCTATAATATCTCTATCCTCAAGTCTATGTATCTCCTCTCTCTCTATATATATATATCTATCCTGTCTCTGTCTATATATATATATCCTGGTGTGTGTCTATGTATCGTCTATCTATTAGCATGATATCATATCTGTCTGTATATCTCAATATCTCTCTATGATATATATCTATATATCTCTATCTCTATATCTCTCTCTCTATATACTGTATATATATATGTGTGTACATAGTATCTCACCTATATATAGAGATAGATAGATTATATCTACATATATATATATCTAAGTAGGGATAGATATATATAGAACTCTATATATATATATATATAGCTAGAGATATAGATAGATATATAGGGATATAGAGATATAGATATATATGATATGTACATGTAGTAATATATAATATAGATATATAATATTAGTATATAGGATATATATATATATATATGTATATAATCTACATAGATGTATTATATGTACATATATTATATACATATATATACATATATTAATATAATATATAGATATAGATATTATATATATATATATATATAATATATATTATATACCATGATATATAGATACATTAGATATATACAAGATATAATAATACATATATATATATATATATATAGATATATATATATATATTATATAATTATATATAAGCATATAATACATACAGATATAGTTTATAGATATATATAAGTCATATATATATAGTATACATACATATGATATAGAGAGATAATATATATCATATATATATATATATATATAGAATATATACATATGTAGATCTACATATATTGGTAATATATTAGAGAATAACATATTATATATAATATTATTATATTAGATATATATATATATGCTATATACACATCTATATATATAGATTATCATATATAATATATAGTATATAATATATATTATATATACTATATATATATATAATAATAGTATATATCGATAATATATATAATATCTATATATCTATATATATATATTTAGATATATATGTAAATAGTATATCATCTATATATATATATATATAGATAGTATATTATATATATATATTTTTTTTTTTTGTTTTTATATATAGATAGATATGTATATATATATATATATATATATAATAATATATATTATATATTATATATGTATATATATATATATATATACTATATATATTATATATATATATATATAATATATGTATATATATGATACATATATATAGATATGGGTGTGGTATATGTATATATATCTATGTGCATGAGTATATGTGTATATATGCATGTATGTTATGTATATATAGATTATATATATAGATATATATATATATATATATATATAATATATATATATATATATATATATATATTATATGTATATATATATATTTTGTGTGTTTGTATATATGGATGTCTTCATATATACCCATATATAGATGTGTGCGTGTAGTGTGTGTGTTTGTGTGTGGTTGTCTACATAACTATGTGTTTTTTGTGTGTGTGTGTGTGGTGTGTGTATGTACATGTATGTATGAAGGTATACATTTATACAATATAATATATATAATATATAATATATATATATATATATATATATGTATGTATGTGTGTGTGTGTGTGTGTGTATATATATATATATATGTATGTATATATATGTATATATATGTATGTATGTATGTGTCAAGTAATGCATTAGACATATGATGCAATAACATACCTTTGCAAATTTTATTATCTATATGAAATTTTATATCATATTCAACTTTCGCCTTTTCATCTTTAGGAATAACATTTTCTTTGAGGTCATGCAATCTCAATTTGCTCAAGACAAAATTTCTTTCTAACAGCCCAACGGTAACAACTTTTACCCTCAAATGGTTCTAGTTCATACGTATCAGAAATAATATATTTTGAAGTCACAGTTGTATATAATCAAAATTTTTTTCTAACAGCCCTAATCCAGCATTCATAAATGTAGTGGGACGATAATTATAACTACTAAATATGGTTTACGAAATGATACTAGTCAAACCGCTAGGCTTGAATCAAATTAATCGGCTTAATTTGTACATGAAATTATCAAGTTACTAGATTAGTAATGACAAAAATAATAACTGAAATCAATTACTAGATCAAACCTTGCCATTGTTTCTATCCTAAGAATGATTTCACTAAAGCTAATGTGCGAAGTTCATACGGACGGCCATTCTTCAAGACTGACATGGTGTTAACTATTCCAATTGCACTCTCAAGTAGTTAACTTGCATTACTTGAATTAGTGCCCAAAGATTTTTATATTAATGGGTTATACCGTATGTAAGTTTGTAACTATAAGGCTTGTGTGTAGGATAATTAATCAGAAGAACATGGGTATCTTCTTAAACTTTAGGCGTGAATGAGAGATGAAGTTGCAGCTGAAATTTTCTTTCTAAATTATTAAGATAAACCAAAATTTTTATTGCATTGTTCACCTCATAGCCATGCACTTATATAGGCAAAGGGAGGAAAAATTAGACTGACAACATCATGAAATTTATTTCACTTACGCCATTTACTTTAACAAATAAACAAGGTAGATTATCAACCTCCACCAACATATCACCAAACTTTGATCTATACGTTGATCTTTTTTTTTCACCATACCATTTCTTGTGCAAGAAGGGGTAGGGCAAACCTAACCTACTCATAGTTAAAGGGGATGGAAAATACAAGGGTGAAACCATCACTGTCACTACCCCTACTGGCCGAATTAGTTGCCAGTATTTAGAGGGGGACTCGGTTGGCCATGACGAGTGTCAAAAAGTGTGAATTAGATGAGCAATTAGTCATTACTAGGTTATACCCTTACAATGTAAGAGTGTAAGTTAAATAATTTTTTAATATATTATTAGAAGAATAGATTTTTTTTTTATAGAAAAAGCAAACAATAAATTGATGTATTATATTATTTTGTTGACGCAAAAGTAAAGCGAGTCTTCTTTATTTTTTTTCCTACTAATAACATACTTTTTTATTGTTAATTAATATATAACTCACATTTTTTTGTTATATTTTCATCATTAAATCATATATATTTTATAATTAAATTTTATTAAATAATAGGAAGGTATATGAGAAGTTACCTTATTAAATAGAATTAATATTATATTAAATTTATATCTATCCTACATAGCCTTTTCTTTTTATTTTAAATCTCATGTTGCATCCTATGTTGTATTAAAGTATCTCACATGGCTATTCACTCCTATGTGACATCCTATATGACAAGCTTACGTGTCGTTCATGCATGAGTTCAATCCAACTTTTAATATATATATATGATTGGCCAGCGCGTCCCAAAACGTTACCAAATTTTAGGTGCTAACTGGAAGTTGAGGTAGTGGTTCTTTTCTTCCTCTAATTTTACAAATTTTAAAATTAAACTGCATTGTGATACTTGTGTAGGGAGTTAGTGTATATGAACCCCATTATTGAGTTCTTCATGTGAGACTTCATCATTCTTGATTTAAATTACAATGTATGAATGGATAAAATTTACAACTACAATTTAATGCAGATAGATGTGGACCTTCAGAGAGGTTTGTTAGCCTTTAAGTAAGATACAAAAAAGCTCAAAACAAGTGAATTAGAAGGAAATCCAAATACTGAAGTTCTTTGCTTTGGACTGTAATTGATTGTACAGATGTTGGAAGTTGTGAACGGACGCTAAGTTTAGATGTGAATCCTCTGTTGTTATATTAGTTTGAGATTTTTAAGCGATGTTTGAATCTTCATTTTGCTATGAATTGAGTTAATTTTCTTCAGATGATAAATCAAGAGACTATTGATGAAATGTGTGTTTCAATTCCCATAAAAGAAAAATTGATGCAAGCTATATGTGATGTAGGGAGTAATGATAAATGATATGTGATTGGTTTATATAATTGCGGAAGATATTAAGAAGTTAGGATCTTGAGGTCAGTTATAGTATAGTGCATTTCTTGCTTACCTTTTCTTACATATTTGTGAATATGTGAACTTAGGATCACATTGATGTCCACGTATGGTTTCGTATTTAGAAGAAGCTAGTTTATGTAATAAATGAGTCTAATGTGGAGTATGATGCCTTGTATCTTACATATGTCCTAGGTCATCAAGAAAGCTTGAAATTGAAATTTGATAATCTTTCGTGTGCTTCATGATTTATCAAAGCTAGAATGATGGAATTCAGAGATGAGGTATTTTTCTTTGATCACTTTTGATAAAATTATTTATATTAGATAATGAATTAAGATAGTAAGCATGAAAGTCTTGCTGAAGCCTTAAAATGTGAAAGAGACCTATCCTATCAAATATTATCAATCATATTAGTTGTTTCATAAAATTTTGAGGTCTCCGCTTGTGTTTTGAATTGTTTAGGTTGGGATTCACCACAGAATACCACTTGTTAAGTAGAAAACTCAAAAAGACTATTTTTAAATATTGAACAGAGTTCAAGAGTCAGAAGTGTTATTCATGGAATTTAGGTCACCTCTTTCATTACTTGGATGGTTTAAACTTAAGTCTATGTAGAGTTTTTTAGAACTCCCATTGTCATTAAATCATGATGATTTTGAAAGGAAGTTGTGTGGTTCAAAACAGGAACTACTTTATTAAAGGTTTTTCAATGGTCTTTGTATGAAATTGGATTTGTTTTTAACTTTGATCTTAGTGAGCGATTGAATAAGGGCTGGAAGTCCATATGTGATTGAATCCAAACAGTTTAAACATGAGGCTGGAAATTGTGTTCGCTTTTATGAGCTAACAAACACTTAGGTAGTATTTGGTTGGGCGAAAATGATATTTCCAGAAAATGGTTTTCAATTTTTTGTTGTTTGCCACAATAAAAGAATGAAAAACTATTTTTCAAGGAACATAATTTTCCCCCCAATTGAAAAAAATAATTTACATTTTGAGAAGATAGGAAGTTGATTTTTTTCCTTCAACTTTTTGATGAAAATCGTTAGCTGGTATTTAGATGCAAAATCTGACTTCAATAGCTTGAATCTAAACTTGACTATCCCATGGAAAAGATTAAAATAAACTCAAATTTAGATTTTTAGCTCAATTTTCTTTAGTTTGTTCAACATTTATCTCAGCTATGACAATTTAGCTGATATTTTTTGCCACTTAAATAATTCAGTTAACTCGCTACTAAAAAATTTCAACGGTTTGTATTAAAATGTGATCATTAGATAGGAAAGATTAATATAGGATCAAATCTAGATTTTGACCTCAAGATTCCTTCATTTGAACAACATTTTTCTCCACCACAATAATTCAATTGACATTTTTCGCGACATAAACAATTCATTCACTGTTTTCTACCACTAAAATAATTTCGATTGTTTGGATCAGAAATTGATCATTAGATAGGAGCAATTAAAATAGGATCAAGTCCAGATTTTGAGCTCAACATTTCATCAGTTGGTCAATATTTTTCTTTATCACAACAATTTAATCGACATTGTTTGCTACTTAACCAATTTGATTTTTTGGCCAATACACAGTTAGATTGAAACTTGATTATCCTATAGAATATCTTTAAAAAAAGCTCAAATATGAATTTTAAGCTCAATATTCATTCATTTGGTCAACATTTATCTCTGCTATGTTCATTTAGCTGACATTTTTTGCCACTTAAATAATTCAATTGATATTTTTCCTTTTCTCCATGGAAAATGATTTGTCTTGCAACAATTGACAAAAAACGTGTTATGAAAATCAATTTCTTTGGAAAAAAATTTTTCGTGAAAAACAATTTCCCAGAAAAATCATTTTTCCTCCAACCAAACACTACCTTAGTATACTGGGGGATGAAGAGTTGTCCAACTTGAGAGCCCATGAAGCCTCAGGCATATGTGGATGTGTTATATGTATTTTATTGCCTTGGCTAGTGGATGACGAGTTGTCCAACTTGAGAGCCAATGAAGCCTCTGGCATATGTGGATGCATTATCTCGTATTTTATTGCCCTAGCGAGGGTAATTCCATCCCTTAGACATTTGTTAGCTTCCCGGGAGATGATGTCGACAAGTGTGAACTGAATCCTAGTATCATTATACTTATGGTTAGAGACTTTTGATAGTGGTCACGCACTTGTGTCAATCCATCACCCAAAAGGAAAATTAACAGAAAATAGGTGCGTCAAAGAATAAAATCTCCCTCTCAAGCCTTTGATTATGTCGATTTTAGTGTGATTTGTTTGTATAAGTGAAGTTTAATAGGAGTTTTGGCTAAAGTTATTGGCTATTAACCTTCCATATATTTCAAATTTTTTCTTACAATTATAAAAATATGTGAATTTCTAAGTATCCTGGTTGTTGTTAATTGAATGTTAGTGATTATGGTGGGTTTCTTACTTGATAATCATTTATGAGCCCTACTGACTAGTTGATGTGTTCATGATCCATGGTGTTGGCTTAGGTTATAGTATACAAATTAGTATTTGCTTTAAATATGTACATGTGTGTAAAAGTCTACTTTCTTATTTTGGGAGGTGAAAATTCACCACTGAGCTGGAGTTTGCTCGTACTTCTATTTCTCCTTTTTAGGCCTCAAGATTCAAGTATTATGTGGCACATATGAGTTCCTTGGCATGCTCGTTTGCGACATGGTTGCTGGTTATACATTGGCCCTAGGGCATATCTGCTTCATGTATATTAGGCCATTTTCAAATAGGCAGTGAATCACATAACTATGAATAGAAAGGTTGTATTTGTTCATGACATCTAGAAAAGCTCTGTATAGCCTAAAGTAGCCACCAATTCTATGGTAAGTGGTAACTGATTATATAGGTTAAGTACGTAATTTTACAAGCATGTTTATGTAAATTAGGTTTGTAGTTCCTAATACTTTGGATGTGTGGCTCATCCATTAGTTGTTATATAGGTGGTTATATTTTCAATGTTGATTGAGGGAGGTTCATTAATCTCAATTTACAAAAAAAATTATTGGCCAATTTCTATGGAAAACCTATTTAATTTTAAAAAAAATATGGAGTTGAGCTTTTCTAGCTTTAGAAGATCCTTGCAGTCTCTTGCTAGTGTGATATGCCAAGCTACTAGTTTTGGGACGCTGTGTTTGATAGCACTAGAGCAAATAGGTTGTGCATTATGTGTTCATGAACTTACTGAATTATACGTTGGAGATTGTGTGCTACCTATGATGTGATATGAGGAACATATGCGCCAATGTTTCGGGATTTGTCACTATTGATTGATATACAGATTAAGTGGTAAATCGTGGATTGGAAATGTAATTTTGAAATTATGGAATTCAAATAAAGTGGATACACACACACATATATGTACATATATGTAGGGAAGGGTTCAAGTGAGCACCTCTTCTTAGGTGAGCACAACTC
>JAKOGI010000910.1:0-112500 GCA_029747015.1 Carnegiea gigantea | reverse complement strand
TATATATATATATGTGTGTGTGTGTGTGTGTGTGTGTGTGTGTACGTACATTCACATATACATATGTATATACATTTACATATACATACATACATACATACATACACACACATACATATATACATACACATATGCATACATATATATATATATATATATATATATATATATATATATATATATATAATGTATGTACGTACGTATGTATGTATGTATATATGTGTGTGTCTGTGTGTATAAAAAAATCTTTCACAGCTAGCATTATGCCGCATGTCAAATTCTTGGAGGTCTATATTTTTCTTAACTTGATTCCACACCTCACTCCAAACCACATAAATCATTATTTTTAATTAAAATAATAGGAAATAAAATATTTTCACTATTATAAAAAGGGAATATAAAGATAGAGACATATTATGATGATGGTTATGGGTCCTATTTACTATAATACACATTATTAAGAAATAACAAAAGTTATTTAAGACCTATTATTATTATCGTTGTTGTTGTCATTGTTGTTGTTTGTTGATGTTGTTGTCGTAATTATTATTATTATTATTATTATTATTATTATTATTATTATTATTATTATTATTGATCTTCTTGCTATTGCTGTTATTACTACTGTGACTGCTAGTACTGCTACTATTGCTACTACTACCACACCCATGAGACCTTACCGAATATAACTTATTATGTGAATAATAAATAAATAATGAATTTCATAAACTATTGTACTCAATAAATTTTGAAAAAAATAGTGGAAATTAAATTGACAATTTGTTTAAAATTATTAATTGATTTTTTTCAACTTACGAATAATTATGAGAGGAGGATTTTTTCACTTAACTTTAAAAAAAATTATCATACTTTTTTCAGAGGCTCAGACAACTTTTTCACGAAATACATAATGACGAATGTATTTTACTATACTTTTTACATATAGTCCTTACAATACAAAAGTTCAAATTTTTTCCATGCATTTCATGGGTATAGGAAAACAAAATAAAACTTTCTAACTTTTTGACATGTCACTTTTACATAATTTATGCTCTTTATAAAAAAAATTACATCCATTTGTTAGAAGATATTAAAAATAATTTAGTACTTTAATAATGCATTATAGCAAAAATCATACATTATAACTTTTAACCAAAAAAAAATCATGTATTACAGTACAAAGATTCTAGCCTTATATTGTCCAAATAAATCAATCATATAGACAACTAAGACATACCAAGGATATTTATTGAGGTCACTATAATATGTAATATGAATTATGTTATGTTTTGAGAGTAAGATATGCATGTAGAAGTTAGTTGATGTAGGGATTCTTCGAAATTTGGTGCAAAGGCCTTTCTATCTTTATGATCCCATATGTGTGTCATTTCTTATTAATCAAGTCTGCGTAAATTTATGCACTCATTTGTTCAAAACTGAATTATACATAATCTGAAAGAAAGATTTAGTTCAGAGTACATGAAAATTTTGATATTTAAAGCTAAAATACAATTTTCTGTTGAGGTAATGGTGAAGTGATCTAAGAGCATCTACAGCCGAAAGCCACGTACACATTCCATATCATCGCCCCGCTATCCCCTAGTTCCTCCAAAGTGCACTTTTCTCCAGCAGCAAGACGCGTGTCGGATAGCCTGCAAGGTTTGACCTGCGTCCCCTTTATTTGTCTTATCTATTCTCAAAACGCAATGTTTTGACAAGAGTCGGCTGAATCACACGCCTCTTCAATCAATGCCAAAAAAAAAAAAAAGAAAAGAAAATTGATGAGGGGGCCAAAGTTTTTCCACTGTTGTGGAGGTGGTTATGGTTGGGGGGGGGGTTAATCTGCCACTGGAGAGGGAGGAGATCGAGTTTGAAAGAGGGGGAACGGATGCTCAGAGGGAGAGAGATGGAATGGTGGGATGAATGAGAGGTTTGAGGGAGGAGAGGGGACGGTGGGTGCTTTGGTTAGGCTAACTGACAAATTTGATTCATAGGGCCAAACAGTGCGTATGAAACCGAATAATCAAAGTCTAATATTGAAATTTGACATCAATAAAGCGTAGAAGATGGAGTCGTAAATTGTTGCCAAGTAAGAATCAAAAGTGAACCGTCTTTCTTTGATAATGCAAAAGATGTCATACATCATTGCGCATGAGTGGCTTCACAAAAACTACTTGCTCTGATGATAGATTTCTTCTTCTCTTCATTTGACCCACTTCTTTCACTCATTGCCATACCTCTCCTTGGAATTCTAATGGCTTTGTAACTTGATATTTTGGTACACCTACACCTCTTTCGAGCTAATAGGTTACCGTGTTGCTAATTTGCTATGTACCTTACTACTATTACACATGGCGTGTTAGGAATTCAAATAATTAAAAATGAGTGCGGCAAAATACAGAAGTGTAAAAGGGATGTAGATATCACTAATGTAAAGAAAAATCAATAAGAAAGTACTAGGCACACCAAATTTTTAGGTGAAAACCCAGATCAGGAAAAAACTATGGGTATCAACAACGGTACAAAGATCCAATATGATATCAGTGAATATACGACGACCTCAAAGATGAGTCAAAAGATATCAATACAAAGAAATATAAAAATCTTAAACTGGCAACAAGGTCAAAAGACTAAAAACTCTAGTAACACTCACTTAATTCTAAAGATGTGGAATAGAAGCAAACGGCTCACAAATGCCTCACAAATAACGATGAAAGGGACGTACCTCAAGGCAGTTCAAAATGCCAAAAATGCTACAAAATGCCAACCAAATGCCCACCAAAGTTCCACAAAATGCCTAGATGAAAAGTGCCCAACATATGGAATCCCGAAATATAACCCTCACAGTCAAAAAGAAGAAAACCAAGAGTTAAGTCATAATTCACGAAATAAAGACTCATAAAAAGGATGATGAATGCGTTGACTAATGCTTGAAACCCATAAATAAAGCCCAGAAAATCAATAAAAAACCATCAGGAGCTGAAGCAGGCTAATGGTTAGAGCTGCTGCGGACCGTGGCCCAGCCCACGGGTTGTCCGTGGAGCTCATTGTGTCATAAGCTTGCTGAGAATGCTCAAGGCTAGGAATTCAGCTTATCATGGGCCAAGCATCAAGGGGGTAGTGAGGCAAGCCGAATGATAAGGATCAATGCATTACTCATCTATTTGGGTCAATTGTTGCGAAGTACATGAACCTGCTGACTCACACATGAGTAATTAATTGAGCACAATAATTTCGGGCCAAACATACCCAAGAAACTCCCCCTTAAGCTAAAATTTCCAGAATGGTGAAAACGACAAAATTAATCATGCAACCAAATTTCTCAATATCGATGGAAAACATCCTTCGACAAAATGCTCAAAAGTCCGGATTTGATGGATATGCAGCTCTAGTACCGAATGGTAGGAATTTAAATAATTGACATTCGGACGTAGTCAATGCAGAAGTGTAGAAGGAATGTCAATATCGAGAATATAATGCAAGATCAATAAAGATAACATTGGGCATGTCAAATTTCTACATGGAAACCTAAAATGAGGAAAAACCATGGGCGGCAACAATAGCACATAGATCTCCTATGATATAAATGAGTGCAAAACGATCTCAAATGTGAGCAAAAGATATCAATACCAAGAGAGACAAAGATCCTATTTGGAATAAGATCAAAAGAATAACAACTCTTATGATTCTCACTCAATACTAAAGATGTGGAATAGAAGAGACAAATGACTCATAAATGGCTATGATATGGACGTGGTTAAATGCACTTCCAAATGCCAGAAATCCCACAAAATGACAACCAAATGAGCATAAATTTGCCACAAAATGCCTAGGCCAAAAGCGCCCAATATACAAAATTTGGAATGTAACTCTAATGATAAAGGAGAAGAATATCAAAAGTTGAGTCATAATTCACCAAACAAAGAATCATAAAGAGAATGATAAATGTGTTGAATAATGCTTGAAACCCACGAATAATGCCATGAAAATCAGCGAAACCCGTCAAGACCTGAAGCAGGTCAATAGTTAGAGTTGCCACAGCCCGTGGCCCAGCCCACGTGTGGTCCATGGAGCTTACTGTTCCATAAGTTTGCTGAGAATTCTCGAAGCTAGGAATTGGGCCACATATCATGTGGGTGGTGAGGCAAGCCTAATGATAAGGCAAAGTGCATCACTCATCTATTTAGGCCAGTTATTGCAAAGCACATGAACCCACTAACTCACCCTTCAGTTATTAGTTAAGCACAACAATTTCGAGCCACAAATGCCCAATATTGCGGAATACATTCATGTTTAATTCTTCGCAGTAAATGAAATCACTTGGAAAGTTGTATCTCTCTAACCTCACAGCATTTTAATAATATGATTGGTTTTTCTTATTTATAGAACCTGAGCTTTGCCCTAATTGAAACTGTATCCTTAGAACACATCTTTCTACTGCATTTTGTTTGTCTTAATATTACGAGGTACATTCCTAGTGTAATTTTCTCTATTTAAGAAACATACCTCCCTTCTCGTAAGAAACCTGCTTCCTTGCAATCGATCTTGTAAGTTGCACCAATCAGATTGTAACTTTGTGACTAGGTGTGACTCTTTTAATATGACGGCTAATATGTGTCTTTTTAATGAAATCCTTTTTCTTGGTTAGTTTACCTAAGAACTACAAATATGTGGGATGCTTTGTATCCGCATACTATTACTTGCATTTACTTTCGCTTCCTTTTCTGCAACCTCCTAGTCAAACTTATTATTTTATGCCTGTATTGATTGACATTGGAATTATTATGACTTCATCAATTTCATCTTTATATAAATCCTTGCAAACTTCTATAGGGTTTGCTTAAGGAATAATATTTTTGACTTCCATTGCCTTTACATGTATAAGATATTCTTTTTAACAAGTAAATTTTTTTTTTCCCCATAAGTTGAATAGGAAAATCACTCCTTTGGTAAATATTTCCCATTTAAAGTACTGTGCATGATATTGTGACATTTAGGAGATCATTATTCTGGGGGTCTACTTGTGATTTGAATTATGATGCGTTCTATTAATATTATGAGTATCTTTTTTTTAATGCGAATGAGGCACAAAGGTTAATGTACGCAGGATTCAAACTCAAGTATCCTGTAACAACGCTCAGAGACTTTACCAATTAAGTTAATTGGCACCCACATGAATATCTATTTATTGGACATGTTACAGAAGTACTAAATATTTCTAATCTTTGCACGTCAGGTTTTAAAAATAGTTTTGAGTGCATGCCCACTCATTTGCCGGGTTTGTAATACTGTGCTGCTCGAGCCCTAGAAGTAGAGTTAGTAGAGGCAACAAGGAAGATCGTAGAGAAGGGCCAGCTTCTGTTAACCTTCTTGATGTCATAAATTTCATTTTATTTTATAAAGGATTTCTTATAAGGTTATCACTTTATCCCTTGAATTAATTTTTTTAGTACTTGATATTTTGTATATTCGTCGCTCATTCCAGAGAAACATAAATTTTGTGGATGAAATTTCCGGGAAGATTGTTATGGCTGATAAAACATTAAACATTAGAAACTCAAAGCTATTGATTATTTCCTTTAGTGAAACATGGATATTGTGTGTTATACATAACAGTTTATGTATTTAAATTATTTAGCTAAGCTAATTTAAATCCATAGTATACTGTAGTTTCGATTAAAGGTGGGGAAAATTAGAGTCAAGTTTAGGTAAAAGCCTGTCTAAAAGTACATGGCATAAACCAATGTTGAACACTCTCCTATCTATTCACCAAAAATAAAAAAGAAAAAAAGTAGTAAAACTTAGAGAAAGACAAGGTCAACCTCTTTTGTAGTTTTGTTGATTGGTATATAGGTATGAAAATAAGGAGTAAAGGAGGGATAAATTCAATTCCGAACCCTAAAGTTTGGCGTAAATAATCTTCTAAACCCACAACTTTAGAAGTGATTTTTCGATCTATCCAACTTTGGTGCAAATAATTTCTAGAACCAAACTTGTCAAAATTAACTTTTTAAATTGTGAAAAGCCCCCTATGGTTTTAAAATTTTCATTTTTAACCCCAATCCTTAAAAACTTACTTTCAAAAATTTTAATTTTGTGCATATAGTTTTCTGATCATAGGTACTATTTGAAACCCTCTTTGAACTAGTATCAAAACTGTATGACCAAAAATAATTAAGCTAATTAAGATACTCAGTGGTTCAATAATCTAATTAACTATGATTAACACTTAAATAATCACCGAATTGCTCTGCTCCTAATTACTCGCATATCGTTCATTCACTAAAAGGGACCACTTCAACAACACCTCAATTAAACTATATCACTGATGTAGTTTTCGAATTAAAAACTGAATTAGCAAAAATTAAGACTGAAGTTAAGGAGATTAAGATGCATATATTTATAATTCATCTTTCTTTAGTTAATGAAATTATACATAGTGGAAAATCGACTTTGAGTGTTGGTAATCTATTTCAGCATAAATATCATTTCCAAAAACCAAAAAACTAAAATCTATTTCATTTGCATGATGTAAAAATTCAAAAAGAAGTAGGAGAAAAAGTAGCTAAAATATTGTCTGAAAAAGTAGACAAAGAAGAAGAGGATGGAGTATAAGTAATTTAATCTTGAAGAATTGCAAAACATGTTTGATAAAGAACAAAATCCAGAAGAATTGAACAAAATTATGGGCGCAATAGTGGATAAACAAGATATATTATCTTGTGAAAATAAAGAGACAAATAATGTCCATTTAGAAGAAGAAATATATTAGCAGATGAACTTAATTAAACTTGAAGATCTTAATGTGGTACCTTTAGAGAAAATTAGAAGAAAATTAGACAAAAAAACTTGGTAAAATGGTATTTAATGACGAGGTTAATAAGATTGGAGAAGAACTTAACGAAGATGAAATCGAATCCAATTTAGTTAACAATGTTGTTCCTAAACCTGAAGAATTTGGTGAACCTTCTAGAAGAAATCTTCATTCTATGAGACCTAGATATATTTCAGCAGGACATGAAACAACCAATTTTTCTTTGTGTTTATCCTAAGGAAAACTACGACCTTTGAAGAAATTGACCATACCTCAATTAGCCAAACAGGATATATCCTAAATATTGATGGAGCTTTTAATAAAGAGGAAATATTTCAGTATTGAGAAGGAGGCATAAATAGTATCTTAAATTTAAATACTACATGGATTGCTGCCAATTTTCTAAACTCTATTGAATATATCTTTTCTGATACTGTATCTGACTGGTATGATTCATTATATAAAGGCAGTAAAATGCATCAAGAATGATGAAAACACTAGTTGCAATCTTCAAAAATTTATGTAAGGAAATTGAAACTAAATTTATCGGAGCTACACTTGATTCTAAAGAAAAAGAAAGAGAATGGCAGAGAAAGAATAATAATATAGAGCTATGAGGTATGAGATATTTGGACAATTATATTGCTGAATTTAGTTAATATTATTACAAAATTGGGCATAATGAACCTAATCTTGGTATGTTGTATGACAAATTGCCATATCTGATAAATTTCATAATTAATGAAAAATACATTGCATGGTTTGAAAGAGCGGATGTCATCGATACCCTTGGTAAAAGAATCTCTTATTTAAGAAAATGTGTCAATGATCAATGTCTTGATCTCCAAAAACAAAAGACGATTAAGAAGCAATTTCTACGTTGTTGGGATTCACCTCACCATTGGAAAAAGGAACCTGAAAAAAGAAGAAATTTTTTTTTTTTTAATAAAAAGAGCTTTAAAAAGCAAAGAGGAGAGAAATATAGAAGAAAATATTATGATAAATCAAGCCCTAAAAACTGAAATTTTTTAAGGAAGCAGCTTATTGTCCTGTAGGGAAAAATAACTGCAAATGCTAGACATGCGGAGAAATAGGATATTATGCTAATGAATGCAAAAATAGGAAGAATAATAAGCTGATTGAAACTCTAGGTATCATAGATTACTTTAAGCTTAGTGAGGAAGAAGCATTAGGTCTAGCCCTGAGTAACAATAAAGGAATTGTTGAAATCATACTAGAAGATGAATATGAAGAAAGAGATTATGAAGAAACCTATCATATAATAGAAAGTAGCTTGATTAGTCTTGGCGATCTTCAAGAAGAAGAGTTTGTGGTAGACAATGAGAACGAAGAAGTCAAAGGAGATTAGGTCCTTCCTACAATTCAGAAAGACATGATCTATAAAAAGCCCATCTTTCAATTGAAAAGTAAATATGTATGTGAAATGATGGAAGGAGATCTAGAAATCAAAGACTGTGAGTATGATGTGGGAGAAGTTACTCTCATTAACTGGAAAAATATCCTTAAGCACAATAAAGATAGAAAATATAGGTATATCTATGTTGGAAGCGTCCAAGTTCAAATTACTCCATTACAATATTATGACAAAGATATTGATCTTTATACTCTGGTCTATGATATCAAGCGTACCAAATTTAATAATCAAGTTATCACAGGGATTAAAACTAATTTATGTAATGAATCGGTAGGATTCAGTTGTCGACCTGGATATTATGTGAGTCTAAAAGATGAATTTGCTAAAAACTTCCTATCTCTTAAGATAAATAAAGTCGGGATAGACATGAAAAAAAAGGATATCCATTAAGGATATTTTGGATAATTATCTACAAATTAAATAATACTATAGATCCAAAGATTAAGGTAACAATTATAGAGGTAGAAAAATTTAAAAGTCCTACCCCTATACAAAAGATCCAGAGGATTTAATCAAATCCTCAGGAGATAAAGATTGACCGTTCATGGATATCTAGCTTTGCTAGCCCTAAAAAAATTAATAGGAAAAATGTGATAAAAGTTTACGAGAATGGTAAAATTACAATAGAACCTCAATTATTAAGGAGTATGAGTGTAAGATCAGAACAAGAAGAAGGATCTTCATCAGCTAAAGAAGAGTTTAAAGAAGATGATCCAATTAGCATGATCAGTGAAATGAGTAGAATGAGCTTTAAACTCATAAGACACACTGTAGACTAAAGTGTGAGTTTAAATAGAAAAGTCATTGGGTACAAAACTAGATCTGTTAGTGAGTCAATCTGTGAAAATAAAATAGCTAAGAACATAACTATAGAGATATGTTATGAAGCAACCAATACAAATCCTATTAGCATCTGTATCCTAATAAAGGTATGTTTAGAGGGAAATAATAAATATTAATTATGTGCTACATAGATAGTGGTTGTTCTGTATGCTTTGGAAAAAGAACATTATTTTCATAATTTATGTGGAAAAAAGCTAAGAATCCTTTACAACTAAGGATAGCTGATAATAGCATTATGAGCCAGAACAAGGCAATAGAAGGGTTATCCATAGAAGTAGGAGGAGTCTAATGCATTATACCATTTTTGTGAACTACTGACCAACCCTCTTATCATATGATTATCGAAAATAATTTTTAGAGACTATACTGTCTATGCACACAGATCATAAATCAAATAATATTTACAATTAGTGGTTACTCAGTTCTTGTTAAAAAATTACGTAAGGCCTACACTCATTAGAAAATTGAATTTGCACGCAGCCAATATGGTGAGAAGGTAACGTTTGCAGAGTATGACATAGCACTAACAAACTCATTATTTGAGTTATCTATTAAAGAGCCAACTATTGAACAACAAGAGCAATTATACAAAGAACTTTACTCTGATAATCTTCTAAGATTTTGAGATAAAGATAAAACATTTGTTAAAATCACTTTATTAAATCCCAGCACTATTATTTGAGTCAAACAAATAGTGTATACACACCAGGACATCCAAGAATTTGATAAACAAATCAAAGAACTTAATTTGCTTTAGTCTTGGCCCATTAACTTGGTTAAATTTGGAAATATTTGATAATAGGTTTGGGGGTTAGTAGTGAGTTGATCCTTATGATTCAATGGATATACATAGTTGAATTCTCTAATTGTCTTCCTCAAATCTTGTTTTACTTGATATATGCATTATTTGCTCGAGGACTAGCAAGGTTTTGGTGTACGGAAGTTAATAGCTCATATTTTTATGAGTAATTGTTTTTCTCTATTTAATGCCTTTTTTCAGTGTTTAAGTCGTATGTCAAGTAAAAATAATACGTATTTTATCTTTGAAGGTAAAGAGCAAGATAATGAAGAATTCAGGCATAAACTCGGAATTTCAAGCATGATGTGGTGGTCCAATCGCACAACATACCCAGCCTCCCATTTCTCTCTCTCTCTCTCTCTTCATGATTCTAGTGGCCCAACATGATTTTACTTGCTGAAGTAAAATCAGCCATTGATTTAACATGCTAGATTTGATCCAATTATAAGATGTGGATGATATTCAACTGCTATTTTTGGCAATAAAACTAGTGGATTTGTATGAAAAGTGGAGAAGGGAGAGGAGCATATTCCACTATAAATAGAGAGGCAAGGGGCATCAATTCATCATCAATCATTCATCCCATTCTTTCTTCATTTTCACTCTTCCTCCCAGTGTTAGTAATTATAGAGAAATTGTGTCAGGCAAAAGTATTTGAGTTGAGAGAATTAGAAGGAAATAAGCAATTTTGGTTATTTTTCTCTTTTTTTTCTTCTCATTTGTGAGCCTAATTAGAGAGAGTTTGATCTTTCACTGTGTTAGTATTTTGTAACATAAACATTAGAGTTTGGTTATAGGGATTGAAATATACCATTAGTTGAAATATGACTAGTCTAATTTCAATGGTATTTTCTCTACCTATGATCGGCTAGGTTGTTTATCTAGGATTGAGATGGATCCTTGACTGACTTTGTTGATTTTTCTAATTTCATTTGGGATTGATATTATAGTCTCTTTTTATTGCATAATTTTGAGTCATTTAATTGCTTTTAATTTATTATGCAATTTATTTCGATTATTTATACATGTCGTTTTACAATTGATTAACTTGCTATCGCATTTATTCATATTAGACCTTTTTGGCTAATATAATAATTATGCAATTGCATTTAAAATTTTTGGTTATTGATTAATTAAACAAGACTAGAAATTAGATGAATCATGTCTAAATTGAATAGTTCATGCTAACTACTAGTTGAGTTTGTTTATTAATAACTATAATTCATTTTTCTAATCTATTAACCTTAAGCTTGTAGCGTAAAAGTTTTAAAGAGACTAATTAAATCCTAATTGAATTTAGTAATTCGATATTAAGAGTTTTGGTGAAATCGAAATCCTAGTATCTCTCTAAATTGATCACTCTTTGAGCATTGATTAACATTTTCTCCCTTATGCCCATTTTGTTTTCTTGATTATTGTTATTGTCACTAATCTCCTTAGTAATTCTCTTAACTAGTTGAGAAAAGTGAAAGTCACTTTCGTTCTTCGTGGGACATGACCTCAAACTACTTGTTTTACTACAATCATCTTGTGCACTTACAAGTAAGTTGGGTTTTTAAAACTACTAAAATACACGCCAAACCCTCACGAGACCACCTTGTCCACTAGGGAGAGCATAGGGGTTTAAATGGCTTGTTGTACATGCTAAGTGTGATCATGATCCTACGAAAGCGAGTTAGGCATCTTAGGTAGAACTTTTTCTTTTATTTTACTTGAGGATGAACAAAATCTTGATGTAGGGTATTTGTTTGGGTAACAACAGTGTCAATTTAGGTGCTCCTAATCACTTAAGTTTTGCTTGTGATCGAGATTATTTTTGGGTTTTATTTGGTTTTTATTTGATTTTACAAAAAATAATAAGTTGATGAAATAATGGACGCAATAAGATGATCGACTGCAAGAATTAAGACTTAAGGTTAGTGTCACCTTCAGCCAATCATAGTGGCCATCTATTAAAAAAAAGAACAACAAAGAAAGAGAATTTAGCTTGCTTGGAAGGCTTAATCGCATGCGTAAATAGAGAAGGGGGAGCAAGAGAAGGCATGATATCCACCATTTGCGCACTGTAAGGGTCCATCTCCCTGGGGGTGCGATCACCCATGAATAATCGGACTTATCTGCTAGGTACTTTATTGTTTAAGAAGCAGATTTAATTTTTTTAATTGCATATATATATATATATATTTTTAAAATAGAAACACAATTGGGTTACATGATCATGGGGAACTGGGCCTTAGCCCTAACTAAGGAACTCGTTCAGGTTCTAGAGCTATGTCTAGTTCCTTGGCCTAGTCTCTACCAATAGCTAACTTTAGCCTAGAATATGGGCACAAGACTTATCGAGAACACGATCGGGTTCCTAAGCCAGTTCCAAGCCTGAATTCCGGTCTAGACTTGCCCCTATGTTAGGATCCGAATCCCATAACCCAATTCCAAAAGGGCAAAAAAGAAGAAATGGGAGAAATAATAAAAAAACATTAAACTTTAACTAATAGAGTCGCGAGTGAGTTTTAAGAAAAACTTACAAATCATGTCACTTTTCGAAGCAAATCATATTGATAGGGATAACCAAAGGGACCCAAAGTGACAAATTGACTTTGCTTCAAAAAGGTTTCAGAAAGGTCCCGAGCATCCTAGTGTAGGGACCATCCTGACTCCTTGGTCATGAACTAAGGTTCTAGATTCAGGAGCGATGGTATGGTGATGTGATGGAAACATCTCATCACCACCCGTTATCAATGACAATCTCTACTAATCAATATGGGAAATTAAGACTTAACCATACTAACATACATTCATGCAACATATTAGTATAAATCATATTAAGCCATCCAAAAGGTATAAAATTCTGTCCAACAAAAACCCACAAAATAGACTGATATTTACAGCCGGCCGGTAAATTACATCTTCTATAATTTGAGATCAAAAATCATAAATGAAAAATAGAGTAGAAGAGTAGGGAAAGATGGAGTTTTTACCGTCAGGATAACCCATCTGATTTACCTCGAAACCCAATAGAGTGGCGTATTTTTAATGGGTGACCCACTTCTCTCTCTCTCAATACCTCTAATATGTGGAGTACTTCTCTCCTAGATTTTGATGCTCTCCTGTCCCTAATTTTTTGATGTGTTTTAAGGCCAAATTCATTTGATTCTCTAGCTGGTAAAATTTTTTTTATGCCAACTGACTTATGAAAGTTCGATTCCAATTTTTTTGGTGCCTGTAACCTCTAGGGGTAGGCTTGTATTTATAGTGGTTGAGGTGATAGTCCAAATTAGCTTAGAGAAAGGAGACCTAATCCTATTAAGGCTAATCTAAACAGGTATATTAATTCAGTTAGGATTCGGAGTAATTAGTCTCGGTAAACTAATCAGCCTAGAATTCTAATTAATTAATCCCATTTACGCTGAAAAGGACTTAGACAGAGGGAGCCAAGCCAGGTTTCTAGCCTGAGGACTCGACCTGATTCTTACAAGCAGGAAGAAGATATAAGTAAAATAGTGAATAGCTATTATTTTCAGCACAAGCCCAAATGTTTGACTTATATGTTTTATGCTGCTTAGTGGATTTTGGTGCATAATATGTCACTAGAAAACTTATTCAATGAAAAATATTGATACCTATACTTAATACTTTTATGCTCCCTAGAGTGGATCCCAAAAGGACACCAAACACTGTCAATTTGGACCTATTTAGGCTTTTTGGGCTCTATTATACTTTTGGACTCGAACTCAAGGATTATTCTGCTGGGGCCCCAAGTACACAAATTAGGGTATAATTTTCATCATTGGATAATTAACAATAAGATACCTTTTTCAGGCATACATAGTTATCCCCCACGTTGGCCAAGCCTAGATTAGGTGAACGTCAAAGTAATGGTTGCTATTTGTAAGTATCTATCTGGCTGTGATGATGTAGAATCCAAGTCTGGCCGGTAAAGGTCTTGAAACTTAGCACTTTCCAACTTTCACCATGGCGGTGGCCGATGTTAGGAATACAAGCCTGGTCGCTCAAGGTCCTAAGGGTTGGCACCTACCCACGTTCGTTATGACAGTGGCCGATGACGGCAAATCCAAGCCTGACTGCTAAGACAGTGGCCGATGATGTAGAATTCAAGCTTGACCACTGAGGCTCTTCAAACTCAGTGCCTTCTTGCCTTTGTTGTGGCGATGGTCGATGAATTTTATCCTTTCACCGAATTAGTGAATTTCCTGACTTCTGGAGCAGTGGGCCTTTTGCTAGTCTAACGAACTTGTGATGATCCTGTCCCTTCGTCGGATTAGCAGGTTTCCTTGTTGGCAGAGCATCGAACCTTTTGCCGATCTAGTAAACTTGTGATGATTTTATCCCTTCGTCAAATTAACAAGTTTTCTTATCATTGGAGCAGCGGACCTTTTGCCAATTTAACAAACTTGTGATGATTTTATCCTTTCACTGGCTTAGCGAGTTTCCTTATCGTTGGAGCAGCAGACCTTTTGCCAGTATAGCAAACTTGTAATGATTTTATCCTTTCATTGGATTAGCAGATTTTGATGGTAAAATGTCCTATTTTACCGACTAGTGGTGTTAAAATGTCCTATTGTGTCAAGACCTAGCAGTTGTCCCATTGTGTCGAGAGCTAGCAATGTCAAAATATCCTATTGTGCTAGGAGCCAGTGGTGTTGAAATATCCCATTGTGCCTGCAGCCAGCTATAGTCCCATTACGCCAGGAGTTAGCGGTCTTAAAATGTCCTATTTTACAGTGTCAGCAGTTGTCCCATTGTTCCTAGAGCCAGTAATGTGGTCAAAATATCCCATTGTGTTAGGAGCCAGTGGTGTCCTATTATACAGGAGGCAACAGTTGCCCCATTGTACTGGGAGCTAGCGATTGTCCCATTGTGCCGGGAGCCAGTGGTATCCCACTATGCTGGGAGCTAACCTATGTTTGGAGTACCCCATTGTGCTAGAAGCAAGCAGTCTTGAAACGTGTCACTGTGCCGGGAGCCAACAATATCAATATATATCATTGCACCGGGAGTAAGCGGTTGTCCCATTGTATTGGGAGCTAGCAATGTTGTGGAACTATGCCATTGTGCTCGGAGCCAACTGTCTTCACATGTCCCATGTGCGGGGAGCCAGTGATTGTCCCATTATGCCAAGAACAGCAACGTCAAAGTGAGCCATTGTGCCAAAAACCAGCAGATCTTATGATGGACTTATCCTTTCACTAGATTAGTGGGTTCCCTTATCATCGATGCAGCAAATCTTTTGCCGGTCTAGCAAACTTCATTTTTTATTCTTTCTTCGGATTAACGGTTTTCCTTATTGCTAGAGTAACAAACCTTTTGCTAGTCTAGCAAACTCAATTTTATCCTTTGACCAGATTAGCTGGTTTCCTTGCCGCCAAGGCAGCGGATCTTTCCCCAGTCTAGCAAACTTGTGATGATTTTATCCTTTCACCGGATTAATGGGTTTTCGTATCGCTGGAGTAGCGGGCCTCTTTGCCTGTCAAGTAAGCTTCTGTATCGCTGGAGTAGCAGACCTCTTTTCGGTCAGGTAAATTTGTGCATTTATCCTTTTGTTGGATTAGTGAATTTTCTTATCGCTACAGTAGCGGACATCTTTGCCAGTCAAGCAAGTTTCCATATCGTTGAAGTGGAGGGCCTCTTTGCCAATCAAGTAAATTTGTGAATTTATCCTCTCGTCGGATTAGTGAATTTTGATGGTAAAATGCCCATTGTGTCGGGAACCAGCGATCATCCCATTGTGCTTGGAGCCAACAATGTCAAAATATCCCATTGTACTAGGAGCCAGCAATGTTGAAATATCCCATTGCGTTAGGAGTCAATGGTTGTCCTATTAACTGCGAGGTAATGGTGAGCCTTAGTGGTGTGGATGTCCAATGATCTATTGCTATATTGTTGAGAACTTGGTGCTATGTGAGCCTGAAGACCTGCAGCCAGATTCCTGTGAACTTATTGGCCTATTGAGCCAAAAGACTTATAGCCAGGTCCCTGTAAACTTATTGCCATGTGAGCCCAAAAACTTGTAGCTAGGCCCCTGTGAACTTGTTGGTGTTTGTGCATGAATATTAATCCTTGAGGGCCTTGTGGCATAAGATATTAAGATGTGGCATCTTCAAGTTTGACATTTTGTCTACTTGAACATTGAAGTCATCTCCTCTTAATGGGAGATTACTCAATCCTAAATTGTCCTGGATGTTAAGGTGTCCTTTTATGTTAAGATAAAAAGGATAAGGTGTCCTCTGTAGCTAGATCTTCTCAGACTTTGTTGGCTGATAAACTGAAGCTGGGTTGATGTCCTTCCCATAAGGATGCTTGCATAAAACCTTCTTACAGTATGGAGCCCCCACTTTGACTATGCCTAATTAAGGCGAGGGTCAAAGTATGGATGTCCTCTATGGTAGTTGTTGGCACCGTCTCGAGAATCTTTAATGTAAATTCATGGCTTGCCAAGGTTGTGTCCCCTTCCTATAGAGTAATCATGAAGGCTGATTGTACTCTTCTACAATCAATGTTCCCAAGTGATTAGGGCGAAAGGCGATCTAGTAAATAGGCTAAAGACCCATATATTGATGCATATGCAATTTCTAACCTAGATTAGACTGTGCATATATGTTGACTACACATATTCAACTAGACAGACATGATTGTGCTGACTATGCAAACATGGTTATGATAACTATGCAGATATATGATTACCTAACCTCATATGCATGCACATCCCATACTAAGTTTGGGGCCCATTAGATGAGTCCCAATTAAGCTACAAAAGATTGATGGGTTAGGCATGGTGATGTTTTGTGGCTTACAATGAGAGGTAAAAAGTTAAGCAACAACTAGGTTAGGCTTGGCCATGGGTCTTAAGCTGCCCAGGATAGAGAACTTTCTTTCAAGGAATGAGTATCCTTTAATTTTGCATTAAAGTGCTCATGTTCAAAAGTAGTCCACAATTTTAGTTTATTATAACAGAAGTCCTAGATGTGTGATAATAGTGATAGCATAAGATGCTTTTACTAGTTTTAGCTAGAATAGCCCCCAGTTCAGCAAAGTAAATATGATCCTTCCTATATTAGGAAGATGTTTGTACTGGTGCTGCCTAGAGTAGCCACTATCTTCGTACAAAGAATACAGTTATCTCCTTTACGAGAAATGTTTATCGTGAAGGGAGCCCTAATTGTCTAGGCAAATATAGAAGAGTCCCCCTCTTGCATAATGGGTGAGTACCCATTTAGGAAAGCTGAGAATACAAGGTGAGCATCCATTGTCAAATTTACAGTCATGGACGGGGCCAAGAGTCCTAAATTTTCACAATGGAGGTGAGATTAAAGGCTGCGATGATTAAGAAGCAGTGGTATAGTGGGCAAAAAGTTTGTCCGTACCTGATTCGATGGGAGTAGTCTATAGAATGCTTCTCTGTCTTAAAAAAACAAGGCTTTATTTTCACTCTCCTTTTGCCTAGTCTGCCTTTTCAGGTTCTCAGTTCAGCCACTCCTTGTTCTCTCTCTATCTCTCTGTCTCTCTGTCTCTCTGTCTCTCTGTCTCTCTCTCTTTCTACATACTTTTTTAGAGACTAAATGATTCAAAAATCTTCATAGCCGGGCCTCAAAGGGTTACGCACATATCCAATATGGAGTCAAACCAGTCATAGTTTAAGAGTAAGAACATGCTGCCGAAGGGAAGGAAGACTCCGTGAGGACTTTTAAGATAGGCTCTTGGGTTAGGGTGACAAAGGAAGGGAATTAGCATGAAGGCTTAAATGACACTTATGAAATCCTCAACCATGCATAAGTGATGAAGTTAGTGTGAGTCAGCAACTTCTTTCTTTCTTTATCCTTCTTGTTTTCGAACTCTTTTCTTCTTTTTTTCAAGTTCTCTTTATTTCTCACTCTTTTTTTTTTTTTCTCATTGACGAGATCGCTAGGTCTGAACTCTTCTATTTTTTCTTTTTTTATTCTTCATTTTTTTGTGATTCTGATATTGATTTCACCCACGACACTCCTACTCCCTGGTCAGGTTAGATGTGGTTATGAAAGAAACAGGCTTGTTTAAAGGCTCAAATAGGTTCCAAGTGGCTATTTATTAGATTCAACAAAGGTATTAAGGCAGGTGTTAAAAGGAGGTCTCCTATTCTTGGCACATCCTTAAAGCGGCGTGACTTATTAAAAAGAAAATTTTGATTTTTTTCCTATTTAAGATGATGGATTGAAATCTTTAGTCTCTTTTTTATTTATGTCCCCCTTCTTTTGCCTATCTTGTCTTATCTGGTTTTCAAGCTAGCCCTCTTTTTTTTCCTTTTTTTTTTTCAACCCTGGATTCGCCATAGGACATAAGCGTCTACAAAAGGGAGTGTATGGAAGAAGATCTTTTATTAATGATCAAGGTTCCATCAAACTTAGACTTAGGATTGAAAAGAAAAAAAAGTATCAGCCTATTCTTATGCATTGGACTGGCTTTGGGTGCTTTTGTGTGAATACTCTTCTTCTGCAAGCATGATGACATTCCTTAATGTCATAAATGGCATGAACCTTAGATGTTGCCTGCATGTAGTTGTATATTCCTAATAAGCAACCTTCCTTGATCACATGTGAGGGTTTTATCACTATATGAGTGGCCTTTGCCTTCCATCGAGTAAGAAAGTCAGAAAAGCTTTTCTTTTCCTCCAGCTTACTTCAATCTATGTCTCTGAGCGTGATTTGGGAGGTTAGCATTGTATGAATAATGACATAAGAACTGCATACAAAGGTTATCACAATTTATAACCTTTCGTGGGTCCATAGCATTATACGAGCTCATCACATCCTTAATGAATGTCCAAGGAAATATGATATGAAAGATATCCTTGTCAATTCCTTTTAAAGTCATTGCACTAAGGAAATGCCTCACATAATGGTGAGGATTTTCAATTCCATGGAACATGAAGTCTAGTGCAGTGAACTTTCGGTGTAATTTCCCTTTCGAGATTCAAGAGAATTGTAAGACCCGCATTCTTTGTTTTCCATTAAGCTAACTGTATTACTTTTTTACGATATAAATTCGTATTTTTAGCAACTATATGAGTTAAATTATTATCGATGTGCTTTTGGGAGCTATAATTTCATTAAAAAAGAGATTATTATTGCTATTATTGATTTCAAAGTCAATTCGTGCCATTTATGCCTTTAAACTATATCGATAGTTCAATTTAGTCGTTATTCGATTTAATTAGTTGCTTCCCAAATGCGATTAGGTTTTTCAACTTTAGAATTAGTTTGTGGTTTATTGAATCGAACCTAGATGTATTTGAGATCGAATAATCGATGAAGGTCGTATTAGTGATTTGGATTTAGAGTTCGGGATACGAACTAGACTAGCGGTGCTAATTACTGATTAGCTTGAGTCAAAAAAAAGGGAGAGAGAGGAGGCGAAAGGGGTCGGGCACGCGTGAAATTTCCCCCCAAAAGAAAACCCAGACATTTTTCCTCTTCTTCCTCGTGACCTCTCTGTTCTGCTTCGCCATTCTCACGGAACCAGCAAGCTCAGCCTCTCCATGCCTCCCACGCACCTCAACCACTGAAATTCAACCCTGCCCCTCCTCACCCAGGCGCCGGCGACCACCTCTGCGCGGTGCTTGAGTGAAAATCGGCCACGGTTTGGCCGAATTCAGCGCGAGCAGGGTCGACGCTTGAACAAAATTCACATGCATGTAAGGTGAGTTTCGAACCTCTTCTCTTCTATAAATTGCATTCTCGCCCTAACTCTATCTCAATTGTGCCTAAATTCCTCAGAAATCGTAAGTTGGGTTTTTGGGTTTGGGCTAGGTCGAGTCACGCACGAAAAGCAGAGGAGTAACTGAGTGTTGATGTTCGATTTTTGGCCTCAATTCAAGCTAAATCGCGTATCTCTAGCGTGGAATCGAGGTGGGCGTTCCTCGCCTCCTAAATTAGTATTAATTTCGCAAACGTTTTAGTAGAATCGATGTTGCATGTTAGACTAGCGCAGCCAAATTTGTTAGAATGTGCTGTCTGAGATTGGATTTTGAGATGAAACATATATGCTTAGCTTTGAAGTGGATCAATTGTGTTAGTTCATGCATGAGATTTAATTTCGAAGTGATTTATATATGTTTAGCTTCGATTCGAATCAATTTAGGTGAATTATGCTTGAAATGGTAATTTGAATTGATTTACATATGTTTAGCTTCCATTCGAATTAATTGACGTAAGTTGTACTTGAAATGGTAATTCGAATTGACTTACATATGTTTAGCTTCCATTTGAATCAATTGACGTAAGTTATACTTAAAATGGTAATTCGAATTGACTTACATATGTTTAGCTTCTATTCGAATCAATTGACGTAAATTATACCTGAAATGTTAATTCGAAGTGGTTTATATTTGTTTAGCTACAATTCGAGTTAATTCACGTAGATTATGCCTGAAATATGAATTCGAAACGAATTATGTATGTTTAGCTTCGATTCGAATCAATTTAGTTAATTCAAGCTGAAAGTTTTAATTCGAAGAAAGGTAAATACGTTTAGCTTAACTTCGAATTTATTTACTTCGTTCATGCCAGAAGATGTCATTCGAAATGAATTATAAACGCTTAGAATTAACGTATATATGATTAGTCGTGTCATAATCGTATATGAATCATAAATATATATGAATCATAATCATATATGAACTTCAAAATGAGTCGTAATTACTTAGAATTAACGTGTAAATTGCCTAGTTATTTCATAATCGTTGGTTAATTTCAAAGTGAATTTTAAGTGTCTAAAATCAACGTATATGAAAGTTTAGTCGTTCCAAGATCATTTATAAACTTCAAAGTGAATCGTTTTATGTTTAAATAGAGACTTGGTTCATGTTAAGCTTGAAAGGCATGAATAGTTAAGCTTGAATGGCATGAATAGGCTTAAATGTAACTTCGAATTGATAGTTGTCCATTTGATTGAATTATGCTTATGAAATAGCTCTGGAATAAAATTTGAATGACAAACTAAGCCTGTTTATGTCCGTTAACTGAAATATATGAATGTAATCGTGTTTCATGCTTAGTTGATTTAACTTAGCTTGCTAAACGTCCGTTTCAAGTTAAGATCGTATGAATGCCTATTATATATATATGAGTGTATGGTTATAATCGTTGGTTGCAGCGTGCTGCTAATTGTTAGCTGTTTATTCGGTAAGGTAAGCATTGGTAAATTGCGTAAGGTTATGTATCGCTTTTCAGTATATCCTAATGGTTAGGATGCTAGATTGTAAATTGAAAACCGAGATGGTAGTTGGATGGTTTGAGGTAGAATTATGAGTGGTTCGAGGTTCTTGTGTTGATTATATTTAGCTTTGATGATAACAAATCCAAGAGTAACATATTTGTCTAAGTAATGTTGTTCCAAACAAGCTCTCCAAACAGGGCCTAATACACCGTTGTTCCTACACCGCTGTTTGTGATATTTTATTAACCTGGTGGCTAAATGTTGAGAACAAGTCTTAGGAACAGGTTCCGAGCTTCAGTGACACAAGATCAGCAAACAACACATATGGTTTAAGTCTTGAGGAACATTCAGCTACACAAGATCACCCAAGGAATCAAGGTGACCAAGGTGTTTTGGAGCAGCATATTCACTCTTGACAAGACAACTAATTCTTACAAGGAGTCTTGGTTAATTTAGTTTTTATCTTTTAGACTCTTGTTAATATGCCAATCTTGAAAGTATCATTTTTAGCACTTCTTGAAAACGGTTTTCGAAAAGTTGCTTTGGGACACCATTTCCAAACAACCCTGCAAACAGGGTGCCTAGGGTGTTCTCAAAAACTACAGCAGCTACATCAGTCTTATCTGGAAATTTGCTTCGGTTGGCTGCCAGATCTAAAAAGATTTGTTTTGAATTTGGAAAAAAAAAAATTTGCAAAACCGTTTTTGCTAAAGATTTCTCTTGAAAGATTCTTATCCCTTATTTTTAGGTCTTGATTGAATTTGGGATAAATCAAGATTTTATCCTTTTCAAGCTAGATTACTCGGCCAAGATATTTTAAGAAAATCTTCTCTCCTCTCTTAGCCGTTGGAAATCTTTGGTGAATCTTCTAAGCGACTAAAAATAGAGGATTTTCCCTATCTTTTGAAAAGAATAGCCGTTGGGTTGTGCGTTTAAATATTGAAATTCTCTCTCCCATTTAATAATTCGGTTTTTACAAAGAAGTAAGAGATTCTTAGAGCTGAATTTCGAAGAGAAAAACCGTGAGAAGATTGTGCTTAACTGAGCTTTCAATTTCTTGGCATAATAGGACTTCATTGTACCTTACATCTGCTTAAGTCAGAAGCACCCCAGTAAGGTATTTTGTACCCTTGTTCTCAGAACAGAAAGTGAGTGAGTGTGTCCTCAATCGTGTGGACTTTGGACGTGTCCTATCTGGTGAGATTGGACGTGGTGTAACCTGTCTTAGGGAAGAAGGTTACGTGGGTTACAAGTTGTAACAAGGAGTGTTGCTTTTGTAACGTTTTCAGCCCGTTAGTGAAGTGGTTAAATCCTACACGAGGTAGGTCGTGGTTTTTCACACCTCAGTTGGGCTAGAGGTGTTTTCCACGTAAAAATTATGTGTGCTTTATTTCCGCATTTATTACTTTGAATTTCGCTACTGAATCAATTGAGAACAACCGCTACAAACAAGGCGTAAGATTGTTTGTGATTTACAAACAATCTCTGCAATCAAGTGCTACGGTTGTTTGTCAGTTATTAGGTGAAAATCGACCACCACAATTCACCCCCCTCTTGTGGTTGTGTACTCTTGGAATTCAACAAGTGGTATCAGAGCGGGTTCTCTCAAAAGGGCTAACACCTTGAGAGATTCTGAAGATGAGTACACCACAAGGAATCCTTGAAGGGCAATCCATTACTCGTCCACCCTATTTCAACGGCCAACATTATAGTTGGTGGAAGAATAGGATGGAGAACTATATTCAGGCAGAAGATTATGAATTATGGATGCTCATCAAGAACGGGCCCCTTGTTCCCACCAAGGTGCTTGAAGATGGTAAGAAGGTTCCCAAGGAACCCATAGAGTTTGATGGTGAAGACTATAAGAAAATGGAAAAGAATGCCAAGGCCAAGAAGCTATTATATTTTGGCCTAGGTCCAGATGAATATACACGTATCTCGGAGTGTGAGTCAGCCCAGGAGATATGGAATGCCCTCCAAGTAGCTCATGAAGGAACAAGTCAAGTCAAACAATCACGTATTGAGCTACTTATGAGGCAATATGAGTTGTTTGATATGGGTGATCGTGAGAACGTGATGGATATGTACACACGCTTCACCCACATAACAAACGAGCTAAAATCCCTGGGAAAATCCTTCACCACAGAAGAGCTGGTGAGGAAGATTCTAAGGATTTTGCCTCGGTCTTGGGAAGCGAAGGTGACAGCCATCCAAGAAGCTAAAGACATGAACAAGATCACCCTCGACGAGTTGATTGGCAATCTTCAAACCTATGAACTCAGAAAGAACTCACAACAAAAAGAGGAGCAGAAGAAGGATCGTGGGGTTGCCTTGAAAGCACAAGAGGATGATGACTCTGACCTTGAGGATGAAGAGATGGCCTTAATGACAAGAAAGTTCAAGAAATTCCTCAAAAAGGTCAAAGAAAATAGCAAAAGAAAAGACTTCAGTAAGTCTAGAAACACCCCCCGAGAACAGTTCACAGGGTGTTTCAAGTGTGGCAAACCAGATCATATTGTGAAGAACTGTCCACTACTCAAAAAGGTCAAAGAAAATAGCAAAAGAAAAGACTTCAGTAAGTCTAGAAACACCCCCCGAGAACAGTTCACAGGGTGTTTCAAGTGTGGCAAACCAGATCATATTGTGAAGAACTGTCCACTACTTTGAGAAGAGCAAGAGCAAGAACACCCCAGGAAACAAGATAGAAAACAAGCTGCAAGCAGTTCTGGGAGACGATTCTCGAAGGCTATGCTTGCTGCCTGGGGAGATTCCTCTGAGGATGAAGGTGAGTCTGAAACTGATGAAGGTGCTGTAGCTCTCATGGCACAAAGTGATACAGATTCAGATGATGAATCAACAAACAGTCTTACTGATCTCAAGAACAAGGTACGTGGTCTCAATAAAGCAACTCTCGAATAACTTTTGTATACCTTGATGGATACTTGTGCTGAATTGAAACGAGATGTCCGAGACCTAGAACTAGAAAATGAGATCCTTAAAAATGAAAAACTGGGCTTACATGAAAATATTAATACGCTCAAAGAAAACCTCTTTATAAAAGAAGGAGATTATTCTCGAATGGAGGAAAAACTCTTTGAGGTGGAAGGAATGGTTGAGTCCTTGCTCAGGGAGAACAAGGGTTTGCATGCTAATATAGAAAAACTGAAAACCGAGCTTATCACAACCAAGCGCTGGAACAAGTCCTCACAAGCCCTTGATTGCTTAAACACTCACCACAGTCGAAACAAAAAGGGACTTGGATATAAGCCTAAATGAATAGTTTACCCAATTCACAGAAAGTATGTGGGATTACCTGAAAACATTGTTTGCTTTCATTGTGGTAAAACTGGTCACTATCGATATTCATGTCCTCTGAGAAGGTATGTCATTGAAAAAAATGAAAGGTATGTGAAACAAATCTGGATTAGAAAAGATGAGCTTTACTTGTCTAAAAGAATGGGACCCAAGTGGATCTGGGTTCCCAAAACTAACCTGTGATTTGTTTTGCAGGCTGAAGTGAGAGAGAACAACCCCACAAACAACCCAGCAAACAGGGTAAGAAACACCCTGTCAAACAGATCAGAAAACAACCTTGAAAACAGGCAGCTGTGGTATGTTGATAGTGGGTGTTCGCGGCATATGACTGGAGAAAAATCAAACTTTCTCTCACTTACAGCTTCAACCGGTGGGAGCATGGCTTTTGGCAACGGCAAGTCTGGGACAATTGTCGGTGTAGGTAGCATTGGTAAAACTCTCTCCCACTCAATTGATAATGTGCACTTAGTTGATGGTTTAAAGCATAATTTACTAAGTGTGTCCCAACTGTGTGACAAGAACAACCTAGTGGTGTTCTCACGAACACATTGCTTGGTTGTCAATGTCAACACAGGAGATGTCGTATTAAGGGGGAAGCGACACAAAAATGTTTACAAAGTATGTATTTCCACTCTTCCCCAAAACAACCTGACTTGTTTGAGTGCTGTGAATGATGACATAATGCTCTGGCACAAGAGACTAGGTCATGCAAGCCTTACTCTTTTAAACAAACTTGTTTCAAAAGACCTGGTTATTGGACTACCTTCCATCAAATTTAATGATGACAAGGTATGTGAAGCTTGTGCAAAAGGCAAACAAGTCAGATCTTCTTTTAAATCGAAAAAATGTGTAAGCACTACCCGACCTCTAGAATTATTACACATTGATTTGTGTGGTCCCATGAGGATAACTAGTAGAGGTGGGAAAAAGTATGTGCTTGTTGTAGTGGATGATTACTCTCGATTTACTTGGACCTTGTTTTTGGCATCCAAAGATGAAACCTTTGAGAATTTTATTGCCTTTCTCAAAAAGGTTGAAAAGAGAGTAGGACACTCCTTAATTAGCTTGAGATCTGATCATGGAACTGAGTTTGAAAATGCAAGTTTTATCAACTATTGTAATGAACATGGTGTTGATCATAACTTCTCAGCTCCAAGAACACCCCAACAAAATGGGGTGGTTGAGCGCAAAAATCGCACCCTGGAAGACATGACCAGAACAATGCTTATTGCTAGTGGTCTTCCTAGGTATTTCTGGGCAGAAGCATTGAACACCTCATGTTACATTATAAATAGATGCATGATCAGACCCATTTTGAACAAAACTCCTTATGAACTTTTCAAGGGCAGAAAACCCAATATTACGCACCTAAGAACATTTGGTTGTAGGTGTTTTGTGCATAATAATGGGAAGGATGCCTCAGGAAAGTTTGACCCTAGGAGTGATGAGGCAATATTTCTTGGCTATTCTTCTCACAGCAAGGCATACAAAGTCTTTAACAAAAGGACCTTGTGTGTTGAGGAAAGTGTGCATGTGCTTTTTAATGAATCTAACTTGTTGAGTGAGAATGATGCACAGGAAGATGAACTTGAATTAGGTCTTGTTCGAAAAGAAGTGTTGCTCCAAGATAAACGAGGTAAGAACACCATGGAGAAAACAACTCCTGAAGGTGTTCCTCAGAACAGCAGGCAAGGTGAACACCAAACAGGGGGAAACACCGTTGAACCCTGTTCGGGACCATGTTCTTCAGGAACAGGCTTACAAACAGGTGCAGAAACAGGCTCAGGAGATGATCGTAAGCTTGATATTACGACTAGAGTAGAGCATGGGTCTGTGGATCCTCTTACTCCACGACCATGGAAGTACCATAGTTCGCACCCCCTTGATCAAATTCTGTCTGATATTAACAGTGGAGTGCAAACTAGGTCTAAGCTTAAGAATTTCTGTGCTTTCTATGCTTTTCTCTCTAATATTGAGCCAAAGAGTGTGAATGAAGTTCTTGCAGATTCAGATTGGGTCACGGCAATGCAAGAAGAGCTCCATCAATTTGAAAGAAACAAAGTATGGCACCTTGTACCTAAACCTGCAGAGAGAACAATCATTGGAACCAAGTGGGTGTTCCGAAACAAACTGGATGAGTCAGGAACAGTCACTAGGAACAAGGCACGGCTGGTTGTTCAAGGGTATAATCAAGAAGAAGGGATCGATTATGAAGAAACCTTTGCACCAGTTGCTAGAATTGAGGCTATTCGAATCTTAATAGCCTTTGCAGCTCATATGGAAATCAAGCTATATCAAATGGACGTGAAAAGTGCATTCCTCAATG
Organism: Carnegiea gigantea; assembly: GCA_029747015.1. Lineage (NCBI taxonomy): Eukaryota > Viridiplantae > Streptophyta > Magnoliopsida > Caryophyllales > Cactaceae > Carnegiea > Carnegiea gigantea. The sequence goes on along the minus strand of JAKOGI010000910.1, from coordinate 85,760 downwards.
GATACCTTAAAGAAGAGGTGTATGTCAAACAACCCCCTGGTTTTGAAAACAGTGAATTTCCTAACCATGTTTTCAAACTTGACAAAGCTCTTTATGGCCTAAAACAAGCTCCTAGAGCTTGGTACGAACAGTTGTCAAGTTTTTTAATTGAAAATGATTTTAGAAGAGGCAAGGTAGACAATACCTTGTTTCTAAAATCTAAGGGGGAACATTTATTGATTATCCAAATATATGTTGATGACATTATATTTGGTGCAACTCATCATGATTTATGCAATGAATTTTCAAATATGATGAGGAGTGAGTTTGAGATGAGCATGATGGGTGAGCTTAACTTTTTCTTAGGCTTACAAATCAAGCAAACTCCAAACGGCACCATGATCCATCAACAAAAGTATATCAAGGAGCTACTTAAGCGTTTTGGGATGGAGTTGGCCAAACCCGTAGACACTCCTATTTCTCCTTCAACCAGGTTGGTTATGGATGATGGGAGTCCCTCAGTTGAGGAGAAACTCTATAGGGGCATGATTGGGTCACTCCTATACCTAACCGCTAGTAGACCAGATATTGTTTTTAGTGTTGGTTTATGTGCCCGTTTTCAGTCTAATCCTAAGGAAACTCATCTTAAGGCTGTGAAACGGATACTAAGATATTTGAAACATACACCCAATTTAGCCTTATGGTATCCTAGAGGTTGCAATTTTGATCTTGTTGGATATGCTGATGCTGACTATGCTGGATTCCTAGTTGATAGAAAGAGTACCTCAGGTATAGCTCACTTTCTTGGACCTTGTTTGGTATCTTGGGCTACCAAGAAGCAACATTCTGTTGCCATGTCCACAGCAGAAGCTGAATATGTTGCAGCAGCTTCATGTTGTGCTCAACTGTTGTGGATAAGGCAACAGCTTAAGGACTTTTGTGTTGACACTGGATGCATTCCTATTTTTTGTGATAACACAAGTGCAATTAACATTGCCAAAAATCCATGTCAACATAAAAGAACAAAGCATATTGACATTCGACATCATTTCTTGAGAGATAATGTTGAAAAGGGTTTAATCTCTATGAATTTTTGCACAACGGAAAATCAAATTGCTGATATATTCACTAAGGCACTAGCTAGAGATCAATTTGAGAGAAATAGACTGGAACTAGGGTTGGTGAGAACACCTTGAGATACCTGTTTCCAGAACATGAACTGGGTTTGGTAAGATCAACCTTTACACCCTGTTCTCTCCCCCTGTTTGCAAATCTTATTAACAACAGATGTGATTGCATACACTCGAATTGCGTGCATTTTGTCTCTACTTATCCACTTAGTGCAGCATAAGGGGATGTACTGGAGCCGCCTTAATACCATTAAGTCCAATCAAGATCAGACGGCAAAGAACAGGCATAACGAAGAGAACAGGTACGCCCCTTGGTTGCTTGATGTGTTTTCTTTCCTTCCCAAGGCACAAGCTTTTAATGCTCACACCCGTTGCAAATCGAGAAATCTTCTAAAGATTTTGGGTGCTCTCTCTCTCTCTCTCTTTATATGCCCTGTTCTCAGTTCTGCCGTTCATCTCGCACACAAGCAAAACTTGAAAACCCTGCAAAAACCTTAAACCCTAATCTCTCTCTTCTAGCAACAATGGCTCCCAACAACTCCTCTCAATCAAAAGCCCTCGTTCTTGCGTCCTCAATCCCTGCTCCCCCTCGCCCAATCCTGTACAAGCCTTTCAAATTCCTGAAAAGCTTGTCCCTACAATCAGTGGGAATGGGGATGGATGATATTCCCTTCAAGTGTGGAAGGGAATTGGTGTTCCTTGTAGGGACAATTGCTTGTCCCATTAAAGTCGAGTCAGAGGGTACACTATCGGGGTCTCAAGACCAACTCTTGGAAACCCCTGAAGGGTTTAATTTTGAGCCCTGTTCTTCTGGGTTGTTTCCTGACACAGCGACAGAAACAGGGGCTGCCTCTGTCGAAGGTGTGTATGTGGAGGATCTGAATGTCGACTTCCAAGGGAAGTCGAATGAGACATCAAAGGAGAGTTTAGAGAAGGATTCTCTCCCTGAGACTGAAACCCCCACTCTGGTCGCTCAAACTGGAGAGAAAAGGAAAAGGGTGAAAATAGTGGCCAGGCGTAGCAGAACGCCAAGAACAAGGCCACAACCAAGGTCTCAGCCCTCTCAAACTCCCTCTTCTCCACAATCCTCCAAGCCTTCTCACAAATCTGCGAGAATAGCTTTTCAATCCTCTCACCGTATCTCCAAACCCTCTGCTCCTATCATCGAGGAGATTTTCTCCTCTTCTACCGAAGGGTTCTCGAGTTCTGACTCTGAGAATACCACCTTCAAACAGGGAACACCGGTGTTCTCCGAGTCCTCTGAAGAACAAGCCCCTCCAAAATCAACCACTAAACCTGCTGTGAAGCCCTCTCCTGCAAAAACACCCCTCAAGCGAAAGCCCAGAACAGCCCCCCTACCAGAAGCTACCACCTCTGTTCCTGCCCCCAAACGCCCAAAGCAGTTCACTCCCTCTCCTATATCTGACAAACATGTGCAGTTGCTTAAGCGCAATGTCGTCAGGGGGAAGGTAGTGAATGTAAGCTTTTTCGAGGAACAGGGTCTGGGGGTGTTCCTGACCAAGTTGCGCACTCAAGGCTGGCTCGACTTGTTTGCAAACACCCAGCTGGGGTGTTCTGTGCCTGAGTTGGCTGAGTTTTACGCCAACTGCAGTGTCACCGAAGGGGTGGTGACTAGTTTTGTGAATGGGCAACGCATTAAGGTTGATGCGCCCACACTTGGGAAAATTTTGGGAGTACCCTCCCAAGGCTTTGACGTGTATGTGAGGGAAGACAAAACAGCCCTAGAAACAGCCAGGCTCCTAGAGGTGTCCCAACGCCTCAGTCAAAAACAGGGCCTGAGAACACCCCTCTCTGTTAAGAAAGGTGAAATGACCTCCCTGCACCAACTATTGTTTATGTTCACTATCAAGAACATAATTTCGCGAGGTCAAGGGTGAAACTCAGCTGATGCCCTCGATCAATGCCTGGTGGACTTACTGGATCGGGAGGAACCAATCAACCTCCCTGCAATCATGATTCGCCACATAGGGCGAATTGCGAACACCACCCGGGCCCATGATCTTGGATATGGGTTTCTGCTGACAAAGGTGTTTGAGCACCTTGGGATAGTGCTCACACGGCGAGTGGAGGCCCAAGTCGTTGATGAGATTGGGATTGACACTCTGCTCGGGTGTGGCTATGAGGTTGGCGAAGGGTCAGTCTCCAAACAGGGTCGTCGACCACCTCGACCACCTGTTTTTGGGCAACCTTCCATCAAACTTGAGGCTGTTTTTGAGGACAATGCTCGCCTCAAGGATGAGCTCTCAGCTGTCAAGGCTGCTCTTGCTGAGGAGCAAGCCCTCTTCGCCAAACGCCATGAGGAATTGCTTGCCCTTCTCTCCACTCTTGCCCCCAGCATTCCTCCTCTGCAAACGAGACCACCCCCTGCAACCTGATTCTCTAGGCTGTTCTCTTGTCTCCTCCCATCTTCGTTTTTGGCATTGTACTGTTTTTAATGCAATATCTCCTTAATGATGCTTCTTGCATCTTATGCTCTATATTTCTTTTCTTGCATTCATACTGTTGTTTATGCTTTTTAATGATGCCAAAAGGGGGAATAAGACCATATGAATAAAACCATATGACGTGCTCTATGACCTAGCACCTAGAGGATCCCTATCAGCATTAAACGTTGTTAAGCTTTTTAATTTTGTCAATATGGTCACTTGGTTTGTCATCATCAAAAAGGGGGAATTTGTTGATTATATTTAGTTTTGATGATAACAAATCCAAGAGTAACATATTTGTCTAAGTAATGTTGTTCCAAACAAGCTCTCCAAACAGGGCCTAATACACCGTTGTTCCTACGCCGCTGTTTGTGATATTTTATTAACCTGGTGGCTAAATGTTGAGAACAAGTCTTAGGAACAGGTTTCGAGCTTCAGTGACACAAGATCAGCAAACAACACATATGGTTTAAGTCTTGAGGAACATTCAGCTACACAAGATCACCCAAGGAATCAAGGTGACCAAGGTGTTTTGGAGCAGCATATTCACTCTTGATAAGACAACTAATTCTTACAAGGAGTCTTGGTTAATTTAGTTTTTATCTTTTAGACTCTTGTTAATATGTCAATCTTGAAAGTATCATTTTTAGCACTTCTTGAAAACGGTTTTCGAAAAGTTGCTTTGGGACACCATTTCCAAACAACCCTGCAAACAGGGTGCCTAGGGTGTTCTCAAAAACTACAGCAGCTACATCAGTCTTATCTGGAAATTTGCTTCGGTTGGCTGCCATATCTAAAAAGATTTGTTTTGAATTTGAAAAAAAAAATAATTGCAAAGCCGTTTTTGCTAAAGATTTCTCTTGAAAGATTCTTATCCCTTATTTTTAGGTCTTGATTGAATTTGGGATAAATCAGGATTTTATCCTTTTCAAGCTAGATTACTCGGCCAAGATATTTTAAGAAAATCTTCTCTCCTCTTTTAGCCGTTGGAAATCTTTGGTGAATCTTCTAAGCGACTAAAAATAGAGGATTTTCCCTATCTTTTGAAAAGAATAGCTGTTGGGTTGTGCGTTTAAATATTGAAATTCTCTCTCCCATTTAATAATCCGGTTTTTACAAAGAAGTAAGAGATTCTTAGAGCTGAATTTCAAAGAGAAAAACCGTGAGAAGATTGTGCTTAACTGAGCTTTCAATTTCTTGGCATAATAGGACTTCATTGTACCTTACATCTGCTTAAGTCAGAAGCACCCCAGTAAGGTGTTTTGTACCCCTGTTCTCAGAATAGAAAGCGAGTGAGTGTGTCCTCAGTCGTGTGGACTTTGGACATGTCCTATCTGGTGAGATTGGACGTGGTGTAACCTGTCTTAGGGAAGAAGGTTACGTGGGTTACAAGTTGTAACAAGGAGTGTTGCTTTTGTAACGTTTTCAGCCCGTTAGTGAAGTGGTTAAATCCTACACGAGGTAGGTCGTGGTTTTTCACACCTCAGTTGGGCTAGAGGTGTTTTCCACGTAAAAATTGTGTGTGCTTTATTTCCGCATTTATTACTTTGAATTTCGCCACTGAATCAATTGAGAACAACCGCTACAAACAAGGCGTAAGGTTGTTTGTGATTTACAAACAATCTTTGCAATCAAGTGCTACGGTTGTTTGCCAGTTATTAGGCGAAAATCGACCACCACAATTCACCCCCCTCTTGTGGTTGTGTGCTCTTGGAATTCAACATCTTTTGGTACGGTCCTTGTGAGGAGGGAGTCTGGGTTGTGAATTAACCGCAATCGTATGGACTGCGAGGCCATGTGTGACTCACTGCGCTGAATTGATTACGAAGTGCTTGAATGTGATACATGTGAACCACCATTTTTCCCTCAATGTGCTACATGCCATTAAGTGAATAGTTTTCGAAATTCTGACATGTTAAAGAAGGATTGCTAAATGTATGTTTTCATGATTTCAAAAGCTTTTAAGTTAGAAATAAAGTCGTTTTACGAATCAATAGACGTATAAGAAGCTTTTAAAGTTAAAAGTAAAGTTGTTTTACGAGTTATTACGTTTATATGAAGTTTTTAAATTAAAAACGAAGTGACCTATAAGCATTTAGAAAGATTATGGTCGTTTTGTTTAAAAAGCGAGTTTTCAACGAGTAAGCATTTGAAATAGAGAGATGAAATATGTCCTTAAAGACTAAAAATGTGCTGAGAAGTTGGCCAGAGGGCAGAAACTGGACGCAAAAAGGGCATGAGCTGTTTCCCGCTGAGATAAGGACTCAAGATACGAGGTATCTTGGTGTGAGCTGTTCCTGGAAACTGGACGCAAGATATGAATTATCTTGGCGTGAGCTATTTCTCCCTAAAGACAAGTTAGGAACTGGACTCAAGATACGAGGTATCTTGGTGTGAGCTGTTCCTGGGAATTGGACTCAAGATATGAATTATTTTGGTGTGAGCTATTCCCCAGATAAGTTATGATGTGTGACGCGTAAGAAAACCTTAAGGGGAACTGGACTCAGGACATGATTATCCTGGTGTGAGCTGTTGCCCTGCAGAGGACAGTATCGAGGTTAGAATTGCTCTACTAAGATGCGTTTTGGCCAAAAGTTAAGTACGTATACCCCGGGGATAACGTAAATTGTGAGTTATAATCTCACTTAGCCAGCACAATAAGATGTTTATATGCTATGAGTAAGTTTCTAATAAGTAAGAAAAGCAAATGGCAATTTCGCCTTTTTAAGTATTTCAGAAAGAAAGTTTTTAAGGGTCATTATGAGACCAAGATGAAAGAGATTCTTTTAAAAGAATATGAGCCTCAAGAGGCTAAGAGAAGAGTTTTTATGAGCCTCAAGAGGCTAAATGAAGTGTTTTCAGTAAAAGAAAGAAAGCTTCCTGTGTATGACATGTGCATGTTCTAAGTTTAACTTATGAATGAGATGCTAAGAAGATACGAATATGAGAAGTAAGTCTCATGAGCATATTTCATGCATATCCTGTGAATGAGAATTGATTGAGACTTGAAATGTGTGTATTTTATGCATACCATACGAATGAAATGCTAAGAAGAGTATGATTCTGAAAAGAAATAACCTTATGTGCACATCATATGAATAGGGTTTCATGTATAGATGGAATAGAATGCCAAGAAGTTATGTTTATGAAAAAGAAAGTTTCTGTGCTTAGCCTCGTCCCTTGTTTAAGTGTTTGACTGCCTGGTAGTAAAGAAGTTTGGTCATTTAGAGACCTAGAAATGAGTTTGAGTGCCAAAAGTGAAGTTTATGGTTAGTGATGTTTCCATAAGAATTTTATGAATGCCTAATATGATAGTGAAGTATAGATACGTGCTATGTGACGGTAAAGATATTACTGCCTGCAACGGTCTTTGGTTTTAAGGGGGTCGGGGGACACTCACGGAGCGTGTGGTTGCTCATCCCACTACTCTTTCCCATTTTCCCCAGGTATTCATTATAACTGGAAAAAGATTGAATCAGCTATGACAAGATGGAATCCGTTCATGCTTGCAAGGTGTCGTCTGTGCCCATCGAAGGGATCTTACGCGTTTAATGAAGTCACGTTATGTATTCTTAGTTTGAAATGTTTGTAAACAGGTATTCTAAGTTCATGTAATATATACTATTTATGAGTCGCTCTGAATGGCCTTATGAGCCAACCATCTAGTCAGTTAGATGTCTTTTGGCTAAAGTTAGTTATGTTTTGGGATGTAAACCCCAATACTTCGGTTGTGTGAACCATTGAGTTGTATCTTCCCTTTCTTCTTTATTCTTGAATTAATCTGGTTGGTGTACTCTAAGCGAATGGCTCATTAAGTTGTGAACTCCGGCGTGTGGCTGTTGAGCTGCTTTTAAATGTTTTACGCTTCTGTGTAATTGGAAGGATTTGTTGTGAGGCTTATAGCCTGGAAACGGCTAGTTTTTAGGGGAAATTTTGCCCGTTTCGTCCCAGAATTTAGGTAGAAAGTTGAGAAAATGTAATGCTTTCGGCTCTAGGGGCTGTGTTTGTTACAATTGATGGTATCAGAGCAAAGGTCCTCTGACCATAGGCCGCGACCTGAGTCTTACATCTCATATAGTCGCCTAGGAACACGTTGTGCTAATATGACATATGTTTTGCTTGTGTGCAAATGTGAGTTTTGTATAATCGTTGCTGCACTTAAGTAGTTATGTATGGTTCGAGAAGGTCGATTGAGTAAAAGTGGCGAGTTGTGCGTTAGTATAAGAGTCAAATAGCTCTCCCCACACCTTCAAGTGGCATAGTGAGTACTTCATTGGTGCAATATGTTCCTAACGTGCTAACTGGCTTGATTGATTGACCTTTAGGTGATCGGGTTGAGCCAATCGGATGTATGTGAGTCGTGTATTAGGAAGTGAATCCAAGTCACTTGTATCGTGTGAGCTAAGTGATGTTTTAATTGGTAAATGTTTTCTTCGTGCGCTCTGATAAGGCAATCGATAGTTAAAGCACGTCAATTAGACTGGAGCGATTGAAAATTCTTTCCTAAGCTCGTCTTTGCCCCTCAAGTACGATTTGCTCCTCGGGCCCCACAATGGAGTGAGCAGACGTACTCGAAGGTTGGTGGAGAGAGAGCTAGAAGCAGTTAGCCATCTTTTTATTAAAAACAAAGAGATTCGAAATAGATAAGCTTTTTTTTTTTTGTTTCATCCTTCGAAACTTAAGATTTTGAGATGTTAATGTCGTTTTGACTATCGAGCCAAGGTTATCTTACACCGTAGGATTAGCTTCCCGTTAGTAATGAAGAGGGAGTTTAGACTTACAAAGACGCGCCCTTATGTTTATCAAATGTTGCTTGTAAATGGGTATGTGCTATGATGTGTACGTCAATAGAACCCTTCATAATGAGCTAGGAAAGGAATGATTGGAAACTATCTGCTATGATTGATAATCCTAGTAAATGATACCTTTCGTTTTCGAATTCTGAGTTTCCTGAGTATATATTAAGGGCTGCCCTTGTATACATCTTGAAAGACTGAATGCTAGTGGTAGGACCTCGCTAAACATCGCGTAAGTGTACCTACTGTTCTCCTTCTTTGCCATTGTTACCTAATCCGTGCATTACTTGCTTTCTATTATATGGATTGTTATCCGTGATTGGGGTGACGATGTTTTGGCTTGGACGAACCCTAATATACCTAGAAAGCATAAGGGAGAAAGAACCTGGCCGACTTTGAAATTGTACATAGTAAATGATCTCTACTAAGGTAAGCGAACTACAGTGAGACCCATATGATCACCTATGGGATAGGTGTACCTTGTAAACCCTCAACACATACCTATAAGACCATTAACACCGTAGTTCTTACCCATACTAGTTGATTGATGACCAGCCGTATGTTTTATGAGTGAATGGTACAGTAAATACACGTCATTGGAGTTGCTTATCATGAACTTTAGTTGCGTAGTGGCTAGATTGATTAAGTGGTTTAACCTATGCGAACCATTGCTTGTACGATCTCTGAGTCATTACTTGCACTCCACAAGTTCTATTATCCCATGATATGGTTTGAACAACTATATACGTACGCACTTAATACATGATGTGGTGACCTTAGGTGTCTATCTTCACCTTTGCTTGCCTTTGTGCAATCCATGCTTGACTTAAGTTTGGTTTGGTAGGTGACTTGATTATCCAGACGAATGAAGTTTCATAATACACGGCATGACATGACCTTTGACTCGTTGTTTGCATGCACATATTCTTGTCGTAGCATTATCTTCTCAGTTGTTGCTATCGACATACCATGCTAGTTCATGCCATTCATGATTCTTCATCTTTAGTGCTATGTTGTAGACCCTACGTGATGCCAATGTGAATTCGAGTGTTACTCCAAGTCCCTTCATTGTCAATGTGATGCAATATGATGTTTTTACTGCTTAGGTGCGATGTGGTAGCTTCCTGACCAATTGATTTGACTTTAGAATGACCTAATATCTTGATGCCTTTGAATGGACCTGACTAAGTTAACTGCCTTCATATGAACCTGACGTGCCCTGAATAAGTTGTCATGAATGAAAAGGCCTAAAAGTTAGCTAGGATTGATGTACAGACATCGGAATGTTGGTGCATATGTTTTCCTTTTGTAAATTGCTTGCCATGTATGTTTTAGACGCGTTCATGCTCCCCGAGACTCCTAAGCTTAAGAATATTGGATTGCCAATACTATGCAATTCCATTATGCTTAAATGATACTATGTGGTGCTATGTGACATTTCTATTACTCTAAATGTGTTATAGTTGTCTCCATGTTAATCATTGTGATCCCAGAAGTGACTTGAATTCATGTTTTAGAATGAGACCGCTAGTGTATGACCTTAACATGTCATTGTCTCAATTGTCGTGCCTTTAAATGCCCACTTATAGATGCATATGCATAGAATTATTGCTTGGCATGCGAACTGAGTCTAGATCATTGAAAATCTATGTTTCATTTTCAAAACAAACTCAATATGGTTGTCCATGCCAACTCATTTGCCCCTCTTCAATGCGATTTGCCCTCGGCGCCTTAATAAAGTGAGTAGACGCTTGAAGAGGACTGGCGAGGAGGAGACTGGATACCATAAGCCATTTCCTTTCGAGTTAAAAGAAGTAATGTCTTCAAAATGACCTTTTGGAAATCTACCGCGTAAATCCTAGTTGTGTGCGTGCATTCTAGGAAAGGCCGAACTTAGATTTAGAATTTCGAGGACGAAATTCTTTTAAGGGGGGAAGAATGTAAGACCCGCATTCTTTGTTTTCCATTAAGCTAACTGTATTACCTTTTTATGATATAAATTCATATTTTTAGCAACTATATGAGTTAAATTATTATCGATGTGCTTTTGGGAGCTATAATTTCATTAAAAAAGAGATTATTATTGCTGTTATTGATTTTAAAGTCAATTCATGCCATTTATACATTTAAATTATATCGATAGTTTAATTTAGTCGTTATTCGATTTAATGAGTTGCTTCCCGAATGTGATTAGGTTTTCAACTTTAGAATTAGTTTGTGGTTTATTGAATCGAACCTAGACGTATTTGAGATCGAATAATCGACGAAGGTCGTATTAGTGATTCGGGTTTAGAGTTCGGGATATGAACTAGACTAGTAGTGCTAATTACTGATCAGCTTCAGTCAAAAAAAAGGGAGAGAGAGGGGGCGAAAGGGGTCGAGCACGCGTGAAATTTCCCCCCAAAAGAAAACCCAGACATTTTCCTCTTCTTCCTTGTGACCTCTCTATTCTCCTTCGCCATTCTCACGGAACCAGCAAGCTCAGCCTCTCCATGCCTCCCACGCACCTCAACTACCGAAATTCAACCCTGTCCCTCCTCACCCAGGCACCGGTGACCACCTCTGCGCGGTGGTTGAGTGAAAATCGGCCACCGTTTGGCCGAATTCAGCGCGGGCAGGGTCGACGCTTGAACTAAATTCACAGGCATGCAAGGTGAGTTTCGAACCTCTTCTCTTCTATAAATTGGATTCTCGCCCTAACTCCATCTCAATTGTGCCTAAATTCCTCAGAAATCGCTAGTTGGGTTTTTGGGTTTGGGCTAGGTCGAGTCACGCGCGAAAAGCAGAGGAGTAACTGGGTGTTGATGTTCGATTTTTGGCCTCAATTCAAGCTAAGTTGCGTATCTCTGGCGTGGAATCGAGGTAGGTTTTCCTCGCCTCCTAAATTAGTATTAATTTCGCAAACGTTTTAGCGGAATCGATGTTGCATGTTAGACTAGCGTAGCCAAATTTGCTAGAATGTGCTGTCTGAGATTGGATTCTGAGATGAAACATATATGCTTAGCTTCGAAGTGGATCAATTGTGTTAGTTCATGCATGAGATTTAATTTCGAAGTGATTTATATATGTTTAGCTTTGGTTCGAATCAATTTAGGTGAATTATGCTTGAAATGGTAATTCGAATTGAATTACATATGTTTAGCTTCCATTCGAATCAATTGATGTAAGTTATACTTGAAATGGTGATTCGAATTGACTTACATATGTTTAGCTTCTATTCGAATCAATTGACGTAAGTTATACTTGAAATGGTAATTCGAATTGACTTACATATGTTTAGCTTCCATTCAAATCAATTGACGTAAGTTATACTTGAAATGGTAATTCGAATTGACTTACATATGTTTAGCTTCCATTCGAATCAATTGACGTAAATTATACCTAAAATATTAATTCGAAGTGGTTTATATTTGTTTAGCTTCAATTCGAGTTAATTGACGTAGATTATGCCTGAAATATGAATTCAAAACGAATTATGTATGTTTAGCTTCGATTCGAATCAATTTAGTTAATTCAAGCTGAAAGTTTTAATTCGAAGTAAGGTAAACATGTTTAGCTTAGCTTCGAATTTATTTACTTCGTTCATACCGGAAGATGTCATTCGAAATGAATTATAAACACTTAGAATTAACGTATATATGATTAGTTGTGTCATAATCATATATGAATCATAAACATATATGAATTATAATCATATATGAACTTCGAAATGAGTCGCAATTACTTAGAATTAACGTGTAAATTGCCTAGTTATTTCATAATCGTTGGTTAATTTCAAAGTGAATTGTAAGTGTCTAAAATCAACGTATATGAAAGTTTAGTCGTTCCATGGTCATTTATAAACTTCGAAGTGAATCGTTTTATGTTTAAATAGGGACTTGATTCATGTTAAGCTTGAAAGGCATGAATAATTAAGCTTGAATGGCATGAATAGGCTTACATGTAACTTCGAATTGATACTTGTCCATTTGATTGAATTATGCTTATGAAACAGCTCTAGAATAATATTTGAATGACAAACTAAGCCTGTTTATGTCCGTTAACTGAAATATATGAATGTAATTGTGTTTCATGCTTAGTTGACTTAACTTAGCTTGCTAAACGTCCGTTTCAAGTTAAGATCGTATGAATGCCTCTTATATATATATGAGTGTATGGTTATACTCGTTGGTTGCAGCATACTGCTAATTGTTAGCTGTTTATTCGGTAAGGTAAGCATTGGTAAATTGCGTAAGGTTATGTATCGCTTTTCAGTATATCCTAATGGTTAGGATGCTAGATTATAAATTGAAAACCGAGATGATAGTTGGATGGTTTGAGGTAGAGCTGTGAGTGGTTTGGGGTTCTTGTGGTACGGTGCTTGTGAGGTGGGAGTCTGGGTTGTGAATTAACTGCAATCGTGTGGACTGCGAGGCCATGTGTGGCTTACTGTGCTGAATTGATTACGAAGTGCTTGAATGTGATACATGTGAACCACCATTTTTCCCTCAATGTGCTACATGCCATTAAGTGAATAGTTTTCGAAATTCTGACATGTTTAAGAAGGATTGCTAAATGTATGTTTTCATGATTTCGAAAGCTTTTAAGGTAGAAATGAAGTCGTTTTACGAATCAGTAAACATATTACATTTATAAGAAGCTTTTAAAGTTAAAAGTAAAGTTGTTTTACAAGTTAGTACGTTTATAAGAAGTTTTTAAATTAAAAACGAAGTGACCTATAAGCATTTAGAAAGATTATGGTCGTTTTGTTTAAAAAGCGAGTTTTCAACGAGTAAGCATTTGAAACAGAGAAATGAAATATGTCCTTAAAGACTAAAAATGTGCTGAGAAGTTGGCCAGAGGGTGGAAACTGGACACAAAAAGGGCGTGAGCTGTTTCCCCCCAAGATAAGTAAGTTAGGAACTGGACTCAAGATACGAGGTATCTTGGTGTGAGCTGTTCCTGGAAACTGAACGCAAGATATGAATTATCTTGGCATGAGCTGTTTCTCCCTAAAGACAAGTTAGGAACTGGACTCAAGATACGAGGTATCTTGGTGTGAGCTGTTCCTGGGAATTGGACTCAAGATATGAATTATTTTGGTGTGAGCTATTCCCCAGATAAGTTATGATGTGTGACGCGTAAGAAAACCTTAAGGGGAACTGGACTCAGGACATGATTATCCTGGTGTGAGCTGTTGCCCTGCAGAGGACAGTATCGAGGTTAGAATTGCTCTACTAAGATGCGTTTTGGCCAAAAGTTAAGTACGTATACCCCGGGGATAACGTAAATTGTGAGTTATAATCTCACTTAGCCAGCACAATAAGATGTTTATATGCTATGAGTAAGTTTCTAATAAGTAAGAAAAGCAAATGGCAATTTCGCCTTTTTAAGTATTTCAGAAAGAAAGTTTTTAAGGGTCATTATGAGACCAAGATGAAAGAGATTCTTTTAAAAGAATATGAGCCTCAAGAGGCTAAGAGAAGAGTTTTTTATTAGCCTTAAGAGGCTAAATGAAGTATTTTCAGTAAAAGAAAGAAAGCTTCCTGTGTATGACATGTGCATGTTCTAAGAATAACTTATGAGTGAGATGCAAAGTAAGATACGAATATGAAAAGTAAGTCTTATGAGCATATTTCATGCATACACTATGAATGGGAATTGATTGAGACTTGAAATATGTGTATCTTATGCATACCATATGAATGAAATGCCAAGAAAAGTATGATTCTGAAAAGAAATAACCTTATGTGCACATCATATGAATACGGTTTCATGCGTAGTTCGAATAGAATGCTAAGAAGTTATGTTTATGAAAAAGAAAGCCCCTGTGCTTAACCTCGTCACTTGCTTAAGTGTTTGACTGCCTGTTAGTAAAGAAGTTTGGTCACTTAGAAACCTAGAAATGTGTGGGTGCTTAAAGTGAAGTTTATGATTAGTGACATTTCCATAAGAATTTTATGATTGCCTAATATGATAGTAAAGTAAGAAAACGTGATATGTGACTAGTAAAGATATTATTGCCTGCAACGGTTTTGGTTTTAAGGGGGTTGGGGGACACTCACTGAGCGTGTGGTTGCTCATCCCACTACTCTTTCCCCTTTTCCCCACGTTTTCTTTATAACAGGAAAAAGTTGAATCAGCTATGTCAAGATGGAATCTGTTCATGCTTGCAAGGTGTCGTTTGTACTCATTTGAGGGGATCTTACATGTTTAATGAAGTCACATTATGTATTCTCAGTTTGAAATGTTTGTAAACAGGTATTCTAAGCTTATGTAATGTATATTATTTATGAGTCGCTCTGTACGGTCATATGAGCCAACCATCTAGTCAGTTAGATGTCTTTTGGTTAAAGTTAGTTATGTTTTGGGATGTAAACCCCAATACTCCGGTTGTGTGAACCGTTGAGTTGTATCTTCCATTTCTTCTTTATTCATGATTTAATCTGGTTGGTGTACTCCGAGCGAGTGGCTCGTTGAGTTATGAACTCCGGCGTGTGGCCGTTGAACTTCTTTTAAATGTTTTACGCTTCCGTTAAATTGCAGGGATTTATTGTAAGGCTTATAGCCTGGGAACGGCTAGTTTTTAGGGGAAACTATGTCCGTTTCGTCCCAAAATTTAGGTAGAAAGTTAAGAAAACGTAACGCTTTCGGCCCTAGGGGCTGGAGGTGTTACAATTGATGATATCAGAGCAAAGGTCCTGCGACTATAGGCCGCGACCTGAGTCTTGCATCTCATATAGTCGCCTAGGAATACGTTGTACTAATGTGACATATGTTTTGCTTGTGTGCAAATGTGAGTTTTGTATGATCGTTGCTGCACTTAAGTAGTTATGTCTGGTTCGAGAAGGTCGATTGAGTAAAAGTGGCGAGTTGTGCATTGGTATAAGAGTCAAGTGGCTCTCCCCACACCTTCAAGTGGTGTAGTGAGTACTTCATTGGTGCAATATGTTCCTAACGTGCTAACTGGCTTCACTGATTGACTTTTAGGTATCGGGTTGAGCCAATCGGATGTATGTGAGTCGTGTTAGGAAGTGAATCCAAGTCACTTGTATCGTGTGAGCTAAGTGATGTTTTGATTGATAAATGTTTTCTTCGTGTGCTCTGATAAGGCAATCGATAGGTAAAGCAAGTCAGTTAGACTTGAGCGATTGAAAATTCTTTTCTAAGCTCATCTTTGCCCCTCAAGTACGATTTGCTCCTCGGGCCCCACAATGGAGTGAGCAGACGTACTCAAAGGTTGGTAGAGAGAGAGCTAGAAGCAGTTAACCATCCTTTTATTAAAAACAAAGAGATTCGAAATAGATAAGCTATTTTTTTCATCCTTCGAAACTCACGATTTTGAGATGTTAATGTCGTTTTGACTATCGAGCCAAGGTTATCTTACACCGGAGGATTAGCTTCCCGTTAGTAATGAAGAGGGAGTTTAGACTTACAAAGACGCGCCCTTATGTTTATCAAATGTTGCTTGTAAATGCGTATGTGCTATGATGTGTACGTCGATAGAACCTTTTGTCATGAGCTAGGAAAGGAATGATTGGAAACTAGCTGCTATGATTGATAATCCTAGTAAATGATACCTTTCGTTTTCGAATTCTGAGTTTCTTGAGTATATTAAGGGCTGCCCTTGTATACATCTTGAAAGACTGAATGCTAGTGGTAGGACCTCGCTAAACATAGCGTAAGTGTACCTACTGTTCTCCTTCTTTGCCATTGTTACCTAATCCGTGCATTACTTGCTTTCTATTATATGGATTGTTATCCGTGATTGGGGTGACGATGTTTTGGCTTGGATGAACCCTAATATACCAACAAAGCATAAGGGAGAAAGAACTTGGCAGACTTTGGAATTGTACATAGTAAATGATCTCTACTAAGGGAAGCGAACTACAGTGAGACCCATATGATCACCTATGGGATAGGTGTACCTTGTAAACCCTCAACACATACCTATAAGACCATTAACACCGTAGTTCTTACCCATGCTAGTTGATTGATGACCAGCCGTATGTTTTATGAGTGAATGGTACAGTAAATACACGTCATTGGAGTTGCTTATCATGAACTTTAGTTGCGTAGTGGCTGGATTGATTAAGTGGTTTAACCTATGTGAACCATTGCTTGTACGATCTCTGAGTCATTACTTGCACTCCACAAGTTCTATTATCCCATGATATGGTTTAAACAACTATATACATACGCACTTAATGCATGATGTGGTGACCTTAGGTGTCTATCTTCACCTTTGCTTGCCTTTGTGCAATCCATGCTTGACTTGAGTTTGGTTTGGTAGGGGACTTGATTATCCAGACGAATGAAGTTTCATAATACACGGCATGACATGACCTTTGACTCGTTGTTTGCATGCACATATTCTTGCCGTAGCATTATCTTCTCATGATTCTTCATCTTTAGTGCTCTGTTGTAGACCCTACGTGATGCCAATGTGAATTCGAGTGTTACTCCAAGTCCCTTTATTGCCAATGTGATGTAATATGATGTTTTTACTGCTTAGGTGCGATGTGATAGCTTCCTGACCAATTGATTTGACTTTAGAATGACCCAATATCTTGATGCCTTTGAATGGACCTGACTAAGTTAACTGCCTTCATACGAACCTGATGTGCCCTGAATAAGTTATCATGAATGAAAAGGCCTAAAAGTTAGCTGGGATTGATGTACAGACATCGGAATGTTGGTGCATATGTTTTCCTTTTGTAAATTGCTTGCCATGTATGTTTTAGACGCGTTCATGCTCCCCGAGACTCCTAAGCTTAAGAATATTGGATTGCTAATAGTATGCAATTCCATTATGCTTAAATGATACTATGTGGTGCTATGTGACATTTTTATTACTCTAAATGTGTTATAGTAGTCTCCATGTTAATCATTATGATCCCAGAAGTGAATTGAATTCATGTTTTAGAATGAGACCGCTAGTGTATGACCTTAACATGTCATTGTCTCAATTGTCGTGCCTTTAAATGCCCACTTATAGATGCATATGCATAGAATTATTGCTTGGCATGCGAACTGAGTCTAGATCATTGAAAATCTATGTTTCATTTTCAAAACAAACTCAATATGGTTGTCCATGCCAACTCATTTGCCCCTCTTCAATGCGATTTGCCCTCGGCGCCTTAATAAAGTGAGTAGACGCTTGAAGAGGACTGGCGAGGAGGAGACTGGATACCATAAGCCATTTCCTTTCGAGTTAAAAGAAGTAATGTCTTCAAAATGACCTTTTGGAAATCTACCGCGTAAATCCTAGTTGTGTGCGTGCATTCTAGGAAAGGCCGAACTTAGATTTAGAATTTCGAGGACGAAATTCTTTTAAGGGGGGAAGAATGTAAGACCCGCATTCTTTGTTTTCCATTAAGCTAACTGTATTACCTTTTTACGATATAAATTCATATTTTTAGCAACTATATGAGTTAAATTATTATCGATGTGCTTTTGGGAGCTATAATTTCATTAAAAAAGAGATTATTATTGCTATTATTGATTTCAAAGTCAATTCATGCCATTTATACTTTTAAATTATATCGATAGTTTAATTTATTTGTTATTCGATTTAATTAGTTGCTTCCCGAATGCGATTAGGTTTTCAACTTTAGAATTAGTTTGTGGTTTATTGAATCGAATCTAGACGTATTTGAGATCGAATAATCGACGAAGATCGTATTAGTGATTCGGGTTTAGAGTTCGGGATACGAACTAGACTAGAGGTGCTAATTACTGATCAGCTTGAGTCAAAAAAAAGGGAGAGAGAGGGGGCAAAAGGGGTCGGGCACGCGTGAAATTTCCCCCCAAAAGAAAACCCATACATTTTTCCTCTTCTTCCTCGTGACCTCTCTGTTCTCCTTCGCCATTCTCACAGAACCAGCAAGCTCAGCCTCTCCATGCCTCCCACGCACCTCAACTACCGAAATTCAACCCTGTTCCTCCTCACCCCGGCACCGGCGACCACCTTTGCGTGGTGGTTGAGTGAAAATCGGCCACGGTTTGGCCGAATTCAGCGCGGGCAGGGTCGACGCGTGAACAAAATTCACAGGCATGCAAGGTGAGTTTCGAACCTCTTCTCTTCTATAAATTGGATTCTCGCCCTAACTCCATCTCAATTGTGCCTAAATTCCTCAGAAATCGCTAGTTGGGTTTTTGGGTTTGGGCTAGGTCGAGTCACGCGCGAAAAGCAGAGGAGTAACTGGGTGTTGATGTTCGATTTTTGGCCTCAATTCAAGCTAAGTTGCGTATCTCTGGCGTGGAATCGAGGTAGGTTTTCCTCGCCTCCTAAATTAGTATTAATTTCGCAAACGTTTTAGCGGAATCGATGTTGCATGTTAGACTAGCGTAGCCAAATTTGCTAGAATGTGCTGTCTGAGATTGGATTCTGAGATGAAACATATATGCTTAGCTTCGAAGTGGATCAATTATGTTAGTTCATGCATGAGATTTAATTTCGAAGTGATTTATATATGTTTAGCTTCTGTTCGAATCAATTTAGGTGAATTATGCTTGAAATGGTAATTCGAATTGATTTACATATGTTTAGCTTCCATTCGAATCAATTGACGTAAGTTATACTTGAAATGGTAATTCGAATTGACTTACATATGTTTAGCTTCCATTCGAATCAATTGACGTAAGTTATACTTGAAATGGTAATTCGAATTGACTTACATATGTTTAGCTTCCATTCGAATCAATTGACGTAAATTATACCTGAAATATTAATTCGAAGTGGTTTATATTTGTTTAGCTTCAATTCGAGTTAATTGACGTAGATTATGCCGGAAATATGAATTCGAAACGAATTATGCATGTTTAGCTTCGATTCGAATCAATTTAGAAAGTTTTAATTCGAAGTAAGGTAAATATGTTTAGCTTAGCTTCGAATTTATTTACTTCATTCATGCCGGAAGATGTCATTCGAAATGAATTATAAACGCTTAGAATTAACGTATATAAGAGTAGTCGTGTCATAATCGTATATGAATCATAAACATATATGAATTATAATCATATATGAACTTCGAAATGAGTCATAATTACTTAGAATTAATGTGTAAATTGCCTAGTTATTTCATAATCGTTGGTTAATTTCAAAGTGAATTGTAAGTGTCTAAAATCAACGTATATGAAAGTTTAGTCGTTCCATGATCATTTATAAACTTCGAAGTGAATCGTTTTATGTTTAAATAGAGACTTGATTCATGTTAAGCTTAAAAGGCATGAATAATTAAGCTGGAATGGCATGAATAGGCTTAAATGTAACTTCGAATTGATACTTGTCCATTTGATTGAATTATGCTTATGAAACAGCTCTAGAATAATATTTGAATGACAAACTAAGCCTGTTTATGTCCGTTAACTGAAATATATGAATGTAATCGTGTTTCATGCTTAGTTGATTTAACTTAGCTTGCTAAACGTCCGTTTCAAGTTAAGATCGTATGAATGCCTATTATATACATATGAGTGTATGGTTATAATCGTTGGTTGCAGCATACTGCTAATTGTTAGCTGTTTATTCGGTAAGGTAAGCATTGATAAATTGCGTAAGGTTATGTATCGCTTTTTAGTATATCCTAATGGTTAGGATGCTAGATTGTAAATTGAAAACCGAGATGGTAGTTGGATGGTTTGAGGTAGAGCTATGAGTGGTTTGGGGTTCTTGTGGTACGGTGCTTGTGAGGTGGGAGTCTGGGTTGTGAATTAACTGCAATCGTATGGACTGCGAGGCCATGTGTGGCTCACTGTGCTGAATTGATTACGAAGTGCTTGAATGTGATACATGTGAACCACCATTTTTCCCTCAATGTGCTACATGCCATTAAGTGAATAGTTTTTGAAATCCTGACATGTTTAAGAAGGATTGCTAAATGTATGTTTTCATGATTTCGAAAGCTTTTAAGTTAGAAATGAAGTCGTTTTACGAATCAGTAGACGTATAGGAAGCTTTTAAAAAGTAAAGTTGTTTTATGAGTTAGTACGTTTATAAGAAGTTTTTAAATTAAAAACGAAGTGACCTATAAGCATTTAGAAAGATTATGGTCGTTTTGTTTAAAAAGCGAGTTTTCAACGAGTAAGCATTTGAAACAGAGAGATGAAATATGTCCTTAAAGACTAAAAATGTGCTGAGAAGTTGGCCAGAGGGCGGAAACTGGACGCAAAAAGGGCGTGAGCTATTTCCCCCTGAGATAAGTAAGTTAGGAACTGGACTCAAGATACGAGGTATCTTGGTGTGAGCTGTTCATGGAAACTGGACGCAAGATATGAATTATCTTGGCGTGAGCTGTTTCTCCCTAACGACAAGTTAGGAACTGGGCTCAAGATACGAGGTATCTTGGTGTGAGCTGTTCCTGGGAATTGGACTCAAGATATGAATTATTTTGGTGTGAGCTGTTCCCCAGATAAGTTATGATGTGTGACGCGCAAGAAAATCTTGAGGGGAACTGGACTCAGGATATGATTATCCTGGTGTGAGCTGTTGCCCCGCAGAGGACAGTATCGAGGTTAGAATTGCTCTATTAAGATGCGTTTTGGCCAAAAGTTAAGTATGTATACGCCGGGGATAACGTAAGTTGTGAGTTATAATCTCACTTAGCCAGCACAATAAGATGTTTATATGCTATGGGTAAGTTTCTAATAAGTAAGAAAAGCAGTTGGCGTTTCGCCTTTTTAAGTATTTCAGAAAGAAAGTTTTTAAGGGTCATTATGAGACCAAGATAAAAGAGATTCTTTTAAAAGAATATGAGCCTCAAGAGGCTAAGAGAAGAGTTTTTATGAGCCTGAAGAGGCTAAATGAAGTGTTTTCAGTAAAAGAAAGAAAGCTTCCTGTGTATGACATGTGCATGTTCTAAGTTTAACTTATGAATGAGATGCTAAGAAGATACGAATATGAGAAGTAAGTTTCATGAGCATATTTCATGGATATCCTACGAATGAGAATTGATTGAGACTTGAAATGTGTGTGTCTTATGCGTACCATACGAATGAAATGCCAAGAAGAGTATGATTCTGAAAAGAAATAACCTTATGTGCACATCACATGAATAGGTTTTCATGCATAGATGGAATAGAATGCCAAGAAGTTATGTTTGTGAAAAAGAAAGTTTCTGTGCTTAGCCTCGTCCCTTGTTTAAGTGTTTGACTGCCTGGTAGTAAAGAAGTTTGATCATTTAGAGACCTAGAAATGAGTTTAAGTGCCTAAAGTGAAGTTTATGGTTAGTGATGTTTCCATAAGAATTTTATGAATGCCTAATATGATAGTGAAGTATAGATACGTGCTATGTGACTAGTAAAGATATTACTGCCTGCAACGGTCTTTGGTTTTAAGGGGGTCGGGGGACACTCACGGAGCGTGTGGTTGCTCATCCCACTACTCTTTCCCATTTTCCCCAGGCATTCATTATAACTGGAAAAAGATTAAATCAGCTATGACAAGATGGAATCCGTTCATGCTTGCAAGGTGTCGTCTGTGCCCATCGAAGGGATCTTACACGTTTAATGAAGTCACGTTATGTATTCTTAGTTTGAAATGTTTGTAAACAGGTATTCTAAGTTCATGTAATATATACTGTTTATGAGTCGCTCTGAATGGCCTTATGAGCCAACCATCTAGTCAGTTAGATGTCTTTTGGCTAAAGTTAGTTATGTTTTGGGATGTAACCTCCAATACTCCGGTTGTGTGAACCGTTGAGTTGTATCTTCCCTTTCTTCTTTATTCTTGAATTAATCTGGTTGGCATACTCCGAGCGAGTGGCTCGTTGAGTTGTGAACTCCGGCGTGTGGCCGTTGAGCTGCTTTTAAATGTTTTACGCTTCTGTGTAATTGCAGGGATTTGTTGTAAGGCTTACAGCCTGGAAACGGCCAGTTTTTAGGGGAAACTCTGCCCGTTTCGTCCCAGAATTTAGGTAGAAAGTTGAGAAAACGTAACGCTTTCGGCTCTAGGGGCTGGGGGTGTTACAAGAATCCTACATAGTCATTAAAGTAATTATGAATTCCTTAAGTAGTTGTTCTATTCTATCTACTTGCAGATCGTTTTGATGAGTGCTCTTTCCTACTTCTTCTTCCTTCTTGTTATCATCTTCCCCTCCTCCATTGAAAGGTTTCTTACCTTTTTCTTTTGGGGAATTCTCGATAAGAGTTTGGAGTGTAGTGGACGTCAATTCTATCTTCTTCTTACTTTTATCCAACCTAGTTTGCATCTTTTTCATCATCTTCACGGTTTAAGCCAATTCATTACCTCTTACCATCGAAATTGATGAAGTATTGGACTTTGACCCAACTGGCAAAGTTCCCTTGGACTCTTCTCAAGTTCACTCGATTTGTGAACTTTGATCATATACATTCTTAGTCTTCCTTATCCTGAGCAATAAGGTGGCGGTGTAAAGGAGCGAATAAGGAAAGGCTAGCAAGATTGGCTATGAGGTTGAAGGGAATGGTTACTAACTTGGGGTTAGGTAACAAATAGATGATGACTTGGTGGACTTGAAGGTTTACGCTGTGATGAGAATAAATGGGTTTAAGATGTGGGGTTTTAGGATGAAATCAAGCTTTATCCTGGATTAAGTCCCAAGTTGGGCTTAGAGAGTTAACTTATGGGCCTAAGTCAGACTCAGGTCTTTCGTAGGTGAATCACAGGCTTATACTGAACTAAGTATGACTATGGTTTGATTTGCATAAAATGAGCTAGTTTTAGCACAAAGTTGGATCTAGGTGGATTCATATAGATATTCTAGATCTAGGGAATATGATGCATGGACCATGAACACATGCATGGGTAAGATATCTAGGTCTTAATTAGACATATGCGTTGTAAATATGATACACGATTGGATGCAACCTACAATGGACTAGTTCTCTAAAGGTGTAATAGGTCGTATTATGTACCTTGGGTGTAGATGGACTCATGAACTATGCAAGGCCTAATGATGCATGACTTTTTATCCTCATGTATCTATAACTAATGTGCTAAGAGCCTATATGAACTAGGCTGATTTATGGGCCTAATTCTAATATTGAGAGCCCAGAATACCACTTTATATCATGAATGCAGACCTTAAAGGAACATGGACTTGACTTGACCTCCTAGTTGGGTCTCAGTCGGGCTCTAACTAGGCCTATAACTTATCCCTTTCTTATTCTAACTCTTTCCTAAACCTTTATGCATATAGCCTAACAAACTCTAACACTGATGGATCCCGGCCGAGTTTTCCCAAGCTTAATTGATGCAATTCCACTCTTGGATAGAGGCTGTCAATTCACACTTTTTTCTATTTTTTTTTAGAATATCGGTCGGGATCTCCTTATTTTTTTATCACAATAGACACTTTGAATTGGAATTAGAACCTTTTTATAGTGTGGATCAGGAGTCCTTTTAGCACTCAATTAGCCCAAAAGCTGCTTTGATTTCTCATCCAAGTCCTAGACTCAAGTTTCCCAATCTCCTTATTTTTTTTTTTATCACAATAGACACTTTGAATTGGAATTAGAACCTTTTTATAGTGTGGATCAGGAGTCCTTTTAGCACTCAATTAGCCCAAAAGCTGCTTTGATTTCTCATCCAAGTCCTAGACTCAAGTTTCCCAATCTCCTTATTTTTTTTTTTATCACAATAGACACTTTGAATTGGAATTAGAACCTTTTTATAGTGTGGATCAGGAGTCCTTTTAGCACTCAATTAGCCCAAAAGCTGCTTTGATTTCTCATCCAAGCCCTAGACTCGAGTTTCCCAATCTAGGCTCTCCTAAGTCTCACTGTTTCAATGCATAATCCTTTAGACTAAAAAGGTTAAATCATACAATGACATGTTGCATTCCAATCATAGGCATGAGCTCCAATCTAGACAAGAGTTCTATGTTACAAGTGTTTCAAATAAGGTATGGAATAGTCTTCTCACAACCCTAACACTTCGTACACTATCCATGGGGTATATCAAAGGCTGAAACATTTCAATTGCTTTCCTGGATCCTGGAGTCCGGGAACGTGCATCAAGAGTGGGCACATGACTGATCCAGGAACCCAACCGAGTTCCTAGGCTAGTTTCACACTTAATTCTGGTGTAGACATGTCCCTCGAATCCCTAAACTCAATTCTAAAGGTGTAGAAAAGAGGAAATATGTGCTATAATAAGAACAAGTAGTAAACTTCAACTAATGAAGTCGTGAGTGAGTTTTAAAGAAAACTTCCAAACCAAATCACTTTTCATAGCAATATGGACAACTGTTGAGTTCGTGAGTATACAACCACAAGAGGGGGGTGAATTGTGGTGTCTGATTTTCGCGTTGTAAATAACAAACACCCTAGTAGAGGTTGTTCTCAAATGACAAACACCCTGATAGCTTGTTTGCACGGGGTGCTCTTAATTATTGCAGATGCGAAAATCACCAAGATAAATGCAGAAAATAAAGCACACACAATTTTTACGTGGAAAACACCTCTAGCCCAACTGAGGTGTGAAAAATCACGACCTACCTCGTGTAGGATTTAACCACTTTCACTAACGGGCTTCACACGTTACAAATGTAACACACCTTGTTACAACTTGCAACCACGTAACCTTCTTCCCAAAGACAGGTTACACCACGTCCAACCTTCGCAAGATTAGACACGTCCAAGTCCACACGACTAGGACACACTCACTCACTTTTCTGATCCAAGATCAGGGTTACAAACACCTTACAGGGGGTGCTTCTCACTAAGCAGATGTAAGGTACAATGAAGATCCTATTATGCCAATGGTTTAAAACTCAAAATCAAACACAGCTTGTCACGGTTTGCTTTTCAGAATGAAGCTCAAGAATCTTTGAGTGTAGACCGTGTTTTCTGATTTTTCCTGAATTTTTCAAAAAGCTGTGTTTAAGCAAATTCAACCTGAGTTTTCTATCTGCTCTTTTCTCGTGTGTTGTGTGTCTACTGGGAGAGAAAAAGCTGAGGTTTTTAAACACAAAACCCAACGGTCATAAGCCACAGAATCAGCTAAGTATAGAAAACGATTTTCAATCAGGAAATGTTCTCCTACGGCTAGTGATAAAATTTTGCCAAAATATAAGGGATTTGATATCTTAAAAGATAACCCTTATCTTCCCATAACCGTGAGGTGGATTCAAAAAAGCAACCAGAAATTTTCAGCTTTTGAAACTTTACCATATTCGAAAATATGGTCAAAGGAAATCTTTAAGTTTTGGCAAATCTCCCAAAACTTATTTTCGAAAATCTCCCATAATATTTTCAAGAAATATCCTTTCCAGAGAAATAGCAGTTTTGAAATTCAAGGAAAGTAATCTGGAGATCTTAGCCAACTAAAATAAATTTTCAAAGATAACCGGGTGTGGCTACTGCAGTTCAGAAACACCCTAGGCACCCTGTTCGCAGGGTTGTTCGCAACTGGTGTTCTGAAGCACTTAGCGCAAATACCGATTCAAGAGGTGTTTAAAATGATGTTTTCAATATTGGCATACTAACAAGAATCTAAATAAATAAAACCTATATACCCAAGACTTCTTGTTTTGAATGTCATCTTGTCCAAGATTTATGGTGCTGCTGTGAACACCAAGGCCACCTTGTTTGCTGGGGTTGTTCTTTCCATTGCTAGAGTTCAGGAACATGCCTTACAATCAACTGTCGAGATGGTGTTCTTGACTTAATATAGAATCACCAAGTAAAACCTGTTTTGAAGACTTGTTCTCACATGTAGCAAACCAGTTAGTACAATAAAGAAACACAAACACCAGTTAGGCCTGTTTGGAGACCGTGTTTGGAGCAACATTACTAGGACAAATTTTTACACTTGGATTTGTTATCATCAAAACTAAATATAATAACTCAACAAATTCCCCCTTTTTGATGATGACAAACCAAGTGACCATATTGACAAAAAAAAAGAAATTGAATGCTGATAGGGATCCACGTAAGTCAAGGTCCACTTAAGTCAATGCTAGGTTCATTCGTCAATAGGAGGGTTACACTCTTCTTCCCCCTTTTGGCATCATTAAAAAGCATAAACAACATTACGAATGCAAGAAAAGAAGTATGTAGCAGAAGGGGCAAGAAGCATTAATAAAGAGATATTGCATTAAAAATACAATGCCAAAAACGAAATTAAGAAAGGAGGAGACTAGAGAGCAGCCTATACAATCAGGGAGCAGGGGGTGGTTTCGTTTGCAGATGAGGAATACTGGGGGCAAGAGTGGAGAGAAGTGCAAGGAGATCTTCATGGCGTTTGGCCGAGAGAGCTCGTTCCTCAGCAAGAGCAGCCTTGACAGCTGAGAGCTCATCCTTGAGGCGAGCATTGTCCTCAAGAACAGCCTCAACCTTGACGGAAGGTTGCCCAGAAACAGGTGGTCGAGGTGGTCGACGTCCCTGTTTGGAAACTGACCCTTCGCCAACCTCATAGCCACACCCTAGGAGAGTGTCAATCCCAATCTCATCAATGATTTGGGCCGCCACTCTTCGTGTAAGCACTATCCCAAAGTGCTCAAGCACCCTTGTCAACAGAAACCCATAGCCAAGATCATGTGCCCGGGTGGTGTTCGCAATTCGCTCTATGTGGCGAATCATGATTGCAGGGAGGTTTACTGGTTCCTCCCGATCCAGTAGGTCCACCAGACATTGATCGAAGGCATCTGCTGAGTTTCGCCCTTGACCTCGCGGTATTATGTTCTTGATAGTGAACATAAACAGTAGTTGGTGCAGGGAGGTCATTTCACCCTTCTTAACCGAGAAAGGGGTGTTCTCAGGCCCTGTTTTTGACTAAGGCGTTTGGACACCTCTAAGAGCCTGGCTGTTTCCAGGGCAGTTTTGTCTTCCCTCACATACACAGCAAATCCACGAGAGGGGATGCCCAGAATATCACTTAGGGTGGCTTCATCAAAGGAGAAATGACACTCATTGACAGCACTTGTCACCACCCCATTTGTGACAGAGCAGTTGGCATAGAATTCAGCCAACTCGGGCACAGAACACCCTTGCTGGGTGTTTGCAAACAACTCAAGCCAGCCTTGGGCTCGAAGCTTGGTCAAGAACACCCCCAGACCCTATTCCTCGAAAAAGCTTACATTCACTACCTTCCCCCTGACGACATTGCGCTTCAGCAACTGCGCATGTTTGTCAGACATAAGAGAGGGAGTGAACTGCTTTGGGCGTTTAAGGACAGGAACAGAGGTGGTAGTTTCTGGTAGGGGGGCTGTTCTGGGCTTTCGCTTGAGGGGTGTTTTGGCAGGAGAGGGCTTCACAGCAGGTTTATTGGTTGGTTTTGGAGGAGATTGTTCTTCAGAGGACTCGGAAAACACCGGTGTCCCCTGTTTGAAGGTGGTGTTCTCAGAGTCAGAACTCGAGAACCCTTCAGAAGAAGAAGAAATCTCCTCAATGATAGGAGCAGAGGGTTTGGAGGGACGATGAGAGGATTGAAATGCTAGCCTTGCAGATTTTCGAGAGGGCTTAGAGGATTGAGGAGTTTGAGAGGGTTGAGACCTTGGTTGTGGCCTTGTTCTTGGCGTTCTGCTACGCCTAGCCACGATTTTCACCCTCTTCCTTTTCTCTCCAGTTTGAAAGACTGGAGGGGAGATTTCAGCCTCAGGGAGAGAATTCTTCTCTAGACTCTCCTCTGACGACTCATTCGACTTCCCTTGGAAGTCGACATGCAGATCCTTACAAACACACCTTCGACAGAGGCAGCCCCTGTTTCTGTCCCGGTGTCAGAGAACAACCCAGAAGAACAGGGCTCAAAATTAAACCCTTCAGGGGTTTCCAAGAATTGTTCTTGAGACCCCGACTTTGTTCCCTCTGACTCAACTGAAATGGGACAAGCAATTGCCCCTACGAGGAACACCAATTCCCTTCGACATTCAAAGGGAATATCATCCATCCCCATTCCCTACTGATTTTAGGGACAAGCTTTTCAGGAATTTGAAAGGCTTGTACGAGATTGGGCGAGAAGGAGCAGGGATTGAGGAAGTAAGAACGAGGGCTTTTGAGTGAGAGGTGTTATTGGAAGCCATTGTTTGCTAGAGGAGAGAGATTAGGGTTTAGAGGGTTTTGCTAGGGTTTGAAAGCAAGAACAGAGAGAGAGAGAGAGAGAGAGAGAGAGAGAGAGAGCAAGATGGGGAAAACAGACACACGCAAAGGGGGTTTTTAAACTCCCTACCCGTTATGAAGGGCCACCTAGGAAACACCTAGAATTTAAGCAGGCAGCATACATTAATGACAATCAAGGCATACCTGTTTGAGCCATCTGTTCTTGAACATGCTTCTCTCATTCCAAGGTCTGTCATGAATACTCTTTCTCCATCTTCCAAGGCAGCAGTCTTCATAAATAATCATAATAGCACACAAGACTACACATATTTGTTAAGCATAGACCACTGTTTTGATAGCAATAATTGCAAACAAGTGGATAGAACAGGTATTATAGGGTGTTTTGTCAGCTTGATCTAACTCTGAGAACAGGTGTTCTCAGGGTGTTTTCACCAACCCCAATTCCAGTCTGTTTCTCTCAAATTGGTCTCTAGCTAGTGCCTTAGTGAATATATCAGCAATTTGATTTTCCGTTGAGCAAAAATTCATAGAGATTAAACCCTTTTCAACATTATCTCTCAAGAAATGATGTCGAATGTCAATATACTTTGTTCTTTTATGTTGACATGGATTTTTGGCAATATTAATTGCACTTGTGTTATCACAAAAAATAGGAATGCATCCAATGTCAACACAAAAGTCCTTAAGCTGTTGCCTTATCCACAACAGTTGAGCACAACATGAAGCTGCTGCAACATATTCAGCTTCTGCTGTGGACATGGCAACTGAATGTTGCTTCTTGGTAGCCCAAGATACCAAACAAGGTCCAAGAAAGTGAGCCATACCTGAGGTACTCTTTCTATCAACTAGGAATCCAGCATAGTCAGCGTCAGCATATCCAACAAGATCAAAATTGCAACCTTTAGGATACCATAAAGCTAAATTGGGTGTATGTTTCAAATACCTTAGTATCCGTTTAACAGCCTTAAGATGAGTTTCCTTAGGGTTAGACTGAAAACGGGCACATAAACCAGCACTAAAAAAAATATCAGGTCTACTAGCGGTTAGGTATAAGAGTGACCCAATCATACCCCTATAGAGTTTCTCCTCAACTGAGGGACTCCCATCATCCATAACCAACTTGGTTGAAGGAGAAATAGGAGTGTCTATGGGTTTGGCAACTCCATCCCAAAACGCTTAAGTAACTCCTTGATATACTTTTGCTGATGGATCATGGTGCCGTTTGGAGTTTGCTTGATTTGTAAGCCTAAGAAAAAAATTAAGCTCACCCATCATGCTCATCTCAAACTCACTCCTCATCATATTTGAAAATTCATTGCATAAATCATGATGAGTTGTACCAAATATAATGTCATCAACATATATTTGGACAATCAAAAAATGTTCTCCCTTAGATTTTAGAAACAAGGTATTGTCTACCTTGCCTCTTCTAAAATCATTTTCAAGTAAAAAACTTGACAACCGTTCATACCAAGCTCTTGGAGCTTGTTTTAAACCATAAAGTGCCTTGTCAAGTTTAAAAACATGATTTGGAAAATCACCATTTTCAAAACCAGGGGGTTGTTTGACATACACCTCTTCTTTAAGGTATCCGTTTAGGAATGCACTTTTAACATCCATTTGATATAGCTTGATTTCCATATGAGCTGCAAAGGCTATTAAGATTCGAATAGCCTCAATTCTAGCAACTGGTGCAAAGGTTTCTTCATAATCGATCCCTTCTTCTTGATTATACCCTTGAACAACCAGCCGTGCCTTGTTCCTAGTGATTGTTCCTGACTCATCCAGTTTGTTTCGGAACACCCACTTGGTTCCAATGATTGTTCTCTCCGCAGGTTTAGGTACAAGGTGCCATACTTTGTTTCTCTCAAATTGATGAAGCTCTTCTTGCATAGCCGTGATCCAATCTGAATCTGCAAGAGCTTCATTCACACTTTTTGGCTCAATGTTAGAAAGAAAAGCATAGAAAGCACAAAAATTCTTTAGTTTAGATCTAGTTTGCACTCCAGTATTAATATCTGACAAGATTTGATCAAGAGGGTGCGAACTATGGTGCTTCCATGGTCATGGGGTAAGAGGATCCACAGACCCATGCTCTACTCTAGTCGTAACATAATGCTTACGATAATCTCCCGAGCCTGTTTCTGTACATGTTTGTAAGTCTATTCCTGAAGAACACGGTTCCGAACAGGGTTCAGCGGTGTTTTCCCTTGTTTGGTGTTCACCTTGCCTGCTGTTCTGAGGAACACCTTCAGGAGTTGTTTTCTCCATGGTGTTCTTACCTCGTTTATCTTGGAGCAACACTTTTTCGAACAAGACCTAATTCAAGTTCATCTTCCTGTGCATCATTCTCACTCAACACGTTAGATTCATTAAAAAGCACATGCACACTTTCCTCAACACACAAGGTTCTTTTGTTAAAGACTTTGTATGCCTTGCTGTGAGAAGAATAGCCAAGGAATATTGCCTCATCACTCCTAGGGTCAAACTTTCCTAAGGCATCCTTCCCATTATTATGCACAAAACACCTACAACCAAATGTCCTTAGGTGCGTAATATTGGGTTTTCTGCCTTTGAAAAGTTCATAAGGAGTTTTATTCAACATGGGTCTGATCATGCATCTATTTATAATGTAACATGAGGTGTTCAATGTTCTGCCCAAAAATACCTAGGAAGACCACTAGCAATAAGCATTATTCTGGTCATGTCTTCCAGGGTGCGATTTTTGCGCTCAACCACCCCATTTTGTTGGGGTGTTCTTGGAGCTGAGAAGTTATGATCAACACCATGTTCATTACAATAGTTGATAAAACTTGCATTTTTAAACTCAGTTCCATGATCAGATCTCAAGCTAATTAAAGAGTGTCCTACTCTCTTTTCAACCTTTTTGAGAAAGGCAATAAAATTCTCAAAGGTTTCATCCTTGGATGCCAAAAACAAGGTCCAAGTAAATCGAGAGTAATCATCCACTACAACAAGCACATACTTTTTCCCACCTCTACTTGTTATCCTCATGGGACCACACAAATCAATGTGTAATAATTCTAGAGGTCGAGTAGTGCTTACACATTTTTCGATTTAAAAGAAGATCTAACTTGTTTGCCTTTTGCACAAGCTTCACATACCTTGTCATCATTAAACTTGATGGAAGGTAGTCCAACAACCAAATCTTTGGAAACAAGTTTGTTTAACAAAGATAGGCTTGCATGACCTAGTCTCTTGTGCCATAGCATTATATCATCATTTAATGCATTTAAACAAGTCAGATTATTTTGGAGGAAGAGTGGAAATACAGACTTTATAAACATTTTGACATTGCTTCCCCCTCAACACAACATCTCCTGTGTCGTCATTCACAACCAAGCAACGTGTTCGTGAGAACACCACTAGGTTGTTCTTGTCACACAGTTGGGACACACTTAGCAAATTGTGCTTTAAACCATCAACCAAGTGCACATTGTCAATTGAATGGGAGAGAGTTTTACCAATATTACCTATACCGACAATTGTCCCAGACTTGCCGTTTCCAAATGCTACACTCCCACCAT
Organism: Carnegiea gigantea; assembly: GCA_029747015.1. NCBI lineage: Eukaryota > Viridiplantae > Streptophyta > Magnoliopsida > Caryophyllales > Cactaceae > Carnegiea > Carnegiea gigantea. The sequence continues at coordinate 53,841 of JAKOGI010000910.1, read as the reverse complement.
TCAAAGCTGTAAGTGAGAGAAAATTTGATCTTTCTCCAGTCATGTGCCGCGAACACCCACTATCAACATACCACAGCTGCCTGTTTTCAAGGTTGTTTTCTGATCTGTTTGACAGGGTGTTTCTTACCCTGTTTGCTGGGTTGTTTGTGGGATTGTTCTCTCTCACTTCAGCCTGCAAAACAAATCACGGGTTAGTTTTGGGAACCCAGATCTACTTGGGTCCCATTCCTTCAGACATGTAAAGCTCATCTTTTCTAATCCAGATTTGTTTCACATACCTTTCATTCTTTTCATTGGCATGTTTTCTTAAAGGACAAGAATATCGATAGTGACCAGTTTTACCACAATGAAAGTAAACAATATTTTCAGGTAATCCCACATACTTTCTATGAATTGGGTAAACTGTTCGTTTAGGCTTATACCCAAGTCCCTTTTTGTTTCGACTATGGTGAGTGTTTAACCACGCAAGGGCCTGTGAAGATTTGTTCCAGCATTTGTTTGTGCTAAGCTCGGTTTCCAGTTTTTCTTTATTAGCATGCAAACCCTTGTTCTCTTTGAGCAGGGACTCAACCATTCCTTCCACCTCAAAGAGTTTTTCCTCTATTCAAGAGTAATCTCCTTCTTTTATAAAGAGGTTTTCTTTGAGTATATTAACATTTTCATGTAAACCGAGTTTTTCATTTTTAAGAATTTCATTTTCAAGCTCTAGGTCACGAACTTCTCTTTTTAGATCAGCACATGTGTCTATCAAATTATATAGAAGTTCTTCTAAAGTGGCTTTGGTTAAGACCATGTACCTTGTTCTTGAGATCTGAGAAGCTGATTGTTGATTCATCATCTGAATCTGAATCACTTTGTGCCATAAGTGCTACGACTCCTTCTTCAGCTTCAGATTCTCCTTCATCCTCAGAGGAATCTCCCTAAGCAGCCAGCATAGCTTTCGAGAATCGCTTGCCCAAATTGTTTACAGGGTGTTTTCGACCCTGTTTTCGAGGGTGTTCAAGCATTTGATCTTCTCGAAGCAGAGGGCAATTTTTGACTAAGTGATCTGGTTTGCCGCACTTGAAACACCCTATGAGCTGTTCTTTGGAGGTGTTTCTGGACTTGCTGAAGTCTTTTCTTTTGTTGTTTTCCTTGACCTTTTTGAAGAATTTCTTGAATTTTCTGGACATTAGGGCCATATCTTCATCTTCAAGGTCAGAGTCAGTGTCCTCATGTGCTTTCAAGGCAAGCCCACGATCCTTCTTTTGCTCCTCTCTTTGTTGTGAGTTCTTTCGGAGTTCATAGGTCTGGAGATTACCAATCAACTCATCGAGGGTGATCTTGTTCATGTCTTTAGCCTCTTGGATAGCTGTTACTTTGGCCTCCCACGTGCGAGGTAAAATTCTGAGGATTTTCCTCACCAACTCTTCAGTGGTGAAAGATCTTCCTAGGGATTTTAACTCGTTCGTGATGTGGGTGAACTGTGTATACATGTCCATCACAGTTTCATGATCACCCATATCAAACAACTCATATTGTCGCATAAGTAGCTCAATTCTAGATTGTTTAACTTGACTCGTACCTTCATGAGCAACTTGCAGAGCATTCCAGATAGCTTGGGCTGATTCACACTCAGAGATGCGAGTGTATTCATCGGGTCCTAGGCCAAAATATAGAAGCTTTTTGGCCTTGGCATTTTTCTCCATTTTCTTGTAGTCCTCGGCATCAAACTCTATGGATTCCTTGGGAACCTTCTTACCATCTTCAAGCACCTTGGTGGGAACAAGGGGCCCGTTCTTGATGAGCATCCATAATTCATAATCTTCTGCCTGAATATAGTTCTCCATCCTATTCTTCCACCAACTATAATGTTGGCCGTTGAAATAGGGTGGACGAGTAATGGATTGCCCTTCAAGAATTCCTTGTGGGGTACTCATCTTCAGAATCTCTCAAGGTGTTAACCTTTTAAGAGAACCCGCTCTGATACCACTTGTTGAGTTCGTGAGTATACAACCACAAGAGGGGGGTGAATTGTGGTGTCTGATTTTCGCGTTGTAAATAACAAACACCCTAGTAGAGGTTGTTCTCAAATGACAAACACCCTGATAGCTTGTTTGCACGGGGTGTTCTCAAATATTGCAGATGCGAAAATCTCCAAGATAAATGCGGAAAATAAAGCACACACAATTTTTACGTGGAAAACACCTCTAGCCCAACTGAGGTGTGAAAAACCACGACCTACCTCGTGTAGGATTTAACCACTTTCATTAACGGGCTTCACACGTTACAAATGTAACACACCTTGTTACAACTTGCAACCACGTAACCTTCTTCCCAAAGACAGGTTACACCACGTCCAACCTTCGCAAGATTAGACACGTCCAAGTCCACACGACTAGGACACACTCACTCACTTTTCTGATTCAAGATCAGGGTTACAAACACCTTACAGGGGGTGCTTCTTACTAAGCAGATGTAAGGTACAATGAAGATCCTATTATGCCAATGGTTTAAAACTCAAAATCAAACACAGCTTGTCACGGTTTGCTTTTCAGAATGAAGCTCAAGAATCTTTGAGTGTAGACCGTGTTTTCTGATTTTTCCTGAATTTTTCAAAAAGCTGTGTTTAAGCAAATTCAACCTGAGTTTTCTATTTGCTCTTTTCTCGTGTGTTGTGTGTCTACTGGGAGAGAAAAAGCTGAGGTTTTTAAACACAAAACCCAACGGTCATAAGCCACAGAATCAGCTAAGTATAGAAAACGATTTTCAATCAGGAAATGTTCTCCTACGGCTAGTGATAAAATTTTGCCAAAATATAAGGGATTTGATATCTTAAAAGATAACCCTTATCTTCCCATAACCGTGAGGTGGATTCAAAAAAGCAACCAGAAATTTTCAGCTTTTGAAACTTTACCATATTCGAAAATATGGTCAAAGGAAATCTTTAAGTTTTGGCAAATCTCCCAAAACTTATTTTCGAAAATCTCCCATAATATTTTCAAGAAATATCCTTTCCAGAGAAATAGCAGTTTTGAAATTCAAGGAAAGTAATCTGGAGATCTTAGCCAACTAAAATAAATTTTCAAAGATAACCGGGTGTGGCTACTGCAGTTCAGAAACACCCTAGGCACCCTGTTCGCAGGGTTGTTCGCAACTGGTGTTCTGAAGCACTTAGCGCAAATACCGATTCAAGAGGTGTTTAAAATGATGTTTTCAATATTGGCATATTAACAAGAGTCTAAATAAATAAAACCTATATACCCGAGACTTCTTGTTTTGAATGTCATCTTGTCCAAGATTTATGGTGCTGCTGTGAACACCAAGGCCACCTTGTTTGCTGGGGTTGTTCTTTCCATTGCTAGAGTTCAGGAACATGCCTTACAATCAACTGTCGAGATGGTGTTCTTGACTTAATATAGAATCACCAAGTAAAACCTGTTTTGAAGACTTGTTCTCACATGTAGCAAACCAGTTAGTATAATAAAGAACACAAACACCAGTTAGGCCTGTTTGGAGACCGTGTTTGGAGCAACATTACTAGGATAATTTTTTACACTTGGATTTGTTATCATCAAAACTAAATATAATAACTCAACAACAACCGAATGGACAAATTGATTTTGCTTCAAGAAGGTTTTCAAAAGGCCCCTGGTAATCCCTGGTGTGGATATCATATTGATTCCTTGATCCTAAACTGAGGATCTAGATTCGAGGGTGATGATATGGTGATGTAATAGAATACATCTCATCATTGTCCATCATCACTAGAGACATCTTCTATTTAAAGGGTGAGAGGGGAAGTCATGCTTCAAAATTTTTGAAAAAGGCCAAAAAAGAAAGTAAAATTTTTGAAAAACCAAAAAAGATTTTCCATTTTTATGTGATTTTGTGAAGTTCCAATATCTTTATTGGCTTTGATCCCTTCTAGCTTTTTTTTGGGTTATATATAAATATTGTGTGCATGATAGACCTTAGTCTAAAGAGTGTCATTCTATATCCTAGTTGTAACCCTGTCATTCTATTATAACTTTGAGTCCACCACTTACTTTGTATATCGTTGTTGTCTTAGGGTCTTATACTTGCACGGTTGATTCTCCCACTTGTCTTTTCTTTTGCTTTTTTCTTTTGATTAGCGCAACCAAAAAGAAAAAGAAGAGTAGAAAAATGAGGAAAGCGAAAAAAGGAAAATATCAAAAACATCAAAATAAAAAAAAAATTATCAAGATTGGAAATGACAAGCATCCCTTTAAAGCATTTGCTACTGCGTGCTACCCATTGAAGCAATACTGCTATTGGGAAAGCTCGCTTTCTAAGTCAATAAGTCAATAAAGTGCTCAAGTGGGATTGAGTCAAACCTTGGTAAGTTTAACTCCTAGGATTATGATACACTTTCACAAGGCGCATAAGGATGAACTCACTGTTTTGATGGTACATGGGGTGAACAATTGGTGTATAGGTGTCATCCTTGTGGATTAAGAGTTTTGATATGTACGTTGTGCTTTTGTATCATATAATACTTAGGTTACAGAGGTGATTTATTGGTCCAGTGTGTACTGTTTCCTTTATTTATATTTGAGTATATTTGTAAATTTCCAAAAATATTTTCTATTTTTCTTTCTCTTTTTCATTTTTTCTCAAAGATTTTATGGATATTTCTTTTGTAAACCCTAAGAAGACCACGTTATCCACTAGGCATGTTGAGTTCGTGAGTATACAACCACAAGAGGGGGGGTGAATTGTGGTGTCTGATTTTCACGTTGTAAATAACAAACACCCTCACAGAGGTTGTTCTCAAATGACAAACACCCTGATAGCTTGTTTGCACGGGGTGTTCTCAAATATTGCAGATGCGAAAATCACCAAGATAAATGCGGAAAATAAAGCACACACAATTTTTACGTGGAAAACACCTCTAGCCCAACTGAGGTGTGAAAAACCACGACCTACCTCGTGTAGGATTTAACCACTTTCACTAACGGGCTTCACACGTTACAAATGTAACACACCTTGTTACAACTTGCAACCACGTAACCTTCTTCCCAAAGACAGGTTACACCACGTCCAACCTTCGCAAGATTAGACACGTCCAAGTCCACACGACTAGGACACACTCACTCGCTTTTCTGATCCAAGATCAGGGTTACAAACACCTTACAGGGGGTGCTTCTCACTAAGCACATGTAAGGTACAATGAAAATCCTATTATGCCAATGGTTTGAAAACTCAAATCAAACACAGCTTGTCACGGTTTTGCTTTTCAGAATGAAGCTCAAGAATTTTAATGTGAAAACCGAGTTTCCTGATTTTTTTCCAGATTTTTCAGAAAGCTGTGTTGCTTCTCTTTTTCAGTCTGAGTTTTTTCTATCTGCTTCTTGGCTTCTCTATGGGAGAGAAAAGCTGCGGTTTTTAAACACAAGGTCCAACGGTCAAAAACCAAAGAATCAGCTAAGTATGGAAAATGATTTGCAAACAAAATATATTCTCCAACGGCTAATGATGAATTTATCCCAAAATATAAGGGATTTTGTTATCTTAAAAGATAACCCTTATCTTCCCATAGCCGTGAAGAGGTTTAAAGAGATTTTCAGCTTTTACCAAATCCGAAAATATAGTCATAGGAATCTTTTGATTTGGCAAATCTCCCAAACCTATTTTCGCAAATCTCCATAATATTTTCAAGAACTATCCTCTCCAGAAAAATAGCAATTTTGAAATTCAAAGAAAGTATTCTGGAGATCTTGGCCAACCAAAATGAATTTTCAAAAATAATCGGGTATGGCCACTGCAGTTCAGAAACACCCTAGGCACCCTGTTTGCAGGGTTGTTCGCAACTAGTGTTCTGAAGTACTTTAGCGCAAATACCGATTCAAGAGGTGTTTAAAATGATGTTTTCAATATTGGCATATTAACAAGAGTCTAATTAAATAAAACCTATATACCCAAGACTTCTTGTTTTGAAACAGTCATCTTGTCCGAGATTTGTAGAGCTGCTGTGAACACCAAGGCCACCTTGTTTGCTGGGGTTGTTCTTTGCATTGCTAGAGTTCAGGAACACGCTTTACAATCAACTGTCGAGATGGTGTTCTTGACTTAATATGGAATCACCAAGTAAAACCTGTCTAGAAGACTTGTTCTCACATGTAGCAAACCAGTTAATACAATAAAGATCACAAACACCAGTTAGGCCTGTTTGGAGATCGTGTTCGGAGCAACATTACTTGGACAAATTTTTACACTTGGATTTGTTATCATCAAAACTAAATATAATCAACAAATTCCCCCTTTTTGATGATGACAAACCAAGTGACCATATTGACAAAATTTAAACGCGCTTAACAACGTTTAATGCTGATAGGGATCCTCTAGGTGCTAGGTCATATCTGGGATCCTCTAAGGTGCTAGGTCATATCTGTCCATATGGTCTTATTCCCCCTTTTGGCATCATTAAAAAGCATAAGCAACAGGAGTAATGCAAGAAAAGCAATATAGAGCATAAGGTGCAAGTAGCATTAATAAAGGGATATTGCATTAAAAACATTACAATGCCAAAAAACTGAGATGAGAGGAAACAAGAGAACAGCCTAGAGAATCAGGGAGCAGGGGGTGGTTTCGTTTGCAGAGGAGGGATGCTATGGGCAAGAGTGGAGAGAAGTGCAAGCAAATCTTCATGGCGTTTGGCCGAGAGAGCTCGTTCCTCAGCAAGAGCAGCCTTGACAGCTGAGGGCTCATCCTTGAGGCGAGCATTGTCCTCAAGAACAGCCTCAACCTTGACGGAAGGTTGCCCAGAAACAGGTGGTCAAGGTGGTCGACGACCACCTGTTTGGAGACTGACCCTTCGCCAACCTCATAGCCACACCCTAGCAGAGTGTCAATCCCAATCTCATCAATGATTTGGGCCGCCACTCTTCGTGTGAGCACTATCCCAAAGTGCTTAAGCACCCTTGTCAACAGAAACCCATAGCCAAGATCATGTGCCCGGGTGGTGTTCGCAATTCGCTCTATGTGGCGAATCATGATTGCAAGGAGGTTTACTGGTTCCTCCCGATCCCGTAGGTCCACCAGACATTGATCGAAGGCATCTGCTGAGTTTCACCCTTGACCTCGCGGTATTATGTTCTTGATGGTGAACATAAACAGTAGTTGGTGCAGGAAGGTCATTTCACCCTTCTTAACCGAGAGGGGTGTTCTCAGGCCCTGTTTTTGACTAAGGCGTTTGGACACCTCTAAGAGCCTGGCTGTTTCCAGGGCAGTTTTGTCTTCCCTCACATACACAGCAAATCCACGAGAATGGATGCCCAGAATGTCACCAAGGGTGGCTGCATCAAAGGAGAAATGGCACTCATTGACAGCACTTGTCACCACCCCATTTGTGATAGAGCAGTTGGCATAGAACTCAGCCAACTCAGGCACAGAACACCCTTGCTGGGTGTTTGCAAACAACTCAAGCCAGCCTTGGGCTCGAAGTTTGGTCAAGAACACCCCCAGACCCTGTTCCTCGAAAAAGCTTACATTCACTACCTTCCCCCTGACGACATTGCGCTTCAGCAACTGCGCATGTTTGTCAGACATAGGAGAGGGAGTGAACTGCTTTGGGCGTTTAAGGACAGGAACAGAGGTGGTAGTTTCTGGTAGGGGGGCTGTTCTGGGCTTTCGCTTGAGGGGTGTTTTGGCAGGAGAGGGCTTCACAGCAGGTTTATTGGTTGGTTTTGGAGGAGATTGTTCTTCAGAGGACTCGGAAAACACCGGTGTCCCCTGTTTGAAGGTGGTGTTCTCAGAGTCAGAACTCGAGAACCCTTCAGAAGAAGAAGAAATCTCCTCGATGATAGGAGCAGAGGGCTTGGAGGGACGATGAGAGGATTGAAACGCTAGCCTTGCAGATTTTCGAGAGGGCTTAGAGGATTGAGGAGAAGAGGGAGTTTGCGAGGGTTGAGACCTTGGTTGTGGTCTTGTTCTTGGCGTTCTGCTACGCCTAGCCACGATTTTCACCCTCTTCCTTTTCTCTCCAGTTTGAAAGTCTGGAGTGGAGATTTCAGCCTCAGGGAGAGAATTCTTCTCTAGACTCTCCTTTGACGACTCATTCGACTTCCCTTGGAAGTCGACATGCAGATCCTCCACAAACACACCTTCGACAGAGGCAGCCCCTGTTTCTGTCGCGGTGTCAGAGAACAACCCAGAAGAACAAGGCTCAAAATTAAACCCTTCAGGGGTTTCCAAGAATTGTTCTTGAGACCCCGACTTTGTTCCCTCTGACTCAACTAAAATGGGACAAGCAATTGCCCCTACGAGGAACACCAATTCCCTTCCACATTCAAAGGGAATATCATCCATCCCCATTCCCACTGATTTTAGGGACAAGCGATTCAGGAACTTGAAAGGCTTGTAAAGAATTGGGCGAGGAGGAGCAGGGATTGAGGCTGCAAGAACGAGGGCTTTTGATTGAGAAGAGTTGTTGGAAGCCATTGTTGCTAGAAGAGAGAGATTAGGGTTTAAGGTGTTTGCAGGATGTTCGGTTTTTGCTTGAGGGCGAGATGAACGATAGTACTGAGAGCAGGGCACATAAAGAGAGAGAGAGAGAGAGAGAGAGAGCAGCCGAATCTTTGAGAAGATTTCTTGATTTGCAACGGGTAGGAGCATTAACATCTTGTGCCTTGGGAAGGAAAGAAAACACACCGAGCAACCAAGAGGCGTACCTGTTCTCTGTATTATACCTGTTCTTTGCCGTCTGATCTGATTCGACTGAATGGCATTTAGACGGCTCCAGTACATCCCCTTATGCTGTACTAAGTACATAAGAGACAAAAAAAAAATGCACGCAATTCGGGTGTATGCAATCACATCCGTTATTAATAAAATTGCAAACAGGGGGAGAGAACAGGGTGTAAAGGTTGATCTTACCAAACCCAGTTCATGTTCTGGAAACAGGTATCTCAGGGTGTTCTCACCAACCCTAGTTCCAGCCTATTTCTTTCAAAATGATCTCTAGCGAGTGCCTTAGTGAATATATCAGCAATTTGATTTTCCGTTGAGCAAAAATTCATAGAGATTAAACCCTTTTCAACATTATCTCTCAAGAAATGATGTCGAATGTCAATATGCTTTGTTCTTTTATGTTGACATGGATTTTTGGCAATGTTAATTGCACTTGTGTTATCACAAAAAATAGGAATGCATCCAATGTCAACACAAAAGTCCTTAAGCTGTTGCCTTATCCACAACAGTTGAGCACAACATGAAGCTGCTGCAACATATTCAGCTTCTGCTGTGGACATGGCAACTGAATGTTGCTTCTTGGTAGCCCAAGATACCAAACAAGGTCCAAGAAAGTGAGCCATACCTGAGGTACTCTTTCTATCAACTAGGAATCCAGTATAGTCAGCGTCAGCATATCCAACAAGATCAAAATTGCAACCTTTAGGATACCATAAAGCTAAATTGGGTGTATGTTTCAAATACCTTAGTATCCGTTTAACAGCCTTAAGATGAGTTTCCTTAGGGTTAGACTGAAAACGGGCACATAAACCAACACTAAAAACAATATCAGGTCTACTAGCGGTTAGGTATAAGAGTGACCCAATCATACCCCTATAGAGTTTCTCCTCAACTGAGGGACTCCCATCATCCATAACAAACTTGGTTGAAGGAGAAATAGGAGTGTCTATGGGTTTGGCTGACTCCATCCCAAAATGCTTAAGTAATTCCTTGATATACTTTTGCTGATGGATCATGGTGCCGTTTGGAGTTTGCTTGATTTGTAAGCCTAAGAAAAAATTAAGCTCACCCATCATGCTCATCTCAAACTCACTCCTCATCATATTTGAAAATTCATTGCATAAATCATGATGAGTTGCACCAAATATAATATCATCAACATATATTTGGACAATCAAAAAATGTTCCCCCTTAGATTTTAGAAACAAGGTATTGTCTACCTTGCCTCTTCTAAAATCATTTTCAAGTAAAAAACTTGACAACCGTTCATACCAAGCTCTTGGAGCTTGTTTTAAACCATAAAGTGCCTTGTCAAGTTTAAAAACATGATTTGGAAAATCACCATTTTCAAAACCAGGGGGTTGTTTGACATACACCTCTTCTTTAAGGTATCCGTTTAGGAATGCACTTTTAACATCCATTTGATATAGCTTGATTTCCATATGAGCTGCAAAGGCTATTAGGATTCGAATAGCCTCAATTCTAGCAACTGGTGCAAAGGTTTCTTCATAATCGATCCCTTCTTCTTGATTGTATCCTTGTACAACCAGCCGTGCCTTGTTCCTAGTGACTGTTCCTGACTCATCCAGTTTGTTTCGGAACACCCACTTGGTTCCAATGATTGTTCTCTCTGCAGGTTTAGGTACAAGGTGCCATACTTTGTTTCTCTCAAATTGATGAAGCTCTTCTTGCATAGCCGTGATCCAATCTGAATCTGCAAGAGCTTCATTCACACTTTTTGGCTCAATGTTAGAAAGAAAAGCATAGAAAGCACAAAAATTCTTTAGTTTAGATCTAGTTTGCACTCCATTATTAATATCTGACAAGATTTGATCAAGAGGGTGCGAACTATGGTGCTTCCATGGTCGTGGAGTAAGAGGATCCACAAACCCATGCTCTACTCTAGTCGTACATAATGCTTACGATCATCTCCCGAGCCTGTTTCTGCACATGTTTGTAAGTCTATTCCTGAAGAACACGGTTCCGAACAGGGTTCAGCGGTGTTTTCCCCTGTTTGGTGTTCACCTTGCCTGCTGTTCTGAGGAACACCTTCAGGAGTTGTTTTCTCCATGGTGTTCTTACCTCGTTTATCTTGGAGCAACACTTCTTTTCGAACAAGACCTAATTCAAGTTCATCTTCCTGTGCATCATTCTCACTCAACACGTTAGATTCATTAAAAAATACATGCACACTTTCCTCAACACACAAGGTTCTTTTATTAAAGACTTTGTATGCCTTGCTGTGAGAAGAATAGCCAAGGAATATTGCCTCATCACTCCTAGGGTCAAATTTTCCTAAGGCATCCTTCCCATTATTATGCACAAAACACCTACAACCAAATGTCCTTAGGTGCGTAATATTGGGTTTTCTGTCCTTGAAAAGTTCATAAGGAGTTTTGCTCAAAATGGGTCTGATCATGCATCTATTTATAATGTAACATGAGGTGTTCAATGCTTCTGCCCAGAAATACCTAGGAAGACCACTAGCTATAAGCATTGTTCTTGTCATGTCTTCCAGGGTTCGATTTTTGGGCTCAACCACCCCATTTTGTTGGGGTGTTCTTAGGGCTGAGAAGTTATGATCAACACCATGTTCATTACAATAGTTAATAAAACTTGCATTTTCAAACTCAGTTCCATGATCAGATCTCAAGCTAATTAAAGAGTGTCCTACTCTCTTTTCAACCTTTTTGAGAAAGGCAATAAAATTCTCAAAGGTTTCATCTTTGGATGCCAAAAACAAGGTCCAAGTAAATCGAGAGTAATCATCCACTACAACAAGCACATACTTTTTCCCACCTCTACTGGTTACCCTCATGGGACCACACAAATCAATGTGTAATAATTCTAGAGGTCGAGTAGTGCTTACACATTTTTTCGATTTAAAAGAAGATCTGACTTGTTTGCCTTTTGCACAAGCTTCACATACCTTGTCATCATTAAATTTGATGGAAGGTAGTCCAATAACTAGGTCTTTTGAAACAAGTTTGTTTAACAAGGATAAGCTTGCATGACCTAGTCTCTTATGCCATAGCATTATATCATCATTTAATGCATTTAAACAAGTCAGATTATTTTGGGGAAGAGTGGAAATACAAACTTTATAAACATTTTGACATCGCTTCCCCCTCAACACAACATCTCCTGTGTCGTCATTCACAACCAAGCAACGTGTTTTTGAAAACAGTACTAGGTTGTTCTTGTCACACAGTTGGGACACACTTAGCAAATTGTGCTTTAACCCATCAACTAAGTGCACATTATCAATTGAGTGGGAGAGAGTTTTACCAATATTACCTATACCGACAATTGTCCCAGACTTGCCGTTTCCAAATGCTACACTCCCACCATTCAGAGCTGTAAGTGAGAGAAAGTTTGATCTTTCACCAGTCATGTGCCGTGAACACCCACTATCAACAAACCACAACTGCCTGTTTCCAAGGGTGTTAGTGGGGTTGTTCGTAAGGTTGTTCTCTCTCACTTCAGCCTGCAAAACAAATCACGGGTTAGTTTTGGGAACCCAGATCCACTTGGGTCCCATTCCTTTAGACATGTAAAGCTCATCTTTTCTAATCCAGATTTGTTTCACATACCTTTCATTCTTTTCATTGGCATGTTTTCTTAAAGGGCAAGTGTATCTATAATGACCCGTTTTGCCACAATGAAAGCAAACAATGTTTTCAGGTAATCCCACATACTTTCTGTGAATTGGGTAGACTGTTCGTTTAGGCTTATACCCAAGTCCCTTTTTTGTTTCGACTGTGGTGAGTGTTTAACCAATCAAGGGCTTGTGAGGACTCGTTCCAGCGCTTGGTTGTGGTAAGCTCGTTTTCCAGTTTTTCTATATCAGCATGCAAACCTTTGTTCTCCCTGAGCAAGGACTCAACCATTCCTTCTACCTCAAAGAGTTTTTCCTCCATTCGAGAATAATCTCCTTCTTTTATAAAGAGGTTTTCTTTGAGCAAGTTAATATTCTCATGTAAACCGAGGTTTTCATTTTTAAGAATTTCATTTTCAAGTTCTAGGTCACGAACTTCTCTTTTTAGATCAGCACAAGTGTCTATCAAATTATATAGAAGTTCTTCTAAAGTAGCTTTGTTAAGACCATGTACCTTGCTCTTGAGATCTGAGAGGCTGATTGTTGATTCATCATCTGAATCTGAATCACTTTGTGCCATAAGTGCTACGACCCCTTCTTCAGCTTCAGATTCTCCTTCATCCTCAGAGGAATCTCCCCAAGCAGCCAGCATAGCTTTCGAGAATCGCTTGCCCAGATTGTTTACAGGGTGTTTTCGAACCTGTTTTCGAGGGTGTTCGGGCGTCTGATCTTCTCGAAGCAGAGGGCAATTTTTGACTAAGTGATCTGGTTTGCCGCACTTGAAACACCCTGTGAGCTGTTCTTTGGAGGTGTTTCTGGACTTGCTGAAGTCTTTTCTTTTGTTGTTTTCCTTGACCTTTTTGAAGAATTTCTTGAATTTTCTGGACATTAGGGCCATTTCTTCATCTTCAAGGTCAGAGTCAGTGTCCTCATGTGCTTTCAAGGCAAGCCCACGATCCTTCTTTTGCTCCTCTCTTCGCTGTGAGTTCTTTCGGAGTTCATAGGTCTGCAGATTACCAATCAACTCGTCGAGGGTGATCTGGTTCATGTCTTTAGCCTCTTGGATGGCTGTTACTTTGGCCTCCCACGTGCGAGGTAAAATTCTGAGGATTTTCCTCACCAACTCTTCAGTGGTGAAAGATCTTCCCAGGGATTTTAACTCGTTCGTGATGTGGGTGAACCGTGTATACATGTCCATCACAGTTTCATGATCACCCATATCAAACAACTCATATTGTCGCATAAGTAGCTCAATTCTAGATTGTTTAACTTGACTCGTACCTTCATGAGCAACTTGCAGAGCATTCCAGATAGCTTGGGCTGATTCACACTCAGAGATGCGAGTGTATTCATCGGGTCCTAGGCCAAAATATAGAAGCTTTTTGGCCTTGGCATTTTTCTCCATTTTCTTGTAGTCCTCGGCATCAAACTCTATGGATTCCTTGGGAACCTTCTTACCATCTTCAAGCACCTTGGTGGGAACAAGGGGCCCGTTCTTGATGAGCATCCATAATTCATAATCTTTTGCCTGAATATAGTTCTCCATCCTATTCTTCCACCAACTATAATGTTAGCCGTTGAAATAGGGTGGATGAGTAATGGATTGCCCTTCAAGAATTTCTTGTGGGGTACTCATCTTCAGAATCTCTCAAGGTGTTAACCTTTTGTAAGAGAACCTGCTCTGATACCACTTGTTGAGTTCGTGAGTATACAACCACAAGAGGAGGGGTGAATTGTGGTGTCTGATTTTTGCATTGTAAATAACAAACACCCTCACAGAGGTTGTTCTCAAATGACAAACACTCTGATAGCTTGTTTGCACGGGGTGTTCTCAAATATTGCAGATGCGAAAATCACCAAGATAAATGCGGAAAATAAAGCACACACAATTTTTACGTGGAAAACACCTCTAGCCCAACTGAGGTGTGAAAAACCACGACCTACCTCGTGTAGGATTTAACCACTTTCACTAACGGGCTTCACACGTTACAAATGTAACACACCTTGTTACAACTTGCAACCACGTAACCTTCTTCCCAAAGACAGGTTACACCACGTCCAACTTTCGCAAGATTAGACACGTCCAAGTCCACACGACTAGGACACACTCACTCACTTTTCTGATCCAAGATCAGGGTTACAAACACCTTACAGGGGGTGCTTCTCACTAAGCAGATGTAAGGTACAATGAAGATCCTATTATGCCAATGGTTTGAAAACTCAAATCAAACACAGCTTGTCACGGTTTTGCTTTTCAGAATGAAGCTCAAGAATTTTAATGTGAAAACCGAGTTTCCTGATTTTTTCCAGATTTTTCAGAAAGCTGTGTTGCTTCTCTTTTTCAGTCTGAGTTTTTTCTATCTGCTTCTTGGCTTCTCTATGGGAGAGAAAAGCTGCGGTTTTTAAACACAAGGTCCAACGGTCAAAAACCAAAGAATCAGCTAAGTATGGAAAATGATTTGCAAACAAAATATATTCTCCAACGGCTAATGATGAATTTATCCCAAAATATAAGGGATTTTGTTATCTTAAAAGATAACCCTTATCTTCCCATAGCCGTGAAGAGGTTTAAAGAGATTTTCAGCTTTTACCAAATCCGAAAATATAGTCATAGGAATCTTTTGATTTGGCAAATCTCCCAAACCTATTTTCGCAAATCTCCATAATATTTTCAAGAACTATCCTCTCCAGAAAAATAGCAATTTTGAAATTCAAAGAAAGTATTCTGGAGATCTTGGCCAACCAAAATGAATTTTCAAAAATAATCGGGTATGGCCACTGCAGTTCAGAAACACCCTAGGGACCCTGTTTGCAGGGTTGTTCGCAACTGGTGTTCTGAAGTACTTTAGCGCAAATACCGATTCAAGAGGTGTTTAAAATGATGTTTTCAATATTCGCATATTAACAAGAGTCTAATTAAATAAAACCTATATACCCAAGACTTCTTGTTTTGAACCAGTCATCTTGTCCGAGATTTGTAGAGCTGCTGTGAACACCAAGGCCACCTTGTTTGCTGGGGTTGTTCTTTGCATTGCTAGAGTTCAGGAACACGCTTTACAATCAACTGTCGAGATGGTGTTCTTGACTTAATATGGAATCACCAAGTAAAACCTGTCTAGAAGACTTGTTCTCACATGTAGCAAACCAATTAATACAATAAAGATCACAAACACCAGTTAGGCCTGCTTGGAGATCGTGTTCGGAGCAACATTACTTGGACAAATTTTTACACTTGGATTTGTTATTATCAAAACTAAATATAATCAACAAGGCAGAAGTTAGGGGTTTAACGGAATTGGTACACATGCTAAGTGTAACCATGATTCATACAAAAGTGAGTTAGGTGTCATAGGTAGATTTTCTTTTCTTTTATTTTACTTGGAAATGAGCAAAATCAAGGTAGGTATTTGTTTAGGCACCCAAAGTGTTAATTTAAGTACTCCTAATCATTTAATTTTTTCTTGTAATCGAGATTATTTTTTTGTTTTATTTGGTTGTTGTTTGATTTTGCAAAAAATAATAATTTGATGAAATAAAGAACATGACAAGATGATTGAGTGCAAGATTTGATGAAATAATAATTAAGACTTAAGGTCAAGTTACCTTTGGCCAATTATATTTTGATCTATTAAAAAAAAAAGAAGAAATAGAGGGAAGAAAATTTATGTAAAAGTCACAATTTAGTTCGCTTGGATCTGCCCAATCTTGTGGGTAAATAGAGGAAGGCCGAGCAATAGAAGGCCCGATTTCCACCATTTATGCTTTGTAAGCATCCATCTCCCCCAGGGGTCCGATCCCCCACGAACGGTCGGACTCGTCTGCTAGGTACTTCATTGTTTTAGAAGCAGATTTAATTATTTAATTTCATACTTTTTTTTTAAAACAGCAACATGACTAGGTTACAGGAACATTGAGAACTGGGCCTTGGCCTGGTCTCTGCTAGTAGCTCAATCTGACTCGAATCTGGGCATAAGACTGATCCAAGAACACAGTTGGGTTCCTAGGCTAGTTCCATCATCGAATTATGGTCTACAGATGCCCTAATGTCAGGATTTGAATCCCTAGCCCAATTCCAACATATGGAATATTTCTCTCCTAAATGTTGATGCTCTCCTCTCTTTAATTTTTTGATGTGTTTTGAAGCCAATTTGATTTGATTCTCTAGTTGGTGGAAATTTTTTGATGTCAATTGACTGACGCTAATTTTGGATGCCAATTAACTTATGGAAATGTGATGCCAATTTTTTTGATGCCTCTAACCCTTCGGGATAGTGCCTTATTTATAGCAGTTGAGGGGATTCTCCAAATCAGTTTAGAGAAAGGAAATTAGTCCTAGTCTCACTAAGGTTAATCTAAACATGTACACCAATTCGACTAGGATTCTGACTAATTAGTCTTACTAAACTAATTAGCCTAAAATTCTAGTTAATTAATCCTATTTGGATAGAAAAGAACTTAGACAAGGGGAGCGTAGCCGGGTCTCAAGCCAGAGGACCCAACCAGGTTCTTGCAAGCGGTAACCTGGCCAGGCCCCTGCCTTAGGCCATGGATATCCCAATTTATTTTGACCATAACTTTCACGTCCGAGTTTGTTTGAGTGATTCTTTTTCCTTGAAAGCTTTTTGAGTCGAGTTTCTAATAAAACTAATTTTATAATTTTTAGATAAGTGTGGAACAACATATAAGCAGAATAGTGGACAGGTATCATTTTCAGCACAAGCCCAAATATTCGACTTTTATTTTCTATTGCTAATTAGATTTTCGTGCACAATACATCATTAGAAAGTTTATTCAATGAAGAATGTTGACACCTGAACTTAATGATTTTATGATCCTTGAAGTGGATCTCAATTTGATGCCGAACACTGTCAATTTGGGCCTACTTTGGCTTTTTGGGCTCTATTAGCATTTTGGACTCGAATTGAAAGATTATGTTATTGGGCGCCCAAGTATACAAGTTGAGGTATAATTTTTGCTATTGAGTAATAAAAAATAAGATTTCATTTTTATGTGTCTACACACAAACTATTGTCTCCAAAGAGCCCAGCACGTTAAGTTAACGTCCAATTTGGTCCACCCCAGTTTGAAGACAGCACTATAAGTACAGTCCGGTATGCTTAGCATTTCACCAACCCGCTCACTCTGTTCTGTCAAACCCACCGGCAGTGTCTAACACGCCCAACAACACCGAGTCATACGCAGCAGCCCACTAATCACACGTGCCCAACATGTGCGCCTAACTTAGCATCCTTGTTCTCCTCAGCCTTGCCCAAAAAGTGGGTGAATCAAGAAAAAAATGTTGCAGCTCGGCCCACTTCTAGTCATGTGGCAAGCCTCATCTCACTATTAGCCCAACAGTTCATGGAACACAGCTAGGTGCTTTGTAAGCATTGGTTGCCATTATTTGCAAATTAATAACTTCATTATACAAGATGGTAGACGAGTGATGCAACAATTCAAAAAAAATTGGCAAGTGAAAACTTCAGGCGGTGGGCATCTATGGACAACATAATGATCTGAAGCAAATTCATAGACCTAGTGGGAAACATTTGAGAAATAAGGAAGATCTATTGTAATCATGAAAGTCTAATGATGAAAGTAGAAAGTTACTTGAAAACTGGAAGTCTAATGTAATTAGAAAAATGTAGGGGCTTAATACTAGTATGAATACGGACTTGGGCATACTTTGTAGATCATTAAATTCTCTTCCGCTTTCTAGAGTTTGAGAGATTATTAAGATTTATGGAATTATTCGAGTTGTATTAATTGCAATTTCTTGTTGTAGTTTCAATTTTCTAGTTCTAGTTTTAGTTTAGTTTTTCTAGTTCTAGTTTCAATTCAATTGTTTACTTTTAGCTATTTAAGCTTTGTTGTTTCATTTTTAGTTCAATTTTTATCTTCTAAAAGTCCTATCATCCAAAGTTTCAATTTTCACTACTGCTTTGGGTCAATGGTGGATATTGAAGTCTCATGATGATTACTCGTTCAAGGTTCGAAATTTTCTATATTGATTTTCTTTAATAATTATGGTTCAAAATTTTCTTTGTTTGGTGACTAAGATAATTTCTTTCTTTCTTCTTTAATTACAATAGTCTTTCTTTTTCATGCTTTATTTTTAAGTTAATTTTTATAAGAATCTTTACCTTTTAGTTAGGTTGTTTAGTTTAGTTTAGTTCAGTAGTTTGATACTAGTAACTAAATTATACCCATCTCTGTCGACGACTCGTATGATGCTACAACTACGACTGTACATTTGCGGTTTATTTTACGATTCCTGAGGTACAATACCAAGTCAAAGCATTTAACCTGGAGCATGCCCAAGTCCAGCGGTAGGCCACTAGCCCTGATCCGTTGTAGAAAATAGTCAAGGAGGTATAGTTTTGCCTGTTGTCTAGACCTAATGGCGTTAAAATGGACCAACCAACAGTGGTCTGATGCCAAGGATAGGTCGCTCGGCCTGCTATTTCTCAGACAGCCTAAGGAAGTTAGGAAGATCTCTGGAGTCTTTCCCTCACTACTTTATGGAATGAATTAATGCTAAATCTACAAACCATGTAGGGGTTATTCACCCCCTATTAGTATAAATGGAGCCTCCCCTGCTCCCTTAAGGGACGTACACACATGTAATTCATCTTATCTTTGATAGACTAACCAGTCTTCCTCTAGCCCTCTTTCTTTTCTTTGTGAGACAGATTGATCTTGCTCTGACAATATTTTTTGATAGGGGAATAGACCTTTTGTCTAAAAAATTTCTCTCCAATTGATCTCCATCTCCATAATCAGCAATTTCTCAAAGTGGGTTTAGACTAGTCTTCATTTTATATGAATCCAATGTTGGAACAAAGGAATTTTGTTTGTGCTGGACCTAGATTGAGGTAGGTCCTAGGGGTTCATAAACAAGACAATAATTGGATTATCTAATTGCTTTCCTTGGTCATGACGTGATTCTTAGTTGAATTCTTATCTTTGTATCATATGTAAATTATACATTTAATCCAAGTGGTCAGCGAATTTTATTGCTTTTATATTTTTCTTTTCGCCACAAGTATCATGAAATATGACTAAATAAAACAGACCACGTGTAAAGATCATGTCTTTGATGCGTAATCTCTAAATAAGGCAAATAAGCATGGAACTTAACTTTGCATCAAATTATTCGGATTTAATTATTCTTTTGTTTAACTATAATGGAGGTCATTATTGAACGGGTGATGTTGATAGGCAAATTGAAGTCCCTACCATCGATCATACTGTCACTTCGGGACCTAATCCTTGGCTAATGCCCTTAGGGTCAAGCAATCCTAGCTAGGATCATAAGGAGAAAGAGAGTTTTTCCTAAGTGGAAGATCATGTTCTCCTAAAATGAAAGGTGAAGCCCTGTATTTATGGTGCTAGCAAGGTAACCTTAAACAAGCTATAAAATCAACAATCAAAATCAATTCAACTTTTCATAAAATAGAGAAGAAATGCTTGTTTTCCATTAATTATCCCAAAAATTTGATAATTAGCCTGCTTACAGCAATCAAAAAATAAAATCACGTGGGATTTATGAAGTAGGGGGAAAGAAAAGACACAATCACTTATGTTTGGACTGAGCTGCTTGCGCTGGCATCCAGCAGCTTCTTAGATCATGCTGCCAATTCTATCATACTGTTTTAAGACAATTGTTCCTGAAAGTTATATCAGAAGTAATGCTTTATCCTACTAACTACTACCTAACTCATGGTTAAGGTCATACGTTCAAGCCTCTACGCTAGCAATCGCCCAAACACTAAGGTTTTAGCCTTTCTCAAATTATTTTTCAATTTTTTGGGTTTCTAGATGCTTTTCAAAACTTTTTAGATATTTTTATCATCAAAAATGTTTTAGTATTGGAACCAGCCGTTGCAAATTCAAGCACAATGTTGCTTCAAGGCAAATGTTATCCCTGGGTAACAATGCGCAGGACATGCAAACATGTGGTCAGTCTAAAATCTCAAGGACACCAATTTAGCGCTCACACAAGCCCTCACTATGGGCAAGTCTCCTATGGTGGAGGGTGAAGTACACAATGTCATGTAGGATGAATGCGGATGCAAGATTGAATACAAGAATCCTTTTAGGATCTGGGGCCTCATACAACAGCTTAATTTCTTTTGAGAAAAGGGTTGGAAATACTTTGAAATATTGTGGGGCTATGCCTTACTACCGGAGAACCCATGGAGTTAAGATCCTATCTGAGAAAAGGTTTACTAGCAGAAAATAATCTTTAGAAGTGTAAGGGCTCTGCCCATTTCTCACGAGCAAAAATTTGGAAATTGAAATATAAGGGCCCTATCCCACTCCATTTTGAAAATCAACTACAAGAAGCTTTAGAAACCAAAATATAAGGGCTTTGTCCTTCTCCATTCTGGAAACTAGAAATAGATTTTTGGAAATCAAAATATAAGGGCTTTGCCTTCTCAATTATGAGAACCAAACAAGCACAATTTTTATGAACTAACATATAAGGGCTCTGTCCCTCTCAATTTTAGAAATTTTAAAAACTGTTTTGCAAATCAACATATAAGGGAGCCCTCTCAGTTCTGAAAACCAAACAAAAAAATTTTTTAGAAAGTAAAATATATTGACTGTATCCCTCTCAATTTTGAAAACTTAAAAAAGTTCAAAAAGAAAAATGTAAGGGCTCTATGCCTCTTAATTTTAAAAATCAATCACAAAAAATTGAGGAATCAAAATATGAGGGCTCTGTCCCTCTCAATTTTGTAAACTAAAATTTTTTTTTTCAGAAATCAAAATATAAGGGCCATGTCATTTCCAATTTTGAAAACCACCACACTAGATTTTTAGAAATCAAAACATAAGGGCTGTATCCCTCTTGATTTTGGAAACTTAAGTTTTTTATTCAAAAAAACATGTCAGGGCTCTGGCCTTCTCAATTTTGAAAACCAAACACAAGAAAGTTTTGGAAATCAAAATGTAAGCATTTTGTCCCTCTGTATCTTACAAAGTAAAAAGGACTTTTGGAAATCAAAATGTAAGGGCTCTGTCTGCTCAAGTTTGAAAACGAAACACAAAAGATTTTTAAAGACCAAAATACAAGCGATCTGACCCTTTTGCCATATAGAAACTAAAAAAGGCTTGGATTTTACATCTCGCCCCAATAGTTCGTATGCCATTAAAAAAATCATTTAATGCATTTGGAGTTTATTCCTTAACCCTAGAAGTTGAAATCCTATTTAAAACAGATGATTTGAAATATTCAAGGTTAAAATCTCACCCAAGAGATGAAGTTCTGTTGAGAAGAAAAAGGTTTTAAAAATTTGGGCCTTGAAGGCATCACACTCATTTAAAAATTTGATGCTTGATGGCACAATACCTAGTTTAAAACATGCTTTGGAGTAGCAACAAGAAGCTAAACAGTGTTTACCATCGAGTTTCACACAACGATGAATGTTAGAAATGCCTCGACAAGCAAATCATTTGAATTCGAACCCAAGCGGCATGCATTGACTACCACTGGGTGGTCTACTAAGGTGATGGCATGACTTGGGATACTGTAAGCCACTAGTGACATGTTTTACCCTCTATTGGCATCCAGTACTATTTTCCGCCTACTACTAAGTTCCTCATACCATAAATGCCCTAACAAGACTGCCCTTATAATTTTTGTTCTATGTTTTTGACTCCCTATCTCCTTAGAACACTGTTGTTGCATCAATTCAATAGGTGATTGCTCTATTCTTGCTTATTTTTGTGTTATTTATTAGAATCTTGGCATTTGGAGTTGAATTTTTGAATTTCACGCTCACTTAGAGGATTTAAGTGTTTTGATGGCTTGGGTGTGTGCCCCTCTATTTCAAGGAATTTGACGAGAAACCTTTTGCATTTAGGATGATTTTAAAGTGTAAAGAACTAGTAGGTGTGAAATTGGAACTTAGTTTTCTCATTGTTTTTATGGGGCAAATTTCAGTTTTAGATTCTATCGAGTTCCTCAAAAATGTTGCTGAATGTCTTCCTTCTATTATGAGGTCTTTGCATGTTGTAGGGGATCTAAACATTACCTTTATGGTTTATTTTAACTTATTTTAGCTACTTTTATGTAAAATGTGGTCAATAAGCAATCCTGCCCTTCTAATTGCTACGACGACAATGTGTCGCTGAACGACTAATATGGAGTGAGGTCTTGGAACCCTAATGATTGGATTGATACTTCCAACATGTTATCATTAGAAAATTGTTACCAATCAATCCTGACTATCATTGCGTGGGGAGTAGCAGGTCTTCTTCATAGTTAATGCTCTTGATACTTCCTAAATTTTGTTTGTATTTGATCGGACGACTTCTGCTTTATGATGCTCTTTCTTTGCAAAATGAGAAGTTTTTGAAAGATTATGGTAACCTAAAGGACATCGAGCATATCTATAAGAGGCTTCCTAATGCTGCTAGGGCCATAATGACATGCTCTGACTTCAACCTTTTGATCAAGGTCTGAAGGGCTTTACAAATGACTAATCATCGCCTCCTTAGGGTCAAATGGAAAGGTTTTTGATACTATCTGCACCTTCTATTTTCCTCTAAGAGACATCACGATCTTTGTTGTAGAATTTTACATACTGATTGGGTCCCTTTAGTTGAATCCATTGAAAGACAATATAAAATTCAACTAGATAGGCAGAGGCACATTAAACTGTTTGAACACTACTTTAGAGGGGAAAAATTCTATTCAGTGGTCCTTGATCAAGGAGGTGTTGGAGGTCTTACTTGGTGCCATATCTCATAAGAAACTCCTCCACCTCTTCATGGGATACTTTCTCAGTTGAATTGTCTTTGCTGATAAAGGTAATTCATGTAATTTACATTGGATGGCAAATTTGGGGAGCATGGCAGCGGTGGGCAATCTGAACTAGTGCATAACAGCTTTTGCAACCTTTCTTAAGTATGTGAGAGCTACATATAGACGGGATAGGGTGAACCTACATGTAGTGACTTTAGGAGGATTTTGGAGAAAAACACTTGGGGTTTTTTTTATTACCTTCGTTAATATCCCTATTTTTTTGCTTTGTTCACTTTTGTGCATTGACATGATTTACTTTTCTGAGTTTGTTCTTTATTTTCTTGCAGCCTTGATTTTCAACATATCCCTAAGATTTCGCCCAACACAAAAGTGCCCCTTATGATGTAGTGGACTTAGGGTAAGCACACAAGCAAAACTCTTTCCCTTAAGGATATGAACTGTCTTTGAGTGGCCTTGAATGGCCAAACCATAAAGATGTGAGTACCTTCTATTGCTTTGTTCTTATTCACCTTGATGTGTTAAAGTGCTCATTTCTATTTAGCTTCAGGTGATTTGAGATCCATAGATCGACGCAAGAGGCATCCTTACTTCCATCAAGAAGGCTCAGGCCTGTCCCGCGAGAGGGCTATTGTGGAGGGTCTTTTCTAGTTGATTTGGTCCACAGCTAAGCGATTGAACCACTAAGTGATCCCGAGATGAGTGGCACCTCAAAGACTTAAGCCTTCTCATCCATGGATCATATTTGCCTCCTCTGATTGAGCTATTGAGTGCTTAGTTAGGGAACATAGTGTATATCACTATGAGGAAGAGGATTACAGCAAGATTGTTCACGAAAGCCCAATGCCACCTATTGCTTCAAATGTAAGCCCCAACGTGCCTCTTATTTCTTTTCTGTTTTACATTTCATCTATTGTTTTTGAATTAGCTGACTTGGCATTTTGTAGTATTCAGGCGGTGTCCTAATGGGTCTTGAGGTGAGATAAACTAATGCCTTGAGAGTGCAGTAATTCGAGAGGATTGAAGAGATCAAGGATCCTTAGATGCGGAAGATTCCTCTTACTTAGCAAGCCAGGTATTTATTTTCATTTTTGTGAATTTTTTTTTCCATCATTGATCTTGCTTTCATCCATTATTACATGTTCTTTTGTAAGTTTAATCAGGAGGACAACATACCCATGATCATAGTGGTGGCTAGGCATAAGGCCACAATTCATAGCGAAAGCAAGACAATTGTAACTCAACCATGTTGTCAGGGAGAAGATATGCCCTTGGCAGAATTACCTTGCTTTTGCTACCTTTGTTCTTTCTTTGTGAACACATTCAACTTTTTAAATTTGATATATATGACAAGGAGCTTCTCATCACTATCATTGACAAGCTTCTCCTACCCTACAAGCACAAACTCCTCCTAACTCCCCAGGACAAGCAATGGTGATGAGCTCCTCTTCTGAGCTGTGAGCGCGTCCCCCTATGTGTTGTTGTCCTTATGTGTGGTCCCTATGCATCATGTTGGATTGTAACAAGGTCACATTCATTTTATGGATTCGCAATCAAGGCCATGTCCTTCATCAGGACTAGGTGTTTTTCCTTTAGGGATGCCAAGTGGAGAGGACTTTTTACAGCCTAAGTTCAGGTTTCAACCTCCGCATCACTCAATTGACCCCATTTGTTAGTCCCTAACTCCAATTTTCCTCCACTACCTAGGATGCAGATTGTGGAAAAGCTTCATAAGGAAGGGAATGGTGGTTATAAATGCAATGCCCTTCATTTCTCATCGATCTTTTTCATTTGGACACTTTGGATATTTTGCTTTATTTAAGCAATGTTTATTTGGATAGTATGTGTTTTCAAATTATTTTTTCATTTTTCAGCACTTTATTAGAACCAACTCAAGGTCATTCATAAATTTCTTCTTTGTGTAACTTTGATTGATTCCTTTCTTTTTTTAGTACATCATTTGAATTATGCTCAATGTTGGAGAATTACTACTAGGCATAACTTTTAGGAAGTGAATAATTAATATACCCTAATAATAAATCATCCACCTAAAAGGATACTATTTGATCTTGAAATTTGAAATGCTGACCTCCTAGAGATCTTTAAGGTGCCTAGATAAGTATTTGTGAGGGGATTGCTGACTTAGAAAAGCATACAAATGCCTATCTTATTCAAATATACCTATAGCCATCTCCTATAGGGGCAGTAGTATGCACATATTTCACAGCCACTTTTAATGGGGCAGTACAAACTTGATTTAATAAGTTATTCCCTTGATCTATCATGCCCTTAGAGGACCTATTCGCTAGGTTTTTAAGCTGCTTTGTATAGTGTAAGAAAACCCCGAAATATTTTACGAACCTAATCAAGGTGATTTAGAGAGATGGAGAGATCCTTATTGACTTCATAAAAAAGATTCAACAAGGTAACACTCTCTGTTTTAGGTCTGAAGCCAGTAAATGAAATCATACACTAAAAACTCAAAGTGAATGTGGCGAGAAAAACCCTAGTTATTCTTACATAAGCTTTGAAGAGTATGCGGGTATACTCTAGCGGAATTGTGATTAGAGGGTAAAGATTTCAAAAAGAAATGTCCAAGGAGAGGATAGAGGGTTTAGAAAACAAATTCATGTGAAAAAGAAGTACAGACCGTCAAGACAAAATCCCTCTTCAACACCTCCAGAATTAAGATTTTGTATGGAGATTGTAGGTAGCATACTAATAGATAAACCAAAATCCATCAAGCAAAGATCAAGCAAAACAAAAAAAATTAGGAAAAGGAGTTGTAGCAGTTTCTTAAGAACAGGCTGCAAAGGAAGAAGAAGTTTCCACGGAAGGAATCAAAAGAAGAAGGTGGTACTTAGAAAGGACATCCCAAGGCGTGATACAAGTAATCTTCGCAGGACTTTCCCTAGATGGATTATGGGATAAGGCCATGAACAATCATTTGACGGCCTAGGATCAAGAACTGTTTAGTGTAAAGTAGGTAACGGGGACTTCATAACCTAAGATGATCAACAACACCCTTTAATCCTCTTGTAATGACCTTTTGCTGGTCAAGTGTTAAGTCATAATTTATGCATATTTTTAATAATTATTTTAATTATATTACATATATTATTTTGTCTAATTTACTTTATTTTATATATTTTTTAGGTTAAGCATTAATAAAGAAAGAGGAGAAGAGAAGACGTCAAAGTTTGGGTTTTTTTTTACTGAAGGATTTTACAAGCGAATTCATCAAGTCGGTCCAAAATAATAATAATTTATGGAAAAATATTATTTCCATAATGATTTATTTAGACTGAGACAGTAAGATTACTACTCCTAATTAAAGAGGGATTAGAAGACTTGGAGAAGAAGACATTCTACAAGAAAAAAAAAAACCCTAGCAATTTTATCCTAAAAAAACCCATTCGAAATCCACGCCATCATGAACCCAAAGAGACGACCGCTTCATCACTCAGTACATGACATCAGCAAATCGCCTAACTCCATATTCACGCCCCACATATCTCACCTACTTTTTATCATCATGAACAGCCCCATAATTCAATCACATATCACCATAATCACCATATATTGCCTACCTTCATAAATCATCAAGCATCATCACCATCATCCCTCACATTCCCTCATCATTGCTCACTCTCCTGATCATAATCTCCATCATCCTGATCACATGATCATCATCTTTATCATCATCATTAATCACTGTAGCATCTTCTGTGAAGTATCAGTACCCCATGCCAAGCCTCAGTATATCAAAGTATTATTGTTTTTCTTCATTAGTTTAGTAATTAAACATGAAAAGTTTAGATATTTTGTGTGTTTTTATTTATAATATTGCTTCTAATTTTTATATACTTAGTATAATCTATTTGAAACCATGCTAAATTAATTATTTTAAAATAAGTTTTATGCTCTATTATTTAATTGATTTTTATTCCATGATTCTAAGATGATTAGTATTTATTGTTTATGATATTCATGTTAGATTAATTAAAATATATACTAATTAGTTTAATACGAATTCATATGATAGTTTAAAATGCTTCAATACTTTAAAGTTATAGTCTTTTAGGCATACGTATCACCGTAATTGATCATGGATGGCTCAAACCCATCTCTTTTAATTAGGTAATCATTATAGATCTTTGTTAAATCAATTTGCTAGTAAGTTGGTTACAAAGCTTTAGATGATATTTTTCTAATACTTAATACTCTAGTTTGATTAAATTCTTGCGCTGGTGCTAGGGTTATCAAAATTAGTAAGGTTTATATTAGTGTTGGACCTAAATAAGCTATAATGCTAGGAAAAATGGGGATGATCTACTGGTAGGTGTCTTCTACATTCTAACTCATGGATAAATCAATTTGTGTGTTGATGATAAATATTAATAAGCATAGTGGATATAGATCATGCTAAGTGTTTTTCCTAAATTTGATATCTTTAATAATTATTTGTTGCTTTTTAGTTAATCTCTCTAGTTTGTGAGTTTTAATTCTTAAATTTATAGCTCTTGATATTAATTTTGTTTACCCCCCAAAAGAGTAGTCTTTCAAAAGTGTCTTGGTAACTTTAGATCAGTTATATTTTGATTTTTAGTGTGATTGAAATTTTCAGATTTATTTTCTATTCTATTTTGCCATTTACTTACTGGTTTGTTAGAAATTAAGCTAAAAATAGTTTCTTTTGTGTTTTTCTGTGTTTTATTCCATTTTAGGGTTTATTTAGTATCCTAATCTGTTGCTATTTAATTTCGGAATTTTTGAAAATTATTTCATAATTTTTCAGAATTATTTCATGAGTTGAATGCATGCAGGTTTTTACTTTAATAAATCTGAAAATTACATTTTCAATTTTTATTTTTGTTTTTTAGGGTTTTACTAAGTTTAGCAAGTTATATTATAGAATCTGGGTAAATTTACTCTTTATTTTTGTATTTAATTAAGTGCAGTTTATTATTTTTTTAATTTTGGATATTATTTTATGTTTTAATTTTTTGATTTTATCTACTATTTTCTTTTTCTGAACTTAATTCAATATAATTATGGGAATATAAATTTATGAATTTGCAGAATATTAATTGATATTTTTTTTGTGAATTTTGATATTAATTTTTTATTTGTTACTTCCTGTTTTAATTTTCAGTTAATAGTGTGCGATAATTTTCTGTTTTAATTTTTGCAAAATATTTAGATTAGGTATTTACTGTTTTTATTTCCAGAATTAGGCTTAGAATATTTAGGGGTATTATTAAGAAATGTTTCAAATTTTTACTTGCTTAATTTGATTTGTTTTAGCAATTTAAAGAAGTAAAGTATATTAGAGTAGTAAATTTAAACTAGCTTACTAGCATAATCTTTTCTTGTGGGATCGATCTCTACTTTCCTATGCTATAAATCCTATTCATAAATCAAAGTAGTGATTTA
The DNA here is from genome assembly GCA_029747015.1 of Carnegiea gigantea. NCBI lineage: Eukaryota > Viridiplantae > Streptophyta > Magnoliopsida > Caryophyllales > Cactaceae > Carnegiea > Carnegiea gigantea. The sequence goes on along the minus strand of JAKOGI010000910.1, from coordinate 25,342 downwards.
ATTGGTTGCTCTACGACAAGCTTTACATCAAGTTAACAATAGCCAACTATGAGATTAACTGAGTGCTGGTAGGCACTGGCAACTCTATTGATGTCAAGTTTAATGATTTCTTTGTTATGGTTAGATTTTAGGATAAGGATCCAATCCTCTTATATCCTATTACACGATTCATAAGGCATGCTACCTACCCTAAAGGGGTCATTAAGTTACCTACTAGGATGGCAGCACAAAAGGGAAATATCGGGCAATTAATTGTTGCGTATGTGGTAATGGACGTGCCATCAACGTATAATATGATTGTGCAAAGACCACTCTTGAACTCTAAGAGAGCAACACACTCCACCTACAACATCAAGATGGAATGCACGATATATAATGACTCTGTGGGATGGATTGTGGACACCTTGAAAGAATCTTCCTAAGAACCTGAGCTTAACTTGGTTAAGACATCATATAAAAAGAAAGGGTAGGCTGTGTAGCAACGATAGGTTGATATGGTGATGATTTCAGAGTTAGACTATAGTGATAACAAACAACCCCAATCCTGAGCTTAAGGGACACCTGAAAAAGATCCTTTTGATAGAACATGAATGTATTATAATATAGATGAGGGTAGACTTAGAGCGAAAACATGCGAAAGCCTTGAGGAACATCCAAAGAAAATATATAGATGTGTTCACTTATACAGATAAGGGCAGACTTAGAGGGAAAGATGCGAAAACCTCGTTTCTTACAATAACAAGGTAGCCTCTAGGGAAGTGTAGAAGCTACAAGTGCACCACATAGGTGCCCTTATGATTTCAGACTTACTGATGAAAGAAAGCCACAATTCAAAACCCAACTGCAATCCCCCACGAATGGCTAGATCTATTGGTTAGGCATGCCTTTCTACAACTTTGAAAGTTGATTTAAATTAAATCATGAAAACAAATAGGAAGTTGAGCAAGCGCAGGAACACTATAAGGTTCCAAGCCCAGGAACACGGATAGACTCTTAGCCCAGGATCATGGACGCACTTACGGTCCATGTCACCAATTATCATTGTCTTGCCTTTTATCGAAAATCATTTTTTTAATTTTGAGAAAATTAACGGGAGTGTAATCACTAGCCAGTTTTGTCAAAAAACTAACAAAAAGATTTTTATTTCTTTTGCTAAACCCTGTATCAATGGGTAAATAGAATGGACTTGGGTCTAGTAAAGAAGGTTTTCTAAAAGGGGTCTCGCGTATTGGGACCGTCTAGCTCCATTGGCCTGAACCAAAATACGTGGATTTGGGGGCAAAGGTTAACATTAGGATGGAGTGAACCCTAATACCACCCATCGCCACTAACAACTTGTACTAATCAAACTAGAAACTGAAGTTGTCATATTAAAAGAAAACAAGCGTGCATCATAATAAGTACAATAATAGAAAATTAACACATTAATTAGTAAGAAGGAAAAAAATAAATTTAAATATTTATGGTAGGTAGAGACTAAATTAATTAACAAGGTTTACATCACTAAGCAAAAGCAAAGAGAACAAAAGAAACAATAAAGGTAGTTTTAAAAGATTGACGCCTGTAAATTAACTGCCTGAGCGAGTGAGGGGGCCTCAAGGTCAAGAAATTTGAGCCTTTACTTGTGCCTTAAAGGATTTTAGAGATGGATTTCAGAAGGGTTTGTTAGGTTCTTTGAACCTCTCTGTATTTTCTTAGGGTTTTCTCTCAAATTTTTTGTTGTGTGTTTAAAGGCAAGGTAAGAGGTTATGCGTATAGCTGTAGGTTACGGTAGTTTCTATAATTTCTTAGGATTTAGCGCCTCATCAGCAAGGTTTTTTTATAGATTGAGTCAGCTGCTGGGGTTTGTGAAAACTCAATAAGAAAATAGACAACCCTGGCGAGCTCCTATTGGGCAAGAACTCATCCATGTTCCATGCTGGACTACAGACAGTCTAATTTGTTTCAACCATAATTTTCACATCTAACCTCCATTTGAGTGATTTCTTTATTTTTAAAAGAATATTGAGTCTAGATTCTAACGATATTAATTTCACATATTTTCCACAACGATGGAAGAACATATAAGTAAAATAGCAGACATGCATCATTTTCTATGCATGTTTCAAAAATCAATTTATATATTTTTTATTGCTTATTGGATTTTAGTGCATAATATATCATTAGAAAATTTATTCAATACACAATATCAATATCAAAATTCAATAATTTTATGCCCCCTACAATGCGGTAAAAATATGGAATGATTCTTTGCTAGATGTCAGCACCATGAATTCAGTCCTATTCAGGTTTTTTGGGCTTTTAGCATTTTATGGGCATCTTTGTGTTTGGATATATTCATTAAGGACTGTGCCGCCATTTTAAGGCTCTTCATTTTTTATATATGGGGGTTCTTATGTCTTATTCAATTGATTTGTCAACATTGGGTATTTTATAAAAGGAGATGCTTCTTCAGTATATACAGTTAAGCCCCACATTGACCGAACCTGAGTAACGCAAAGGTCAATGTAATGAACTTTATTTGTTCTTTTCTGTTTGAAGGTGATGATTCCTAAACATGATGGCTAGAAGATTCAAAGTTGGTACCTCTATATTTTTACTGTGACGAAGGCTAATGATGTAATCCTTAAAACTTAGTGTTCGCTAACTATGACCGTAAGAGAGGGTAATGTTGACCTTTCTCAAGTCAAGTGGTTTTGGAATTTGACCTTTTGCTAGTCTAACGGTTTTAATTTGACCATTCGCAAGTCTAACATACCATTTGCCAGTTGAGCGGTTCTGAAATTTGACCTTTCGCCGATCTAGCAAACCTTTCGATGGTGTATTACACTACAGAGTTTGACAATAAAATGTCCCATTATGCTGGAACCCAGCATATTTATAAAATGTCATTGTGCCAAGAGCCGGCAATGTCGTGTGGTAATAGGGGCCACGCCATTGTTGAAATATTCCATTGAGCCTCACATATATCCCATCTTGCCGAGAGGTAAACTAATAACTTAGTGGTGTAAAGCTTGAAGATCTTTAGTCAGATCCCTAATAACTTGATGGCATAGGAGCCTGAAGATCATTAGCTAGTCCTTGAGAACTTATTTGGCACGTGAACTTGAATAGCTATAGCTATATATATCATTATGAACTTGGAGTTGGTTGCTTCTTGTTAGCGTGATATCCAATTTCTGGATTCGTCTTGTTGCCCATTAAAAGCTTGATTTTAATGATGATGCCCTTTTTTACTCAAACAAAGAGTATGAGATGTCTTTTATGGCCGGTCCCTCTTGGACCCAATTACTTGTGGACGTGAAATTAGGTTGGTGCACCTTTTCTTTAGGGATATAGGTTAATTTCTCTTTTTCCTGTAGTGATGATAGTGCATTGTATAAAGCCTGCTCTGAGGATATTTTTCTAACATAATGGCATTTTTGGGTTGAACTAAGGTTCTGTGTCTTTCCGAGTGGTGTCCTTGTCACTTCGTCAATCCAAGGTTCCCGAGTTGTCCTATTAAAGAGTAAGTGAATGATTAGGTTGAAGACCCATGCATAGATAGATGTGCACTTACTACCTTGCATGAAAGAGTGCATGCATGCTGACAAGATTATGTTGAATACGCAAAGATGTAAAGACCAGACCTCAAATGTATGTAAGCAGAGGCCTGATGCTAAGTTTGGAGTCTACTTGATAAAGCTTGATATCAGTGCTTGAAGAAGTGTAGGCCATTAGGTATTGTGAGCTGAAGGGTTGAAGGTAGCAGACTATTAGGTTTAGGCCATGTCATAGGGTGTAATTTACCAGCAATAAAGAATCTTTCTTTACAGTGAAGGAGCAACTTTTAGTTTTGCACTAAAGTGCTCTTGTTTTGGTTAAAAAGCCCCAAATTGTTTTTGCTTATTTCCCTAGATGTGTAGGGATAATAAAACCAAAATGCTTTTACTATTCCTACTTGGGTTGGTCCCTAGTGTGCTAGAATAAATGTGGTTATTCCTAGGTTTGGAAATGTTTACTAGAAAGGAGACCTAAGTTGCATAGGGAATGCAAGGGAGCCCCTTGTCTTAATGACTCCCCTCTAGGAGAGTCTATAATAACAACAACAAGTCCTATTGTGGGTCCCGCTTATGTAGGATCTGGGGAGATCCAGATGTAAGCGTCTTTACCTTTGCAAGTATCATTACCCACATAGAGGTTGGTTCCAAATCTTATATTTGTAGTCAATGTTAAGGTAAAGGCGCTTGAATTTGAGAACGGAGGTAAGATTAAAGGATATGATGATTGGGAAGAAATGTCCAAGTCTAATTTAATAAGGGTAAGCAAAGGCATGCTTCTTTGTCCTCAAAAACCATGTTTTATTTTGGTTCTCCTTTTGCCTAGTATGCTTTTTCAGGCATTTGGGCTAGCCACCCTTTATGCTCTCTCTCTCTCTCTCTCTCTCTCTCTCTCTCTCTCTCTCTTTGAGTCCAAAACATCGAATGGAAATGAACCTTCATGAATATTTTTGGTCGGGCCTCAAAGAGGTTACCTACATAACAATGTAGATCAGTTATAGTTCGAGTATAGGAACATATAGCTCAGAAAAGAGGTGCCTCTAGGAGGAATTTTTGAGGTAGGTTTAAGGGTTAAGGTTCCAAAAGAAGGGAATCGACATGGAGGATCAAACAACCTTATAAAATCCTAAAGTTTGTATAGGTGATGAGGTGAGTGGGTTTAATAATTTTTCCTTTTTTTATTGTTCTTCCTTGGAAGCATTTTCCTTTTTAGTTTTCCTCTTCGTTCATTTTTTTTCCTTTTGTATTTTTGAACTATTTTCTCTCTTTTTTTGATGGGACTAAATATGTCATGCTTCTATATCTTTAGTCCAAATTTTCTTTTGATTCTTGCTTTTCACATTGACATCATGAACGATACACTCGCACTCTAGGTTAGCTCAAATATGATTACCAAAGAAATCAACTTATTTAAATGCTCAAAGGAGTTTTAAGTGGTAATTTATCTACCCAATTTCATGAGGGAATTAATGCAGGTTACCAAAGGAGGCCTCTTATCCCGAGCATGTCCTTTAAAGCCATATATCTTATTATTTGTGGCAAGATTGAAATCCTTGGCCTCTTTTAAATATTATTTTTTATCTCCCTCTCCTTTTGCCTTGCTTGCATTTTCAAGTTTTCAAGCTAGTCCCTCTTTTATTTTATATTTTTTTTTCACCTGGATTCATCACAGGATGAGAGCATAGTCCCCCCCCCCAAAAAAAAGAGAAAGCATCATAGCTTGAGCTGAAAAATGGGAAGGTTGGTAGATAAGAGAAGATACTCTCTAACTCAAGTCATAAAAGCAAGTTCAAGGGATTGGTGATGCTTCTCTAGTGTGAAGAAATATGATAGGCTTGGTGGTGGAAGCCTAAAAGGGATTGCTAATAAGATTACTTTCCTACCTCGATGTCTCAAATGAAAGGGAGAATCTTTTCTAAATAATTATGTAAAATTCATTTAAAATCTTGGGTCTAATGCTAAAATTAAAAAAAGAAGAAAAAGCATAAGCTGGGCCCATTTGTCGTGATCTTAGGTGACCTCATTTTTTAATATTTTTAGAACTTAGGGTAAATCCCGGAATGACCTAAACGAGTTTTTAAGTTTCGATTTCTTAAGTCCTTGTCTAACTAAGGTCCATAACTGGGTCTTGTGCTCATCAAACTTTGCAATCACTTTCCTAAGATTTCTCATTATGGGCTTATTTATGGGATTACAATTGGGAGTAATATTTGTTAACCTATATCTAAGCATCGTTTCTCATCTTCCCTATCCTGAGTCACAAGGTGTCAGTTTGGAAGGTAGTATATAATGGATGTGGATAGTGAAAAAGGTCAATGATCTTGGATATTGATTGAGGTAAGACGATTAGTGACTTAGAGAAAGTAAGAAAGAAAGGATGTCTTGGTGGGCTTGAAGGTTCAAGCTAGGCTAGAAAGGCATAGGGTAAAGATGGTAGATTCGTTTTGCTGGTTTTAAATAAAAGTGGGCTTTACCGTACACTAGGTTTTAAGGTGGGCTTACACAATTGAGTTGTGGCTTTAAGGAGGGTCTAAATATATATCTAATGAATTATCGGTCTAGATTAGGCCTTAACAGTGGCATTGTGTAAGACCCATGTTTTCTATTTTACGTTAACTTGGCTATCTTACCTTCTACGTTACAAAATTCGTATTTTTAGCAACTATATAAGTTAAATTATTATCGATGTGCTTGTGGAAACTATAATTATATTAAAAAAAGGGATTATTATTGCTATTATTAATTTTAAAGTTAATACATGCTATTTGTGCCCTTAAATTATATCGATAATTTAATTTAGTTGTTATTCGATTTATTTAGTTGTTTCCCAAATGCGATTAGGTTGTTTACCTTAGAATTAGCTTCGATGTTTAATAACTCGAACCTTCATATATTGGGGAACAAATAGTCGATAGAAGGTCGTATTGTCGATTTGGATTTAGAGTATGAAGTACGAAATCAGACTAGCGGTGCTATTTATTGAACAACTTAGAACAAAAGAAAAACGGGAAGGGCTTTTTTGTAAAAAGGGGCGCCCGGCCCCTTTCTTCTTCATTCCCACGCGAACCCCGACCCCCCTGTCTCTCCCACTACTCTGCATCTTCTTCTTCCTCCTCCATCACCATGCGCGACCACCAAGCTCCCAAAACCCCCAATTTTCGGTCAGCCCAGCTCGAAGATCCCTAGATTTCGCCTCCCCATCATCAAACCAACCTTTTGATGTGAAATTTGGGCAAAATCGAAGGCGACCCACCATGGTTTCGGTTCAATTAGGCTGCGATTCGACCCCCCAGATGCGAGCCGAAGCCTAGCAAGCAACCTCGCTCTTAGTTGCTTCGAATCCACTCCAGACTACGAGTAAATTTGTAGCCCAAGCACCCACCACGAGTTCGAATATGTGAGGCAGCGTTTTGGCGAATTTAGGGTTGAAATGCGCGGTTTAGGCGTGGTATGGGGCTTGATCGTGCGTTAGTGAGCAAGAGCCGAGGGATTGGAATTGTTCGAGTCCTAGAGTCGAGCCAGCAGCCTTGGATTCGAGCCTTTAGCTTGGAGTCCAGGTGGGTGTTTCTCGCTTCCTAAGTGCTAGTAGATTCGAAATGGTTTTAACCTTTAAGTTACAATGCATGTTAAGTTTAGTTAGTTCATGCCTGAAAATGACTTCGAATCATTAATTGTTAGTTTAGTTGATTAATACTCGAAAGTGGCTTGAATCGATACATGTTAGTTTAGTTAGTTCATGCTCGAAAAACAGCTTCGAAATGAATTATGCATGTTTAGAATCGATTCAAGTATGTTTAGTTAATTCATGCCTGATCAATAGCTTCGAAACGAAATATGAATGCTTAGAATTGATTCAAGTATGCCCAATTAATACATGCCTGAAGATTTGCCTTGAATAGTAACTTCGACGTAATAAACGAATGCCTTGAAACGCTTTATGTTTAAATGGCTTAATTAGGTTCGAATAGTAACTTTGATATAAAAAACGAATGCCTTGATTCATATTATGTGCAGTTGGTTTAATTAGGCTTGAATAGTAACTTTGATATGATAAACAGAACCCTTGATTCGATGTTTGCCTAATTGGTTAATGTATGCCTGAATAGTAATTTCGATATAATGAACGAACGCCTTGATTCATATGAGGCTTAGTTGGTTTAATTAGGCTTGAATAGTAACTTCAATATAATAAACGAAACCATTGAATCGATGTTGCTTAACTAGTTATTTTATGCTTGAATAGTAATTTAAAATGACATGGGTATGACATGCTTAATTCCTAAACGTAAGTCATGAATGTAATCGAGTTGCATGCCTGGTTAGTTTAATACGGCTCATTACGTGCCTATGTCAAGTTGACGCGATGTAGACATATATGTGTATGTGTTTATATATGCTATAACGCACTGCTGGATGGTGCTGCTTGCCCAGGTAAGTGCATAAACCCTATTACACGTCTCTTTACAAGCTTGCATGATAACATGTTGTGATTACTAAATTGAAAACCGAGATGGTAGTTGGATGGTTTGAGGTGGAACTATAAGTGGTTCGAGGTTCTTTATGGTACGGTGCTTGTGAGAAGGGAGTCTGGGTTTTGATTACCGCAATCGTGTAGATTGCGAGGTCATGTGTGGCTCATGTTGCTAAGTTGAATTATGAAGTGTTTGAATGTGTACATGTGTACCTCTACCCTTTCTATGTCATTAAGTTTGATTCTTGCATAAGGGTGAGTTTTGAAAAAGAAGGATTTCATGTTTTAAAATGATAGTAGCCATAACTATTAGTGTATGACGGCCTATTTTAACTAAATGAATACAGTTTTGGGAGTGAACTCGCTTGAACGGAGGAATACCTAAAGAGTTTTACACAGGCATGAGTTGTATGATAAAGGATTTTGCTGTGAGAGGCAGCAAACTTATTAGTCGTTATGACCAGTTTACATGGCTAAGATAAGTGCTTAGGGACAATAGATGGGAGTGAACTTGCTTGAACGGGGGAAGCCCTAGCCTAGGGAGTAATCCGTAGAGACCCTGACGAGAGTTAAGGTCCAAAAGTTAGTTGCCATCCCGGGAGTAAGAGCTTAGTATGAGTTGATCTCACAGGGATTGAGTGTAGATCTCTGCCAACTAGTACTTTATGATGATCTTATGCCTAGAGTAGTTTCCTAATAAGTAAGAAAAGCAGTCGGCGTTTTGCCTTTTTAAGTATTTCAGAAAGAAAGTTTTTAAGGGTCATTATGAGACCAATATGACAGAGATTCTATGAAGAATATGAGCCTCAAGAGGCTAAGCAAAGTGTTTTCAAGAAAAGAAGGAAAGCTTTCTATGTATGTTCTGTGCTTTTCTTATTAATGAAATGTGAATGAGATTTCAAGTAAGGCTAAGTAAAGTGTTTTTATAAAAAGAAAGAAAGATGCTTGTGCATATCTTGTGATTCATATTCTAAGTGCAGTATGAATGAAACTCTAAGTAAAGCGTGGCCATATCTTTGTAATGCATCAACTCTGTAAGTTTGAATGTGCTTCCTTTGTGAAAGAAAGTTCAATGCATAGTCTCTGTTGCCTGTCTACATGCCCAAGTGTTTGCTATTGAGGAAATCTGGTCATTAGAGACCTAGAAATGTGTTCGAGTGGTTAAAGTGAAGTTTATGGTTAGTGATATTTTCATAAGAATTTCGTGAATGCCCAATATGATAGTAAAGTATGAATACGTAATATGTGATTATTAAAGATATTATTGCTTACAACGGTTTTGGTTTTCAAGGGGGTCAGGGGACACTCACTGAGCATGTGGTTGCTCATCCCACTACTCTTTTCCCTTTTCCCCAGGTTTTCTTTGCGGCAGGTGAAAGTCAAGCCACTTATGCGGAGTTGAAGTTTACCCCTGGTTTCAAAAGAGTTATGTGTGCCATATAGAAGTAGGTTCATGAGTTTAATGATGTAACATAATGTATTCCTAGTTTGTAATCATTGTAAACTAAGTTTTCTAGCTTATATAATGCATATTATTTATGAGTCACTCTGTATGGCTGTGTGAGCCAACCATCTGATTAGTTAGATGTCTTTACTTGAAATTAGCTGTGTTTTGGGATGTAAACCCCAGTACTCCAGTTGTGTAGACCGTTGAGTTGTATCTTTTACTTCTCCTGTATTAATGAACTATTCTATTTGGTGTACTTCGAGCGGGTGGCTCGTTGAGTTATGAACTCCGGCGTGTGGCCGTTGAGCGTCTTTTAAATATTTTACGCTTCTGTTGATTTACAGGGGTTTATTGTAAGGCTTTTAGCTTGAAAACAGTCAGTTTTTAGGGAAAACTCTGTCCGTTTCGCCCCAGAATTGAAGTAAGAAGTTAAGAAAACGTAATGCTCCTGGCCTTAGGGGCTGGGGGTGTTACACATTGGTTTGGTTTTCCTAGAATGAGATAGTTTACGCATATGGATTAATCTAGATGTGCTCACGCATTGATCCTAGACCTAGGGAATGGATGTATGATGCATGCGCCATGAAATTATGCATGGATCAAGTATTAAAGTTGTAACTAGACTTATGGATGTCAATGTGATACATGATTGGATGCCACCCAGAATGAACTAGGACTCTAAAGGTCTAATGGACCTCATTATGGACTTCAGGCTTAGAAGGACTTATGGACTATGCATGATGAAGCCAAATGATGTATGGCTCTTTGAGCAGAGTCAGCCCAGAATCGATGCATTAGGACACGAAAATGACCTTCATGCCACAACCTTTAAGGCTTCTTAAGTGGGCAAACCTAAGAATGTAGTCTAACATAGAATGAGATGGCACTAGCTAAAGCAACTGCCTGGTATAATTTGTATGCAAGGTCCAAAAACCAAATGTAACTTCCTATCTTCCTCTATCTAAAAGAAGTTTGGGCGAGACCCAAACCAAGGACATGGTCGGGCTCTAGGGCCCGGAATGCAGTTGCGCTCCTTGTTTGGCCAGATTCTATTTTCCCTATCTTGGGCCCCGATACACTAATGCATGATGATTTTATGAACCTTAAAGCACCAATACATGGGTTTTTAGGTACACGTTAATTTTAGGTTGCCTACTAGAGTTGCGTGAAATCATAGAATCATGTAGGCATATGAATTCCGATCTAATTCAATGTTCTCAGTTATAAGTAGTTTCAGTAAGGTTTATAATAGTCCTCCATGGAACGAAAAGCTTTGTTATCCATGGGATGCATTGCAGAACTAGAGGGTTTGGTTGCTTTCCCATATGTTATGCGGATTAAGGAAACCTTGCCATAAATTGCTGAAAAATTGCCTGCTTTATTAGAAGTCTAATTGATCTACATAGTGACCAACCATTTTCCCCAGAAGGCATTAATGGGGTTAAACCCAAAGGCTATGTTAGTCCTGGAAAGGCAAAACTTATGATACAGGATTCTACTGCAAGTGTGACTAAAAAAATATTTTCTAAACTAATTTTTGAGTCTCACCCTCATAGAAAGTCCCTAGTAGAGTTGCCCTTATAAGAAGCATGACCTGGAATTCAGGTGTGATCCCCCATCAATGGCTAGACCTACTGGTTGTGTGTGCCTTTGTGTAATTATGAACTGTGATTTGGATTAAAATAAGAAACAAACAAGAACTTGAGCCAACGCACAAACACGACAAGCTTCTTGTCTAGGAGCCCTGTGACCAAGGAATGCGGATAAGCTACTAGCTTAAGAACACGGACGTGTTCCTAGTCCAGGGGACCAACTATCGCTATTATACATTTGACCGAATACTAGTTTTCTAATGTTGAGAAAATTAACGAGAATAGAGTCGATAGCTTGTTTTGTAAATAAAAAATAAAAAAGATTAACTTTTCTAACTAACCCTTAAAACAAAGGGACAACTGAAAGGGACTTGCGTCTAGTAAAAGAAAGCTTTCGGAAAAGGTGTCCCTAGTGTCGGGACCATCTAACTTCATTGGCCTAAGCCAAAATATCAATATTCGGGGATGAAAGTACGATATCATGATGGAATGCATCCTGATGCCGCCCATCATCATTAACGACATCGACTAGTCAAATCGAAAAATTAAACTATCACACTAAAACAAAATAGGCATGCAACATCTTCATGTCCAACAATAGGAAATTAATTACCAAAAACTTAATTTCCAAAAACTTTTTAATTACCAAAAAATTAAATATATACAATAGGAAAAACTAAATTAATTATAAAAAATTACATATGTTCAACTGAATGTTCTCATATATTTATTGCCCTTTTTACATCTTACTTTGTTCATAATAATTGTTAAATTAAAAATTTCACTGTGTTTATTTTATTTTGTAGGAAAATAATAAAAATCAGGAAAATAAGAAAAATGCTTGGAAATTATATATTTGGACCAACCCATATGTGATTCCTAACCCTTTTAGTTCCTTGTTCTCTCTCCTCACTTATCTTAATCTTCTTTCTCCAGTAAATAAATCACGTGATTCATTTTTCCCCTTACCCCATTGATTTCTCCTCTTCTTCTACCTAGTAAATCATGCATAATCCCTCTCCCCTCTTATTAATTTTCTCTTCCTTTCTGTCTAGCCTCACGCTATTCCCCCAAACACTTCTTCAATCTTTCCATCATTACCATCTTCAATTTGCTACTATTACTTCCATCATCTCTCCTATCATCAAATTCAGGGAGTCAAGTGGCATTGAAGATGTTGAAGACTTGGTCAGTTAGGCGTATCAATTTAAGTCCTTTAATTTGAAAATTAATGGGAGCAAAAGCTTTATTAGAGACTACAAAAAGCACCATAGGTTGATTGAAGAGGAAGATAGATTAGAATAGTTTTAGGTTTTATTTCAATTTTCTACTTCTTCCCATTTCGTTTTCCTATTTCAGATTTGTTTTAAGCCACTAAAAGTTAGTGTAATTGACTTCAGTTTCTTTTAATTCGAATGAGAATTTCAGTTTTAGACTTGAATTTGTGAGCTATTCGGTTCGGGTTACGTTGCCGGTAGGCTGTTACTCGAGTTCGTGCTCTGTTTTGCTTTCCTCATTTCGATTTTGGCTATGTGCGAATTTGAGTATTCATTTCTTCCCCCTAATTGTTGTGATTTTTTTAATTGATCTGTTTTGTTTTGGTTGATTGTGGGTTTTAGGATTTCAGCTCACGCAACGAAGGTGTGGCTTAAGACAGTATGGTTGTTCCTTTTGGTTTTGGTATTGAGAATGAACCCAGATCACACATGTTTAAATTTTGAAGTGCGCCCACTTGATTTGTTAGTGACTTGATTGTTGTTATATTGATGAAGATGGATATTACTTTAGCATTTTGCCAAAGCTTTGTAGTAGTTATCTTATTTTTTATTTTATATTTGGTCAGTATGTACTTTCATACTTTTGTTACTAACTTAGCTCTTTAATGCCAATCTAGTAAAGTAGCCTCATTTCATATTGAATCCCTGTGGATCGATCCTCAAGTGTTACGATAAAAGTTGTATGCTTGCGGTTTAATCTTTATCTTCATTAAAAATTTCAACATCTTTGAGAAATATAAAATCTAAATAAATCTAAGCAAAAAAAGGAGAAAAAAGACAAAAGGTGAGGTAGATTTAAAAGCTTAATACGCTCAGGTTAGTTACATGAGCGACTTGGGAACCTCGATCAAGATATTTGAGCCTTGAGTTGTGCCTTACAAGATTTTAGGGTTGGATTTGAGAATGGTTTAGTTAGATTCTCCGAAGTTCTTAGCATTCTCTAAAGGCTTTCTCTGACAAGTTTTGCTGAGTGTTTAAAGGCTAGGTGGGGGTTGTATTTATAATTGTTGAAAACCGAATTTCATAGGGATTCTTGTGATTTGGTGTCACATGGCCTAGGGACTTTTTTTTGGGTGAGTCAGCGGCTAGGGTTTGCAAAAATTAGGTCCAAAAACAAGGAACCTCGGTGGGCTCCTACAGGGCAAAGAACCAGTTCATGTTCTGGGCTAGGTTGCAAACACGCCCAATTATATCAATAATAACATTCACGTTCAACCTACATTTTAAGTGATTCATATTTTATTTGAAAATTATTTAGTTGTACTGAAATAAATTTACCAGAGTTTACATAAGTGTGAAAGGAGATATTAGTAAAATAATGGAGATGTATCATTTTACACATAGGCCTCTATGATCGGCTTATATCTTTTTTGTTGTTTATTTGATTTGGCACATAGTATCTCATTAGAAAATTTTATTTGACGAATAATATTAAAATCTTAATTTAATAATTTCATGCATCCTTGAGTAGAGCAAAAATATAGAATCAATTCTAGCTAGACGCTGAACACCGTCAATTTGGGCCTCTATGGCTTTTCAGGCTCTTTTGGCCTTTAGGGGCGCCTTTGGGTTTAGATTTGTCAGTCAAAGGATTTAGCACATTTTAAAGCTCTTCATCTTTAATATTCAAGAGCCTTCGAGTCTTATTTAATAATTTTATCATAATTGACCATTTTATACAAAGGGGACACTTTTGCAGGTGTCCCCAACTACATGCTTGCATCTCTTTTGCCTTGTCAGCCAGTGATGGAAATTATTAAACACAATAAGTGTGAAGCAACATTATCATGAATTCCTAATAGTTTGTTTGTGTACAGAACTGTTTCTTTTGACAAAAACTCTTAAAAAGTTTAACAAGCATTTGAAAACCCAAAAGTTTCGATAATAATTTCAAAAAGGAAAAACCCTTGAGGTTTATGCGATTGTTATCATAGGGTTCTAAACCCATGATCTTGAGCATGAGTTAATGAGTTAATAACTAGTGAGTTGGAGCATTGCCTTATGGTGTACATCTTATTAACAATTCTCTTATAATATCAGGATAGGGCTCACGATATGAATTAGGAAGCTGCCAGCAGTTGGCGGCAGTTTTTTACCACCTAGTGGATGTACGTGGGTCTCACCTTACTCCCCCTTCCATAAATCCTATGTATTTTTTTATGATTCATTCAATTAACCTAATTATTATATTTCTAGCATAATTGATGCCAATCAAGCATTTCTTTAACCTTCTATGAAAATTTGATTAATGAAATTATTTCAATTTTGGTCCTTGATTTGATTGCGCGCTTACTAAGGTTGCCTTGTTGGCAACACAATAGAGGCCTTCACCTCTCTCTTGCAGTGATATAATCTTTCACTTAGGAGAAACTCACTCAATTTCTCTCTAGACTATTTCTTCCTCTTTTTCTTCACAAAGACATTTTCAAATAGTAAGATTCTGCCGATACCGACATTCTAAGTTCTTTTAATTGGATAAGCCTTAATCTATGCTAATACATTTGCAAGGAAGGAATTAAAAATCATGATGCTTTACTGCTCTATTTAGATTCAAGAATGTCTTGAAGTCCATTGACCAAAGATAACAATCTACTTAGAAGTTTTTATTTCAATTCTTGTACTTCATGACTGTGTTTTTATTTGATCGTCCTTGACTAGTTGTTAGTACGCCTTTCTTTGTTCATGAAATAAGAATATATCATTAACAAAGAGGTCACTAAATTTATTGCTTTATGTTATTTTCAATTTCCTTATAAAAATGTGTTACTAATAAGTGGCTATCAAAATTATTCTTTTTAAATGTCTAACTAATTAAACCATAAATTCATGAAAAATACCTTTTGTATGGAATAAGGAAATTTAAAGACTTGGTACATTCATTTCTAGGGTGGCCTGCTCTTGAAACAGGCTATCTAGTGGTGGTTTTCACCATCCACTATATTGTAGCTTTGTCCTCGGATATGTTCCCATGGTTTGGAGCCATGGAGTCACTTCTTGTCATGATGTTGGGAATTATAATCCTATAAAAAACAAACCTTTTTCATTCTTGAAAATCAAACCCTAATGTCATACGGTCGTCCTTTTGGTTCAAGGAATAAGTTGAAATAAAGGATAGGGCAATTTCTGCATAATTACGAGTTTCTACATTTCCCTTAAAATATGTCGTAGGCAACTATAGAAATTGAAGCTCTAATCCATTGTAGCTCATAACTCCATGAACGCTCACTTAGAAAGCCATTTGATGCACCCTTTGAAAGAACGTGGGTCGTAAAGAAGAAGCCGATTGAGGCTCATGGAGCCCGGGCCAACCCCTGGTGGTACTAACACTATTGACGGTGCCTCCAATGGCCACTCCACTAGAGAAATTTAAGTAAATGGGTGAGTTTTGAAAGAAATGAATGCAATTAAAACTTTTTTATTTTCTGGTTCAAAAAATGGTGTTATTTTGGCATAATTCATTATGTGCCAGGACTTAACAAATGACCAATTTTATTAAGCGTCCTTTAGTAAGCACACCCCTAGGATCATCATTTTATCCTCGAGATCATGCGGAACTCCTTGCTATAATTACTCCTTCCAATTGATACTAGCAGTACCTTTATAATGAGACATCATACAGCTCTTTGGAGCATATCACTTTGAAGATAAAAAGACTCTCATTTATCCCACTTGTTATGAACACCGACTTTGTTGTGTACCTTCTTAAGCATAGGTGTTAGGTCTAAACGTCATGTGAATGATTCTCTTGGATAAATGCCCTCTTCAACTAGTATGATCGTTATGGGTGCCAATTTTGCTAATGTGCCTACAAATTGATTTTGCTGTCTTGGCAGATAAGTGAATCATAGCTTATCAAAATGGGATTCATTATTTCCAAATGGCTTGGTAGAGCGCCAAACTTTCATTTTTCACTTTCCACTATCTAGTGATCTGATTTGTAATTAAGTTCAAGTGCCCAAACACATTTAAAGCTTTGATTTTGATAAGCTCATATGGCTTGCATTCCTATGATACAAGCTTCATATTTGGCCGCATTATTTGTGACATCGAAATATAATTTTGCGTTGAGCAGGATTTATGAACTTTTGTGGTGATATTAATACTATGCCAACCCTATAACTATCATGGTTAAACGCACTATCGAAATACATTTGCAAAGGTTTGTTTTCAAATAAGATGATGCCTTTATCGGGAAGATCAAAATTTTCAACTCAACTAGGAACTTTGACACTACAGTCCCTTTTATATACTTTTATCCCTTGAAGTCTAAATTAAATTCAGGGAGAAAAACCTTTTATCTTGATATCCTCCTATGAAGGATGGGATAGCCATGACGGGCTTCAGCATGCCCACTTTTACAATGACCTTTGCTTTGTTATTCAGCATATAGTGCCCTAATTTGTTGGTAGCGCATGTGAGGGCTGTACACATACTTTCAATTTCGATATGTCACACCTTATAATTAAGGAACTTTTTACCTAAGTAATATATGGCTTTCTCTTTTCCATTATTTTCTTGGGCTAGCATCATGCCCATTGTAGTTTTCGTTGTTGTCAAGTAAAATAGTAGTGTCATATCTTCTTTCAGTGCTTGCAAGGTTGGTGGGTTTACCAAACGCTTTTTTATTGTGTCGAAAGCCTTTCAATAAGGCCAAGCCCATTCTATATGGGATCTTTCCTCAATTTCTTAAGGATCATCTCATAAGTCATAGTCAATTTTAAGATGAAATAACTAATCAATTGTATACACAGGAAGGAACCATAGATTTGTTTTTCTATCATAGAAGGCAGCATTTTAGTTGTGGCCTTAATCTTAGGTAAGCCAACCTTGACTTGTCTTGAGTTGAGTACATAACCTAAAAGCTTTCCTGAAGTGACTCTATAGTTTCACTTTTGCTGCTTTAATTCATGTTGTATTTTTATAGTCTCTTGAAGAATTCTATGAGGATGAGAATAAGCCTACTTCTTCTTTTCAATTTAATAATCATATCATCAAGGTAAACATCCACTTCTTGGTGCATAATGTCATGTAATAAAGTTTGAGGTATCCTTTGATAGGTGGCCCCAACATTTATCAGGTGGAAAGATATCATATTGTAGCAACCCAATTGCATGATGAAATTGGTCTATTACTGATCTTCCTTACCCATTTTGATTTGATTGCAAATGGCATGAATGGTAATAAGTGATGTCCCACCATGTTGTCTACTAGTAGGTTGATATGAAAGGAGAATCATGCTTTGGACTTACCTTGTCCAAATCTCAAAAATCCACACACATACGGGCCTGTTTATCTCTGTTAGGCACTGGGATGATGTTCGCTACCCATTCATGATAATTGAAGCCCCTAAGGAAGCCAACACCTAACTATTTTTGCACTTCTTCTTTTATCTTTAGGGGGAATTCAGGTCTTATTCAGTGAAGTTTCTATTTGATACACTTCGCATCTAGGTATAGTGGGATCTTATGCTTGGCGAGCTCTCAATCAATCACATGCATGTCTTTGTAGGAGTATCGAAAGGCAACCTTAAATTCTTTTAGGGGGTTAGCAAAATGCTTCTCCACCTTAGGAGTCAAAGACAAACTCAAGTTGAGTTCTTTTGGTTCTTCATTTGTTTCAACACTTATTGTTCTAGCTTCTCAAGGAAAGCAGTTTTATTACAATATTATTTATTGCTCATTAAGCATTTTTGGGGGTGGGGGGCTCAACTTTCATTAGTGCAAATGCAATAGTTATACTTGAATAGACTCGTACTTTATTGAAATCTAGAATTACATAAATTTTAGCGAAAATCAGATTGGTGAAGAGGGAGACTCTCCCTTATACACTAAAAAAGGCTTTAGCTTCAAACTAAGGGTTTTATTTATCTTTGCAAGTACAGCCCTCAGGCTCTCTAATAGCTAGCTTTGTCTTTACTCTTTGCTTGGGGTTTCCTAATGATTGCGTTCGTTGGTTGAAGCCTTGGGTAGCCACCACTAGCACCTATCGTGGATATTCATTTTCGACTCTTCTATGCCCTAAATAGCAGCCAAACGTAATTTGGGCTGGCCTCATTAGCCCAATTTGTTTTGGAATAGACATTTTGGTTTGAGAAACCCGCCATAAGGTATATCCTCCCTTTCCTTTATAAAGGTCCCATGAAGGGTTGGGAAATGAGGAAGCATGCTGTATTCGGAGCTTCTTTGACCATATTGATGGTTGTTGAGCTTCTCCCCTTTAATCTTCAAGTGGAGCTTTGTAGGAATTGGCTCGTACCCTAAGCCAAAGAGGTAAGCAAATGAGTTCACCTTTAGAAGATAAGTGGGCTTCTTCCCTAACTGAGTCCTAGGTAAATAGCCTATGTTCCTCTTCATGGTGTTGGCCTTCTTATTTGAGAAAGGGTTGAAGTGAAACATCACATCATCTTTTAACTCGATGATAGCATATTTTTCAGCTATAAAGCCCTAAATTGCTATGTCCTTATCCTTATCATTATGTTTAACCTCAAGGCTTGAGCTTTCTTTTAAACTATTGCAATCATCAGATCAGCATTTTTATAGTCACGATGACTCCTTTCATTATCATTTTTACTTTTTGGTGAAGGGTTGTGGGTACTGCCTTTTGATCGTGTGGCCATGGGTGACCAAGCAGGTATGATGTATTTTGTCTATTACTTGAAACCAACTTTCCTTTCTATACCCTCGATAACAATGTTGACAATGATAGTTGCCAAGAATGTTCTATGTGCACTATCAAACGCTCATAAGCCTTGCTTTGAGTGGTTTATGTCCTATTTGGTCATGCCTAATTTCCTTGTAACTTTGGCTGGGCATATGTTAACTGATAACCTACTGTCCACTAAGGTCATAGGCATGAATATTCTTTTGTATGTTATGGCTAAATATGAAGCCTTATGATTTTTATCACCTCAGGTAGGAGGAATATATCATCAAAGTTTATATTTGAAGGGTACCTTTCAATTATAAAGAAATCCACCAGTATCTCGGGTGTAGTCTATGCTGGGACTTTCATCCCTATGCAGGCATTGAGGAGTGCCTCTCTATGATTGATAGAGGAAGCTGAGAGCTTCCATATGGTTATGTTGGCTTTAGTCTTTTTGAACATAGTTAGGACCATGTCTTCTTTGATTAATTATAGGGCCTTATAGCATCTCCTATTATGGCTGAGGTGTTAGACTTCCTCTTCTTCGTTAAATTACACTTAGTAATTCCAATAGGGATAAGAAGGTTTGGCCAGATGATAAGTCCTTAAAGTGCACACTATTTTGAGGTCATTTTGTGCCCTTTTTTATGGAGAATTATGTGCTTTATGTTATAATTTATACTCTTTTTTCGATTTTACGCTCGGGTATGGTTCTTTTCTATATTTTGTACGTTTTTGAATAATTTCACCCCAAAGTTGACCATAATTGAGTACAACTTGACTCCCCATGGACACCCCCAAGTCACCATACCCGTGGAAGGAAGAAAGAACATAAGATTACGGAGACAGAGCTCAGTACAGACTGTCCATGGTGAAGGCCACGGTCTATGGTGAGGCCGAAACTGCAAGCTTGTTCGTTTCCTTCATCATGTGGCTGAGCTAGATAGTGTTCCTCTTTAAATAGAGTCATTTTACAGTAGAGAGGAGACACACAACAAAGAAAGAGAACTCTTCTCTCCAGTTTTCCATTCTTTTTCCATTTTTTCAAAGTTTTTTTCAGTAGTTTTGAGCGTGCGTGTTGAAGAACTGCCTGCTATTTTGAAGCTCTTGCAAAGTTGGAAAACCCTTGAAGGATCTCCAATTGCACTAAGTTTTCTTCTCTCAAACTCTGTTTAGTTTTGTTGATTTAAACATGTGTGAGTAGTTTTCTCAATCTAGGGATTGTTAGCCAAGTATTGGTGTTGGAATCTTTCATCTTTATTTAGTTGTACTTATTTTTGATTAGCATTGGTTGAATTCCATCTTGTGTGTAAAATTATTGTGATTGAATTTTGGCCAAATTCATTTGCTAATTCTAAATAGTTAAGTGACGGACTGAAAGGTGAAACTTGCTATTTGATTGACAAGATAGGACTTGACTTAGGAACACTTGAAAGAGATTCACTTGTTAAGAGTACCCTTTAGCGATCAAATATCTATAACTTAGACTAAATAAGGACATTTGAAAGAATGACTGGTTAGTTAGGCAATTCAGTTTATTTCGAAAGAAGATTGAATTCTAAATGTGATTGTACCCCTTTCATTCCCACATTATAGATCAACTACATAATATATTTTATTGATCCGTATCTTTAAAAGGTGAAACAAATCCCCAGATGTTTTTAATTGATTGAATTTTCTAATTAGGTTATAGTGTCATTCAAACTCTCTATTGAAATTGCTTGCTTAGCACTTTTATAGGACAAAACTCAAGAGATTACAACTGGTCTTCATGGAAACGATATCTTTCCTAAACCACAACACCAGTATGCTTGTGGGCAAAGGTCACCAGGTCTCCTCTTGGTCACCCCACTCACAATAAGAGTGGACGGATCAAGTTTTTCTTCTACGGTAAAGATTGCTAGTACAGAGCAAAATGGATTACTCTGATTGTTGGGCTTTACCACATTTGGCATGTGTAAGGTATCATCACCTATCTTGTGTTGTACTATATGCTTTAATGCTACCCATTGACAAGCAAGGTACCCTTTTCCATGGTGGAAATTATAGTAAGCTTGAGGGGTCTCTGGTTTTCAAGTGTTCTAAGGACTTCTTCAAACTTCAGTCCAATTGAGGTAAAGACCCAATAATTTCAATAGGGTCTGAAAGCCTCCACCATGTTAACCTCATATATAATTTTAGTATAGGAGGTTGTAGTTTTCTTATATTTGAAAGTGTCTTTGTTAATTTTATAAGCGTTTTCTGCGCTCTTTCATATTTCTTCCTCTATTAGCATCCTTTCGTCATATAGATTCATGAATGTGTTTAAGGAATGGAATTTAAGGTGTTTATTACAATTTGGCATTAGGTTCTTCATAACCATATGCACTTGGTCTCTTTTATCTGGATGATTTAAGACTAAAGTGGCTTTTGCCCTCTAGTGGGCTATGAAGTCTTAGAAGCTTCTGCGCCCCCTAGTCTTGGTAACTCTAACTGACAAAGTGTGGTAGACAAGTTAATTTAATAGGAATATTAGGAAAGGAATTCTGTGGATAATAAGTTTTTGATAATGACGTTAGGAGATCACCTTAATGGTCTCTTCTGCCAAATGTGCCTTCATAAACCATGAACTTTGACATTCTAGGGTAGAGATTTATTTATTTTTTGGGACATAGAATGGAAGAGTTGCCACATAACTTTATTTTTGAAAAATCAAGGGGAAAAAGGACTTCTAACTTGACCTCAAGACTAGTGGTATAGTCGACGCTATAACCTTGAAGAGCTTTAAAGACTAGACAGACTGAAGAGACGAACCGTGCTAACTACATGATTTTTACATGCTATGAGTCCTCTTTTAGTCCTAGCTACACAAAAAATGCATTGACATATTAATGCCATTAAAGTAGAATTTCAGCTAATATTGGCAAAGGTCTAGCTATTACTAGGACTTGTCCATTGGCCACTAATTAAGATGCCTTGCATTCCTGGCAAAGCTTGGCTCTTGTGGATACAATAGAAGATAGGGACTCATTTTCCTAAATGAGGAGTCTCTTTACACACAAGGGTATAATAAGGAACTTGGCATTTATTTGAAGCAATCACTCATATAAGGATATGACCTAAGACCTAAGTTCAAAAAGAGCTTACAACAGAATCGGTGGTCCTAATGCCTGAGTGGGACTAACTAGACTGTCTTATTTTCAACGTCGTATGCATTGGAGAGTCGCATGGCGGTTTTATGTGAAAAGTAGTGCCATAATCGATTGGAAGGACAAACTATAGCAAGGAATTTCATATAA
This sequence comes from Carnegiea gigantea, assembly GCA_029747015.1. Taxonomy (NCBI): domain Eukaryota; kingdom Viridiplantae; phylum Streptophyta; class Magnoliopsida; order Caryophyllales; family Cactaceae; genus Carnegiea; species Carnegiea gigantea. The sequence goes on along the minus strand of JAKOGI010000910.1, from coordinate 3,096 downwards.
TTTTGGGGGTAAGAAGATGGTCCAAGGGGTGTTCTTTATTAGAGTGTGCTTGATAAACTTTGACATTTATCAAGCCCAAGCACATAATGCATTATGCCTAAATGATGCAATTTTTGAACATAAAAATTAAAAAAATTCTAATGGCATTCATTTCTTTAAAATCTCACCATCTTACTTACATAGTCCTAAGTGGAATTACCACAGAAAGTGCCACATGGGATGATCCTAGGGCTCAATAGGTTTCTACCCTGCGATCCTGCCTTCTTTCAAGGGGTACATCGCTAGCTTTTTCTGAGTGGTTGCTTTATGGAGGTATGTGGTACGATGAATTTGAACTTTAATTTTTTTTTTTAAGTTGCTAGCATATGTTTAGGGAAATGCACTAACCCATAATTTAAAAAGAAAACCCTAATTTTTTCTTTTAACCAAATCCTTAAATCAAAGGGACTACCGAGGAATACAAGATTTTATTTTCAAGAAGAAAAGACTTTTTTTTTATAAATTATAATTTTGGATATCTAGCATGAGGATTGCCGGGAATGACTCCATGGCTACGAGCCATGAGAATGGATCTGCAGGCATAGGTACGATTCAATAGATGGTGAAACCTCTATTAGGCTGCCCGGTTCAAAACTAGCCTTTACTAGAAACAGCAGTGTTATAACTTTTAATTTTTCGGTTTCATTTAAAAGATATTTTTCATGATTTTTTTGTGTTATTTAGTGGACAAAGAGCAAGAAAGATACGTTGGGTGCCAACTAATTTCTGAGGCACTTTTATAATGAAATGAAAATACAAGAAATAGGTAAATCTTGTGATCATTTTATTATTGAACATAGTTTTATTGACAAACAAAAGAATGAATACTAAACTGGTAGTAATGGAAGATCGAAGAAAAGAGTGACTACAAAATGCAAGAATTGAAAAGAATGTTCTAAACAAATTATTATATTGGGCCTACAGTCCTCAGGGCATATCTCGATTCAGATAGAGCAACAACGCAACGTGTGCATAATTCCTTCTATTATAACTAGTAAAATATTACACGTTAGAAACTCACAAAACCTACTAACTATTTATTTTTGTGGAACGTGGATATTACATGCTATATGTGACAACTTAGATATTTGAATTATTTAGCTAAGTTGATTTAGATCTATACTAATGTAATATGCTGTAAGTTTGACTAAAGGTTGGAAAATTAGAGTTGGGTTTATGTAAAAGCCCACTTAAAGCTGTATAAGCCAGTGCTAGACATTATTATCCTATCTATTTACCAAAAAAAAAAAAAGAAAATAAGATAGAAAAGATTACAGAAAGACGAGCTCCACTTCTCTTCTAATTAATATACTAGAAAGAAAAAAAGAAGGGGGTTGAAGGATCCCATTCTTTTTTCTTCTACATACCTGTGTAAAGTTGGGAGCATGAAGGAGAAGGATAGTTTGGTTAGAAAAAATAGGAGGGCAAAAGCAGATGGCACTTTGCTAGACGACTGTGTTAGAAAATATCGCTTTAGGTGGTGTTATATATGATTACAACCACTAAATATATTTTACAAAATTATACCAATTGAACCACTAAACTTGAATTAAATTGATCAACTTAATTTGCACCTAAAATTATCAAGTAACCAAATTAGTAATAACAAAAATAATAACCAAAATTAATTAATTAATCAAACCGTGCATTGGCTTAGCCACTATCCTAAGAAAGATTTCGCCAAAACTAAGGTGCAAACTCCATATAGGCGGTCGTTCCCCTGAATTGACACGATGCTAACTATTTCAGGTGCACTCGTAGACAGTTAACTTAGAGTACTTGATCAGTGCCAAAGATTTTTACATTAGAGGATTATACAACAAATAAGTGTATAAGTTTAAGGGTTGTGCGCAGGGTAATTAATTAGAAGAATATGTGGTGTTTCCTTAGCTTTAGGCATGATTGATAGAGGAAGTTAGGGCTAGAATTTTCCACTTTAAATGATCAAAATAAGCTAACATTTTTGTTGTACTATTCAAGTCATAGCCATGTATTTATAGCAAAGGAAGAACAAATTACATCAAAAACATCGAGGACATTTTATTTTAGTTAGGTCACTTACTTTGGCAAAGAGACAAGGTTGATTATAAACCTCCACCAACATCGCCTAAGACTTTGACATAGACACAAGTTGGTTAACAACCTTGACCTACACTTTGATTTTTCCCAATAATCCCACACAAAAATCAAAGTATAATTAGAAGATATAGACATGCTTGGGCATTGAGAAATTAATGTGTCGATGCCAATGCCTTGCAATTTGAATTGCACCTAGTGATACCAGGTTTAAAGACAAACATTCTACCAAGTGACAATCGCCCTGAACTTAATATGGAGGTGAAAGTCCGCTCCTAGGCACACATTAATCTTCGATATTCTTTTACTCTGTAGTCTGGTGTCTTATACTGGCGATACACCACTCCCGGTAGCTCGTAGATGCTCTAGGATGTCGACTCGTATTGACCCTCTAATAGGAAGTGGCCGTAGTTCCATATCTAATTAGGTGGATCCATCTAGCATGTGCTACTTTCATGCCTCACATGGTCCTCAACGTTTCCCAATGGTAGTAAAGCACAACAACACACATACTCCATTAGGAGGGATACTATGCAGTGCTCCTGGAATTAAGTAATGACTTGGTAATTACACCTAGAACTTCCCTTTTGATGAAGTAAGGATCCATCATTACAATTCCTTAATAGGTCTCGATCTCCTCCCCCTCAACGTAGCAAAGATCATTTTTCTACAGCATTTTGTTAGCAAGTCCGCAAGACTCTTTTCAGACTTCACATAGTCTAATGATATCACTCCATTTTCTAGTAGTTCCTTCACTACTTTGTGTCTAAATCGTATATATCCTCTATTTTTGAAGAAGGCCTCACTCATAACAACTGATATAGTTGTCATATTATCACAATATAGTCCAATCAAAGGGGTATACTTTCCCTGCAATAGGATGTCCATTAGTAGATGTTTCAGCCATACAGCCTCTAGGCTTGCAAATTCAAGAAGAGTAAACTCAGATTCTATAGTAAACATAATAGTACAAGATTATTT
>JAKOGI010000909.1:295000-371625 GCA_029747015.1 Carnegiea gigantea | reverse complement strand
ATATATATATATATTTATATATATTTGTATGTATAGGTTTGTTGGTGTGTCTATACACACACAGTTGACATGCGAATTTTTAAGATAATTTAGATATAATGAATAATTTTTCTGTGAAGGCTATAGGGAGTTGGCATTAATAATAACATAATGTTATTTTTAAAATACCCATTTTATTTTTTAAAAATTCAAATATGATGCAATCCTTAGGTACGTACCCCTAAAAACATGTATCCTTGAAACTTCTTTTATAATGGAAATGCCTCAATGGAGGAAAAAATGTAGTTGTGGTAATATTTTTGTTATTTGCCCCAATTCTTTTGAGTTAGACTAAAATACTCATTATTTCTTTATGCCAACTTCTTGACGTCGATCCAACAATTGTTTAATAATACTTCTAAAGTACCATTTGCTTGTTCAAAAATTTAATCTTGGAACAATGCACGAGTCTTAATTATTTTTATATAAGTAGGATTATAAATCATCGAATGATGTATATAAGCTTAATGAGATTCCATCTACATATAAGTTAACAATGCATAAAATAACTCACTATCTTATAAATATGTTAAAAAACTCTTGCCGTATTCAATACTTTCCATTCCCCAACAGTGCTCGGCATTAAAGATCATGTCTACTGGATACACCAGTATTTTTATCGTTTACCTTTGGAGATAAACATTAAGCTCATATGCTTATGTGCACGTCGCCCTCAACACAGAGGATAATAGAATTTAAGTTGTCAAAGGCCGGCCCCGCAAGATTTGGGCGGACAAAAAGTATTGCTTTCAACTTCGTCGTATTTGAAATATCACGCCAACGTGTCACGTTTTCTTGGTGCATTCATAACATCATGGTTACACCTGTGCAATATAGGGATGTTATTTAAATAATTTTTTAATATATTATTAAGAGAATTTTTTTTATAAACAAAGTAAACAATAAATTAATATATTATATTATTTTGTTGAAAGAGGAATAAAGAGAGTTTTTTTTATTTTTCTCTTACTAAGAGTATAATTTTTTTATTCCTAATTAATATCTAATTTACATTTTTTATTGTATTTGTATCATTAAATCATATATATTCTATGATTAAATTTTATTACGAAATGATAGAAATGTATACGAGAAGTTACCTTATTAAAAGAATTAATATTGTATTAAATTTGCACTCATCATGCAGAGCATTTTCTTTTTAGTTAATTCTCATGTAGCATATTGTGTAGCATTCAAATATCTTATATGGCTATTCTCTCCTATGTAGCATCCTGCATGGCAAGCTTATATGTTGCTCATATATAAGTTTCAATATCTTGTTGTATATATTGTTATTGTTTGTGCTATACCATACTGAGTTATATGGACTTGATGGTAGCACTTTTTTTCTGAGTTTATTTTATATGAAGTCATCTTAATTATATATTCTTGAATTTTTGATGTACAGTCTATCTTTTTAATCACGTCAGTCAAGAAGTTCTTAATTTTTTTTGCTTTAAGATATTATGTGATTTGACATTGCGTAATTTTTTTAAAATTTAAAATGATTTTGTGAAATAATCATGTTGACGGTGGGAGCAAAGGAGCAAAGGAAAACTATAATATTTTTAGTAATTTAATGTTGCCTTTCTTAAACTTGGACTTTATTTTTTAAAAATACATCATATGATAATGTGAAATGTAATGTGTGAGAAATAGTTCTAATATGAACGTTTAATAAGATATGAGATTTGTCGTCTTTACTATCTATTAGTTGCCAACTTCCGTTCCGATATTAAGCGAATCGTCAGTCTAAATTTTCACCCAAAAAATCTAATCTGAGTCACTAGATTGATGTACTAAATGTCAATCCTGACACTCAAGATTCGGCTTTTAAGGCTTTAATATGAATTCATATCTCATATTCGACTCCCCTGAGTCTCATCGTAGACTTACTAAGGCGACTATATCTTATCACATTCATACACTTCCAGTAGAAGTTATCAATATTGCACACCTAATGCCAATATGATTCAGTCTCATTCTGTCCACTACTCAAGCGTCAGGACGATTGCCTGTGTGACTAGGCCAATCAAAAGCCTGTGACATTTCAACATGTCTAACAAATAAATCATAAAGCATTTAGAAAAAGAACCTTCAATCTTTATTTCGTAAATGCTCATCACAAGAAGAATATATCTGTCATACATAACAAGATTTCATCCAAAAACTAAACTCTATGAAGTCCTAGACTCAATGAATGTGCTTTAAAAGCACCTCTTGGAATCGGCTTAGTTAACAAATTAGCAATCATCTTGTTGGTAGATATATACTTGGTGGCAACTTCCTTTGTCTTTATTGCATCTCGTACGAAGTGATAATGCCTCTTGATATGCTTGGTCTTCCGATGAAATTTCGGATCTTTAGCAAACTGGATGGCGGCTGTGTTGTCACATAACATCTCTACAAGATCATCAATTCTAGGAGTGACATTAAGATTCAGGAGGAAACTCCTAAGCCACATTGCCTATGCGTGGTTAGGCTACATGCGACATACTCTGCCTCTATAGACGACAGAGCTATGCAATCTTGCTTCTTACTGCACCATGATATGGCTTCCCCACCCAAGGTGAAGACAGAGCCTAAGCTTGACCTGGACTCATCTGGGTCACCACTCCAATCGGCGTCTAAATATCCTCTCAACTTAAGGTCTCCACCTTGATAGCAAAGGACGAAGTCGGTTGTACCACGAAAGTAGCGCATAATTCTCTTGATAGCTTGCCAATGAGCAAGTCCTAGGTTACTTTGGTAACAACTCACCAAAGCAACCGCAAAGCAAATGTTAGGCTGTGTACATAACATTACATACATTAAGCTTCCTACGGCACTAACATAAGGGACATTGCTCATTGCCTCCTGACACATGTTGGAATAATGCATACGAAATCGTTCTAAGACTTTTTTGATATTACTCCTTGGCACATACCTAAGAGTTACTTAGGTTGATTCCTGATTATTTCCACACCAAGGACATACCTGGCTTCACCCATGTCCTTTATCTCAAAGACTAACATTGAGGAAAGCAGTCTTTATGACTATTTGAAACGACTCTAAGTCCAAATGTACGACCATGGCTAGGAATAGATGAATAGAGGCAAATCTCACTATAGGAGAAAATGTATTTTTATAGTCTACACCCTTAATTTATGTAAACCCTTTTGCCACTAAATGGGCTTTGAAATTATCGATCGAACCATCTGCCCGGTTTATCTTGAAAACCCACATGTTTCCAATGGACTTATGTTCGGATGGAATATCAACAAGTTCCTAAACCTTGTTTCTCGCCATCGAGTCCATCTCATCCGTTATGGTGTCCATCCACTCTTTGTGGTTTGGTGAGTCAATCGCTTCTTGATAAGAGGTAGGCTCCTCAACTTCCAAAGGAGTGCATAGAAATATTTCCTCTTTAGTTTGAAAATATCATCAGGGAATTCTTCCACGCTCAGTCCTCCAGATCCTGGGACCTTCATTGTTTGTCTACCTGGGTGAGGCGTCCCTCCCGCTTTGTTTACGAGGTGTGGGACCCTAAGCATATGGAGAATCGCTTCCACTATCCCTTTGAGACATAGGATCCTGAACATATGGACTAACTGCATGTTCGGGAGTAGGAGATTGAGGACGAACCTCACTTACAGGTTGACTTTGCTCATGTATTAGAGATTGTGGATGAAGTTCATTCTCCTGAATAGACAAGTCTCCCCTATTCCTTTTGGATAGGGGAGGCATACCATCTTCGATGATTTGGTTACAGTTTAAATTCTCCCCTTAACTGAAAGATAGTTAAATGTCTTGCTGTAACTCAAATAGTTCGATATTCTTCTTGATTTCACCAATGGTTGGGAACTCATCGTCAAGAAACTCGACATTGCGAGAATCTATTTTTGTCATGCCACCATTATGGTGTTCCCTGTACATCACATATCCTTTAGATTATGTAGGATATCTAATGAATACTACTTTGGTGGCTCTTAGACCAAGTTTTTCATATTTGTGGGTTGGGTTATGCACATAGCCTACCCAACCCTATGGACGCAAATGATCCAATGATGGCTTTTTACCAAACCATAACTCATATGGTGTGACATATGTACTTTTGCTTGGCACACGATTAAGGATATAGGTTGTTGTGAGCAATGCAACCCCCAGAAACTGACTGGGAGGTTCGCTTGTGCCATCATTGACCTGACCATGTTAAGTAATATACGATTCCTACATTCCGCAACGCCGTTTTGTTATGGAGTGCTTGGAATCATTAGCTGTCATTGTATACCTTTTTCCTCACAGAACTCTTTGAACATATCAGAGAGATATTCATGACTTTGATCAGTCCGAAGAATTTTAACTCTTTGTACTAATTGAGTCTGTACCTCTATTACGAAGCGTTTGAACACATCGAGTGCCTCGTAGCAATAAGATAGTAGGTACACATACCCATATCATGAATAATCATCTATGAGAGTAATAGATAGCCCCATGACATGTTTTAACATTCATGGGTCCGTGGATATCTGAGTGGATTAATTCTAAGGGACTAGATACTCTCGGAGCCTTATCAAAAGGCTTTATTTTTGCTTTGCTAGCTAGATATAACTCACACTTAGACAATTTAACCCTAGTGAGTCAGTCTAAAAGACCTTATTTATTTAGCCTATTTATCCTGTCTTGGCCCACATGGCTAGGTCTAGCATGCCACTTAACAGATTCAGAATTGGAGTTAAAATGTGAAACAAAAGTAGAGGATATATTATAATAGGAATCATCCAAATCCAAAACAATGAAATCTCCTTTCAATGTCGCTTAGCCAAACAAATTATCATGATAGAACAAATCTAAACCATCTAGATGAAATCCAAAAGTAAAACCTAATCTTATTAAAGAAACATAAGAAACTAAGGAGCATCGCACCCCACGTGTATAGAGGGCGTCATAAAGAAGCAGCTTGTTTCCTCCACGGAGTTTGAGCTGGTATGTTTCTACTCCAAGGACATCTTCTTCACTAACACTCCCCAGCACGATAGTCCGTGAGCCCACGGGGTAGCGATACAACTCCACGAATCCAGCCTTATCCGGAATTTTATGCTTTGTTGCCCCCGTGTCTACAATCCATTGAGGAAGAGAGTTAGCAAAGAATGCATGGGAACAAACATATACTTTAAGAGTTTTAGTGGAAAGAGGCACCTTGGCTGGCTCAGGACAATCCCGAGTGAAATGGCCCTTCTTCCCATAGTTATACTACTTCACACGTGCCATATCCTTAGCTCCATTTCTCTTGGCCTTGCGCTTCTTAGCAGTACCACTGTTGGAGTGAAAGTTCTGAGGAGGACGTTCTTAGGTTTCTTACCACGGTATGGCCTCGTGCCCCTAGGCCCCGATCCTTTGGCAACGAATGCCACACTAGGAGCACTTATATCTTTATACGCCCTTTCTCCATTTTGAGATATTTGGAGATTTCCTCGAAGATCTCAATGTGCTTACTGTGTGTCATGATTACCTTAAAACTCTTCCAATATTCATTGTTATTGGGAAGAGCCCTAATCACATTCAGGACATGTTCTTGCTCATAAACTTTTTGCCCTGTAGCTTTAAGATCTCGAACCATAGCACTCATGGTTCGAAGTGTTTGGAGATAGTACGACTAGAGTCAATAGTATACTGCATCCATTTCCGCTGCAAGGTATACAACCTCGTAGCAGATGTCTACCCAAACGTAATTTTAAACTATGCCCACATGTTCTTAGCAGTGGAAAACGTTAAACTCACCCAGGAGATCATCATACATGTAAGACAACATTGTGTAGCGTGCAGAACGATCACGTTTGAACTATGCTTGGTACGCCTTTAGGTTCTCTTGGTACTGCTCATTAGCAGTAATATCACTGCCTTAATCATCTTTGTCAACCGAAGCAAGACATAGAAGTAGTCAAGATGTCCAACATGTCACCATCATTTAAGGCGAACTGGATATTCAGATGTCAGATGTCGTAGTTGGAATCATCCAGTTTATCATTAGATTGTATATAGCCTATCATGTTTTTAGCTGTCATATCTGAAATTATATATTTTATTTGTTAGACATATTGTTTTAATAATCAAATCATCAAGAGAACCCCATCATGCATATCATACGTTCGAAAATTTCATTAGGCTCATAATCATCATGTGTATATGAAGTAGGGGCCCCCTTTTAATTTAATTGTCAAATTAACTCCATAAAATTTTGTTAAACTAATTAACATTTCAATTTAGTGACTATCATAAAGATGTTCACTTTTAGCCATGTAAACATATTACATAAGCTTATATTATGTAAAACTAATTCATATAACATATTACTAAAACAATTTCGACATATAACACATGGTTATATATCGTACCTCAAAATTTCATATTATCATTACATAAATAATAATACAAAATAATTAACAACAATGATGTAAAGATATGAAATAAACTCACAATAACTTTTAGCATATAAGACTAACTTATACAGTTATAAAAATAATTACAAACTAGCCCAAATCACGAATCATATTAAATAGACTGAAATCGGCCCAAAAAATGACCCGAATTAAATCAAAATTTTGGGCCCAAAAATTACCCTAAAACGGGGCCTTTATATGAACAAGAACCGGCCCATTTAAAAGAAAAAAGAGGCCTTTTTCATAAATGGGTGGCCCTCACTTAGCACCCTCACTAACCCTAACATTTCGGTCTTCTCTTTCTCTCTCTTCTCTATCTGATTCTCGATTATCTCTCTCTCCTCAAGACCCCCCTCTTGAACATCCTCTCTCCTCTTGGTCTGCCTCTCGAAGTCATGGCCTGGGAAATGGAGCACTGAGCTCCTTTCTTAGGCTTTTGGCGCCATAACCACGGCAACCACCACTCCCCTTTGGTTCCTTAAAAAACACCCCAGTAATGTGATGTCGTCGCCCTCCTTTGCCTTCGATCCAAGCTAACCTTTTGAGAATTGGTGCCGCAACAATGTAGTTTGGCCAAAACCGAGTCCGAGGGAGTGGTCCACGCAGGTAACGCGCCACTGAGGCAGTGGGGCATGGACTCATGTGCCCCAATGATGGTTTTTTACGGTTTTATTTCCTCAAGGTTGCGTAGATCAGCATGCAAAGGCATGGTTGGAGGAAGAAGAAGGGCCAACTAAGCCTTCGTCAGCGGCGCCTGCGTCACACGCACTGTCCTTCCTACGGTGGCTCTGATGGGTATGGCTTGGTTTCCTTTTCTCTTATACCCTTTTTTTCTTTGAGATCGAGGTGGAGATTTTGTTAAACCCACCGCCATCGCAGCCACCGAGGCACTGGCGGTGTGATTAGGATTAGGGTTTTGAGTCCGGGGTCTAGCATTCATCTTGATTTAATTAAACAACATATTTACAATGATTTAATTAAATCTGGGTTGGGTATTACAACATGTTCATACTCTCGAATTGAAAGAAACATGCTTGTAGAATGCTAGGCATAAGTTTAATTCGCACAATCAGTTTGGGTCATAAGGGGGCAGTATTCAAGAGCATGTCGGAAAAACATTCTGACCATAACCACTCAGTAATTCAAATAATCATGGAAACATATTCAACATGAATTCAATATGACCAAAGATTCCATCTTTTAGTTTGTTCTAGTCAACATAGAAGCATGGCTTTTGAATTGCATAATAACGATGATTAACCAAACTAATCATGTAGGCAGATTATAATATTCAAGCATGCTTATTGTTGTGATTATAAAACACATTAGATGAGACTAATCCGATCGAAGCTTTATTACTACTGATGAACAAATAGGACTAACCTAGCTAGATTGCGGAATTAAATGTCGGGAATAGTCCACGTCCATCTGAATGTGAGGCGGCTACTAGAGTCGCCCTTAGGGTTCATGTCCTAGACTCGAAGCCCAATAGATGATGGGGCAGCCGTGAGAGAGGAAGGGAGAGTGTGAGAGGTCTAAATGTCAGTTACACTAGGCTAATACCCCTAAGCCTCCTCATATAGGTCAGGGGGAGCAATCAGGGTTGTCGCCCTAAGTGCATTAGTGGCTGTCAAGCCTAACTCTATTAGGCCCAGCCAACAATTATAATTAGTGTTGAGCCAGTGCCGGAGACTTGAGCCTGTGATCAATGGAGAGCATAGACATCGAGGATGAGGAGTGCACCGTGTTGGTATTCAAGTTGTTCATTGAGGCACTTGTATGTACCACACGCACCCTCTGCTCGCAATGATTTTCAGTTCGAGGTTATGACACAAGGACTATTTAGAGAAAACATTTTTTGAGAAGATATTCTATATATTTTATATAGTATTAATCGCTTCTTTATGTATGTTCATGTAAAACTTAAGTCTTTTAGTATTCAGTTTCTAGTGTCAAAGTTGAATTAATATTGATTCACAAGAGGTAGAGTTCTCTCAACTAAGATTGCACAAAGTTGTGGTCTTGGTATGATGTGAATTAGGTCAGAACTCGTCTTGAAGCTCGGTGACCTTGAAAATCTTATGCTCAAACTTGAATTTGGATGTACGTTGCTTGGTTCGGGTTGGGTTAAATTTTCTTTTTTCATCTTCGAAATGTTTTAAATAGACATCAAATTAAACTCTACTTCTAAATTTGTGATACATTCAAGTAATAAAGGAATAAGGGAGGGGGCCATAAGAAGAAATATCTTCAGTATAAAATTAAAATGTACATCTATTTTTAGAGGCTATAATTTGACAACCAAAAAATAAGTTGATCAAACAAAATGAGAAATAAGAAAATGACAACATTTTGTATTTACGATAGTAATTTAGACGTGGAGCATAGGGATTTGAGCAAAAATAATGAACCAGGCTTTATTAAACCGAGCCATGTTAGCCTTGAACCTATCTCGATAGCATGATGGCTTGCTTGAGCATAGGCTCTGTTTGTCTTGAGCTCGAGCCAAGCTTTGCTTTAGCAAGTTCAAGACTTTCTAAGTGAGCTTGCTTCATTTACAAACCTACTTTCAACGTAGAATAACTTTGTTAATAAGACCTGAATCTAATACTTTTTTTCTATCAAATTATTTGAACTAATCTATGTCAATTTGAAAAGATGTCCAAAATTCTTCAAATGAAAAATAAATTATCAAAGATTTATAATAATAAATTCTTAAAATAAAATTTGATTTAGGAAAATTAATATTCTTTAAATGTCTTATCACTTCGTACGTATCTCAAATCTTAGAGATTGTTCTTGGAAGGTGATTGGCCTAATTTGACTAGTCGAATCACTTTTGAGGTAGTGAATAGAGTTATTAATAAATAAAGCAAAAACTTATCACAGATAAAATGCAAAAGTTAAATGTGGCAAAACGCAAGAATTTTTGAATGAGGCTGGGCCTCAATAGGTTTGCAACCTTGCCTAGAGTGCTTCAAAAAGTAAAATGCGGATATTACTAAGTTCCGACTGCTTTGCACTACTTGCATTTTGCTTTTTGGGATGCCAAATAATATGGGGAAATTAAGTATCGTCAGCTACAACTAAAATAAACAGTCACTATCTACAGCTACTATAAAGTCAACGCATCAAAATTTTTTAAAAAAATTCTCCGCAGCTGGCTCTCTGAAAAGATCAAAATTTGGCTGAAGTTATGGTAAACCAAACTTGCAATGTTTCACTAGTGACAATGGTCACAAATCAGAAAGTTGTTTATCCAATTACAAGCAAGACCTTGCTTATATTTTTAAGCTCAAATAACCATACGGTCATGTCAATGAGCCATAAGGTTGTTTTTGCTTTTTTTTTTTTTTTCCTTTCCTTTTGTTCTTTTGAAAAGATCATATTATAATTCCTAGGTGACCCTTTTCTCATAGAATTTACACAAATTATGGTCAAGACATATTGTCAGTAATTCCAAACAAGGAATGGAAGGCCAACAAATAGGCAAAGAAAGCGTAACTCCAACTTGTTTATAACTAGCGGTCTAATTTGTTGCCCAATTGACGTTTTTGGTAGATACGCCGAATAATAATATCGTCACATCACTGGGGGAAAAACTTGATGTGTTGGATGAGAATGTGAACGTCCAAGGCGGTTTTCATCACATCTATCTATCTAATCTAATTAACTATACTTAAAATTGAGTGATCACACAATGTTTAGACACTTGGCAATCACTCATTGGATATAAGTATTTTTTTTATTTTTAAAATATTGATTAAGGCATTAATTAAGACTTATTAGCAAAAGTAATTGGATCAAATTAATGCAGGCATTCAACTTATAAGTTTGGGAAGTGCTTAAAATTACAAGTCCAATTTTGTGTTTCGCATTTTCTTTTTTTAGAACATGTACACATCCTATATTCACAATCTTGACATTATAAATATAGAAAATGGTAAAATCGTGTGTCAAGAATATTACAAATATTATTTTTAAAAATTATGATTTCCATTAATTATTTTATCATAGTTTTATTAATGTATATTTACAAATGTTTAGTTCGTCCAAAAAAATGGTTTAAATTTTAGTCTTAGTGTTAGTTTTTGAGAATGAGTAAAATAACTATTAGCTCTTTGATTCTTTTTAACGTTTTGAAGATATTGATTGATGACACATTAATGTTTTGAAGCAAACTTTTGTAACTGTCAATATTTGTAACTGTGGCTTCTTCTTTTAGCCTATTTTGCATGGATTAGTTTCAATATTTTAACTTTTCTCCCTGCATAAAAAGAAAGCCTTACAAAAATATGCTTTAAGAGTAATAAGCCAAGTTGGTGCTAACATCCGAAAATTACTTTTCATAATTTGTGGAGGAAGGTTGTTTTCATAAAATATTTTTATTTCATATTTTATACTTATATTATTTTTTCAAAGAAATTTATTACTCTTATTATGTTTTGAGGATTGGATAATTTATCAATTTAGTACTATTATCATGGGAATACATAAAAAATGACTAGATAGTTGTTGAGATATCAGAAAAGTTATTAAGACGACAAGTTTAGTTTCTCCCCCCCCTTTTTTTTTTTGTAGGACTGAGATCTTTTTAGAACCTTATACAAATCTTGCATTCATAATATTAATATCATAAAAATAAAAATGATAAATTCATGGGTCAAGAATATATAAATATCATTTTTTAGAAATAGGATTGAAAATAACTATTTTATTATAGTTCATAATATATATTAACAAACATTTTAGATCACCAAAGAAGAGGTTTTAATTTTAGTCATAATCCTAATATTAATTAAGAATGTGCATAATGACTATGAACTCTTTGATTCTCCTTAGCATTTTGATGATATTAATTAATGATTTTGAATTTTTTAAATCAAACTTTTGTACCTAATGGATATTTGTAATTGAGGCTTCTTCTTTTAACTTATTATGCATGCATGGATCCATTTTTTTAATGAAACTTTGTAACTAAGCGATATTTTATTTTTTTTAATGAATGATACTTTGATTAATAGTAATAACAAAGAAGAAGTCATTTAGTAAATATGTAGTAATTCAAGAATAATTAGAATGAATGCAAGTAGTATTTCAAGATTTAGTATAAATCGATGGGATTGATACATTCACAATTAAACGAAAAATGGATTCATTAAATATTTTAAATAATCAGTTATAAATAAGTACAGTGAAAATTACATTTTTTGTAAATTAGATTGAACAACATCAGGGGTTTAACTGTGTATACTTCAGTTATTAACAAAAAAAATTGGACTTCTAGACTATATTTATCAAAATATTAATTTATTTTGGAAGACATGAGCAAGAGTTTTGCCCAATGATATATTTATTATAAATATGTTGATTTATCACATGGGGATTTGTTCAACAAGAAAATTATACCAATCCAAGCGAATATTTTGGAAGACATGAGCAAGAATTTTGCCCAATAATATATTTATTATAAATATGTTGATTTATCACATGAAGATTTGTTCAACAAGAAAATTATAACAATCCATGCAAAGCATAGGCCTAACACTAGTTATGACAACTATAAGCGATAGGGGTAAGAGTTAGGCCTTGTTTAGCAAACCGCTGTTAACTGTTGGTTGTTTGGATTAATTGTTAGTTGTTTCAATTAACTGTTTTGATTAGTTGTTTGTTGAAAAGCCATTTTGTGAAATTAGCTGTTTTTAATAAAATTGTAATACAAAGTGCTAATTCTCGGAAAACTCTTCCAAAATGCTAATAGAATTAGTTTTTCGAAAGACTCAAAGAGCTGTTCTAAAAAACTTTCTTATCAAACACCCAAATTAACTTTTTGACTTATTAAAAACTAACCTTGGTCCTCAAAACTCATTTTGACCAAAAAACTTTTCAAACAGCTCTTTGTAGAACACCCTCTTAATGTGACCTTCTATGCGAATATTTCTAAATTAAATCCCACTGACAACTACGTACTGATTACAACACTGCTTCCAGCTAATCTTCAACATTCTTCATCATGATTGATGAGCATGAGTTGAGGGAGTGGCTAGGTTGTATATATGATTCTCTTCCCCTGGACTACACCAATTATTTTATTAGCCGGAAGTAATGTCATATTTGGTTAAAATAGTGTTTGGTTAGAGGAAAATAATTTTCTTGGAAAATAGTTTTTCGATTTTTCATTATTTAGTACAATAAAGAGCGGAAAACTATTTCCCAAGAAAAATGATTACCTCCATCCCCGTGATGAAAATGATTTCCGTTTGAGAATAAAGGAAGTTGATTTTCTTGCTTTAATTCTTTTGGCAATATGGTCAACCAGAACATAGGTGCAAAATTCGACTTCGATGATTTAAATCAGGACTTGACTTTCTAATGGAAATGAATGAAAGATGCTCAAATCCATATTTTAAGCTCAAGTTTCCTTCATGTGGTCAACATTTATTCCTACCACAACAATCTAGTCGACATTTTTCAGCATGTAAACAATTTGGTCGACATTTTTTGCTACTAAATTAATTTCAGCAGTTTGGATCTAAACTTGATCATTACATAGGAAACATTAAAATAAAACTCGAATGCAAATTCTGAGCTCAGGTTTCCTTCTTTTTGTCAACAATTATCCTACCATGACAATTCAATCTATATTTTTTGCTATCTGAGCAAGTCAGTTGACATTCATTGTTATTAAAACAATTGCAACGATTTATATCAAAACTTGACTATCGGATTAGAAATATTAAAATAAATTCATATATTATTTTTGAGCTCAACATTTCTTTATTTGGTCAATATTTTTTTTACGTTATAAAAATTTAGTCAATATTTTTGGCCACTTAAACAATTTAGTTGACATTTTCCGTCACTAAAACAATTTCGATGGTTTGGATCAAAAATTAATCATCAGATAGGAAATATTAAAATAAGGTCAAATCCACATTTTGAGCTCGATATTCCTTCATTTTGTCATCATTTTTCTCTGTCATGATAATTTAGTCGATACTTTTCGCCACTTAAACAATTTAGTTAGCATTTTTTGTCACTAAAACAATTGCGAAGATTTGGATCGAAAATTAATTATCAGATAAGAAATATTAAAATAATTCAGATATAAATTTGAAGCTCAACATTCTTTCATTTGGTCAATATTTATCTTCGCCAAACAATCTAGTCAACACTTTTCATTGCTTAAACAATTTAGTTGACATTTTCTTTTTTCCCATGGAAAAGGACTTATCTAGCACAAAATGATGGAAAATGTGACATGAAGATCTATTTTCTTTGGAAAATTATTTTCGGTGGAAAATAATTTTTCAAAAAAACCATTTTTGCCTCAACCAAACACTTCCCAAATGTAATATAATACTATTAATTTTGTAATAAAATTATGATTGCATAATTTATGGTAGTCATAATTATAATGTAATTGTTATTTACAATGCTTTTTTACAACTAATAAAAAAATAATGAATTTACAATTATTTACCTTACAAAGTTATTTACATTCAGACAAACATTATCCAAGTGTTGAATATACATAACAGTTTTGTTCAACACATATGTAAGATCTACACCTGGCCTCCACCATCAGCTCAGTTTCCTCAATAGGTGGAAAAGCCATATGGTGTGTAACCAGATTTTACCCATCCCATGTCACATGTTTTTCCTCTGTTTTGATATTCTTTTTAAACTTTTTTCTTCTGTTGAAGCAAAGCAGCCAGAAAACGTGTCAGAACTTAGTAAGCATAGAAGTATGTATTACAGTAGGAAGATAAAACAGAATCATTTTTATTGGGTTTTCAAACCTAATAGATAAATATAGGAATGAAATTACTTTCAAATCTTTTGTTACATCTGAAATGTGTCGATGAAACAATAAGGTAATCAACATAACTAATATAAAATCTAATTATACGAACTGAGCTCATATTTCGTTCATTTGTGATTCCAAGGGTGGTGATTAGGTTACTTTGAAGGACATAAATTGTTAGAATTAGCATAAACAGGTTCATTTTTATAGTTTTTGTTCTTTTAATAAGATATACTATTTGTATTTTTATTTATGTTGGTGGTTATGTGTTTCCCTTTGTTCTTGTATTTGATATTGTGTCCTTTTTAACATTAGCCGCTGGTTTAAGAACAACGGAGGAGGGGGAATTTGATCAGTACAATCATAATAGGGCGCTATATATTAATCATATTGTTATGCAAATTTTAAGGTGGAACTACTTTAACAGCGATGGGATGCCTATTAATGAAGGCAATAATGACTAACAGTTAAGATGCCACTGATAGTAGAATAGGGCGACCATTCTTTGGTAAAACAGAAAGGTCGAGTCATTATAAATGAAAATAGGGAGATTTCAATTGGAATAATTTGGAATTATTACCATCGACAAAAAGAGGCTAATATCCGTGACTTTAATTTTATTAAGATAATCTGTGATTATCACTACTAACAAGGAGCGACTAACAACATTGTACAATTGTGAATATTGTCCAACAATATATGACAGCTACAACAATAAAGGATGGCTAAAAATTTTTAGTACATTAGAAATATGTTGAGTGCAAAGGCGTTACTGGTATGGTGGATGAAAAATAAGTGGTTTTTCCTTTTCCCCTTTCTTCATACACGCATGCACTCATCCACCATTATAGATGTTAATCATGCGAAAGATCGTAAATGTCGTTATGTAAACTACTAAAACTAGTCAGTATAATTTCTACATGAAATGATTTTGTTCAAGAAATAGAGAAAACAGTATCTTTCGAGATAAACTCCTAACAAATCCCTTTCTTTGGTGCTGATTTATTTTCCGAGCAAATTGCCATGGGAGAATACGATTAACCAATTATAGATAAGTGAGAGTGTGCGGGCTGGTAGGCCAACAAAGTGAGGTAGACAACTTTTCCAACATCCTACTAGCTAGCGCATTTGTTGAATGGGATAGGTTTCAGGCAGAGAAAGGCTTCGTCTTTAGAGGAGTAGGGATTGACGTCACGCGACAGAAAGAGCGTAGCACTTTATGAATCGTTTACCTGCTGAGAAGTCGAAAGACGGGAATAAGAACTCCGGATGTTGTTAAGGACTCACCTTCACGCTTGCTACTTTAATAACCAGAAAGAGCGAGAAAAAGAAGTAGGTATAAAAAGAAAGAGTTGGGAAACTTGAGTCGAGGCAAAAAAGAAGAAAGTCTTTTCCAGAAGGAAGAAGTGGGAGAAACCGCCTCGGGCTGCCGAAAGTGAAGGTTTCAATAACTCCTCAAGCCATGACCTATTTGATCCTTCTTTCCTCCACCTCTCGATTCATCATGTTGAGTACCTCTTGAACATATTCAATATCATTGGCAGGAGTAAAAGTACAATCTAACTTGAGAATGGCCCGGTGCCATTGAGGCATTCATTCATTTCGCTAATAAGTAATATGACTTGTCATGGAAATTGTATATCCTATTTAATTTTAATTTTTAAGAAAAATTCCAAAAAGAA
The DNA here is from genome assembly GCA_029747015.1 of Carnegiea gigantea. Classification (NCBI taxonomy): domain Eukaryota; kingdom Viridiplantae; phylum Streptophyta; class Magnoliopsida; order Caryophyllales; family Cactaceae; genus Carnegiea; species Carnegiea gigantea. The sequence goes on along the minus strand of JAKOGI010000909.1, from coordinate 355,678 downwards.
AAACAATTCCCTCTGTGATGACACACGTTAAGACTAATATGTATAGACATTTTTTAAAAAAATTATTTTGATTTGATAATTTAATTTGAATATTCAAAATGGTATAGCTAACATAATGCCTCTTGAGATGTTAGCCTAAGTTTTTAATACCATCTACTGCTTCTGGATAGTCCAAGAATATTTAATTGTATTGTGAAATATTATATTATTATTAGATAAAAGAAATTAATTCCTTTTATTTCCCCTGCAATTAACTGTTTATAATTTTTTTAATTGAAAAAGCTTATAAATTTATTACACTTGATAAGAATTTCCACTTTAGCAGTCTAGCTAAAGCAAGCAACTGTATAAAACTTCTCATACAAATCACATATTATCTTTCCCTCACTATTTACTTCTGTTCTGTCGAAATGCATATGATTCGTATGCTTTTTTCTCTCTCTTTTTCTTTATTTTTTTGTCTTTGATTTTCCATTTAAATTGAGTGGCATTATTATAGTTAAATGCTTTCTTGTGAGAAGAAGCATGGAACTGGCACTACAAAATTGCAGGTGAATTTTAATAGAAAGTTTTGACAGAAAATGTATCCGTCATAAATTTTGACCGGAACTTTGATGGATAATAAATTAAACTGATGGAATACTGTAGTTGCATATTTCGATGCCAAATTTGACTGGGCATAGGTATGTTTTTGACGGGATGTCCATCAAAATTAAGGATTTACTATTTGTACAGTGACGGAATTTTGACGGGCCTGTCAAAATTTTGCAGATTCCTTAGAAATTATGACAAGACGCGTCAAAATTTTGCAAATTTCTTAGGAATTGTGACGGGACCTGCCACAATACTTAAAACTTTTTGAATGCATTTTGACGAATGTCGTCACAATGCCACGAATGCCGTCACAATGCCCCGTCAACATATCCTTTGTTGTTCTTAGTCCTTACCCAGTAAGTGGCTCATGCTCTTCATACTTGAATTACCAAGTCTTCTAAAAGAATTTTGGCCTTCCAATTCGATATTTGATAGCATTCTTTCAGTTTCTAGGGTTGAAAGGTAAGGGCTAATTAGTCTCTCTATGAGGATCTTAGAATATTAGGACTTTCCCAACTCATTGTAATTCTTCTTTTGTTAGGATTCCACCATGTACTTTCTAATTGTATTCTGCCACTTATTGTAATCTTTGCAATATATATACATACACAGCTAGGGGAGAGGGCCAAGGGAAGATTGATTACTCCCCAAATTCAATATTCTTCATGGTATTAGAGCCACACAACCAAAATCTTCGTCTTCCCAAAAATTAACAATGAGTGACGATGAAAAGAAGGGAAGGGAAGCAAACCCGAACCTTGATTTGAGCGACCCTAAATCCCCATATTACTTATGTAGCCCGGACAATCTAGACAATATAATTTGTCCTCTCAGCCTCAATGCTGAAAACTATGCAAATTGGAGCAGACTTACTGCTAATGGTCTAAGATCAAAAAATAAACTTATTGTAGTGATGGATCTCCACTACAAAAATATATCTAATCTGCGACGGAAAATTCGACGGAAAAAGGTCAAATTTCCGACGGAAAATTGTGTTTCCGACGGAAACACCGACGCGGAAAGGGTCGTCGGGATTCAGCTCGTCGCAGTTTTTATTCCGACGGACTCCGACGGAATCCGACGGAATTTCCGACGGAAAAAACCCGTCGGAAATTCCGTCGGATACTGTCAAGCAGAAACTGCAGAAAACAGTGGCAGGAATTTCCGACGGAATTTCCGACGGAATATTCCGTCGGAATTTCCGTCGGAAATTCCCAAAAAAATTTTTTTTAAATAATCCGAATTTTTTTTGAAATTATCCGAAATTTCGACGGAATTTCCGACGGAATATTCCGTCGGAAATTCCGTCGGAATTTCGGATAATTTCAAAAAAAAAATTTTGTTTTCCGAAAAGTTTGTTTCTAAATTTCAAAAGTTCTCAAAATAAAAAACAATTAATAATAAGTTTCAAATCTGCCAATAAAATGTGCTTAATTAAATATTAAGTACAACATAAATTAAATATTAAGTACAACATATATAAATATCAAGATATATAAATATTAAGTACAACATATAAGTACAACATATATAAATATTAAGTACAACATATATAAGTACAACATATACGTTGTTTTAGATGTACACGCAGATTACATAAATTACACGAATATCATATCAGCTAATCAGAGTCAGATAAATTTGTGGGATCACCATCATTGTCATTTTGAGAGTCCTCTTCATCATCATCAGCGTTCAAGTCGATGTGGCTGGAAGAACCTGCACTTTGACATTTTAACATTTTCAAATATTTTAGTTTTCCTGCAAGTTTCATAAAATCTGCATTATTTACTCAAAAATATATTTCAAAGACATAAAAGTAGGTAAAATGAAGGAAAAATTATATATAAAATATGAATTATCAACTCTCCCATACCAGAACTTTGCTAGTCCTCCAGCAAAGAATAACAACAATGCATACATTCATCCAACCATCAAGAAGAATAAGAATAAGATTAGGGAAGAAAATCAAGTGATCCAACTATGAATGTCCACTCCAAATCACATGTATCAATTCACTACCAACCCATAACTCATTATCAAAGATTTTCAATTCCAACCAAGTCAATAGGTCAAGATTCAAGCAAATTAAGTATACAACAAAACCATGTAGCAAACCGTAAGCACAAAATTTCACCCCACATAACAAAAATCACAAGAGCATTTTTCAAAATCGAGTCCCCAATGCCAAATCAATTGATTATTTTTTTCTCTTTTTTTTCCCTCTTTTTGAGACTTTGAATTTTTTATTTTTTATTTTTTTGTTTTCGGAAGTTACTTGATCTCATGTGCTTTCTTGAGTGGATAAAGATATGAATGAAGATAATACTCAGAGAAACACTTACTACATATTTAGGTAATTAAAGATATGAATAGAAATAGGACCTGAACATTGGTACCGAAATCAGAACTCAATTACTTTAATTTGTTTGATTTTTTTTTTTGGATTGAAAAGTCAATGGGGAACTCAATGCTTATCGAATACTCATCATGACGTTGTAAATGGGGTTACATCTCATACTCATTAGCACAGCAAAAATTATGGCCCTCGACTTATCAAAGCTAGAAATAATCTCTAGTGAGCATGGGTCACATGAATCAAATCTACATAATAGGAAGAAAACATACATAAGTTGAACACTCAAGCTCTTCCCAAAATCAAATTAACCCACAAATTGTCAAGTTTCAATTTTCCTCAAAATTTTCATTTTGCTTTCCCCTCACACCTAAATCTCACATTGTCCTCAATGTAGAAAACAATAAGATAAAGGAAAATGGAGAAAAGAGCAACACAACCTGATAGCACGAGGAAGTTATTTCCATGTAAGCTCAACAATCAAACTCCCAAAGTATCTTCACAACCATCACCAACCTCAAAATTCAAAAACCAAGTGAAGAATCACACCCAAAAACACAAGCACCCCTTGATCAAAAAGAAAAATAGAAAAAATAAAAGACTCAAAATCACCTAAAAAGATTGGGTTGCCTCCTAACAAGCGTTAAGTTTAATGTCTGCATCCAGACAATATCAAGTAGAGGCTTTGAAAATGTTAAGCCTAATCCTCGTGTTCATGACCGAGACATCTATCACTCCTGACCTATAGTTAATGGTGGCATTAGCTGTGGCTAGAAAGGGACAACCTAAAATAAGAGGGATCTACTTATAAGCATGAGTGGGGTCCATGTCCAACACAACAAAGTCAACAGGAAAGAATTATTTATCAATTTGCACCGAGACATCATCTATTCGTCCCATAGGAGTCCTAACCGACCTATTAGTAAGCTGAAGGGTATAGTTGGAAGGTTGCAGTTCACCTAATCCCAACTCTAAGTAAACAGAATATGGTATCAAATTGACACTAGAACCCAAATCCAAAAGTGCGCTTTTGATTTTGTGATTGCCAATAAAACATGAAATGATAGGAACACCAGGATCTTTGAACTTAGGAGGAGTATCACATTTCAAAATCAAACTTACTTGTTCACTTAGAAGAACCTTTTTAGACTTGTCATCTTTAGATTTTCTTTTAAAAGTACACATGCCTTTAAAGAACTTGACATAGGCCGGGATCTGTCTAATTACTTCCAAAAGAGGAAGATTGACCTTAACTTGCTTGAAGGTTCAAGGATGTCATCTCTTTGCTTGTTTTGCTTGGAAAGGAATGGTGCAGACAAAGTTTGAGGGTAAGGAACCTTTAGCTCATATGTCACAATGGGGTCAAACATAACAGGAGAAGGGGATGGGTCATTCTTTTTTTCAATCTCAATATCACTCTCCATGGTCTCAAGTCTTTCATCTTTATCATGTTTCTTCTCACTCACCTTGTTGTCTACTTCTTTACCACTCCTAAGAACCATTACAACTTTTAATTGTTCAAATTATTGGCCTTTAGGGTTCTGGATGGGGTGACTTGGAAGTTTTCCTTCTTCTCTTCTACCTACAGCTATGGCTAGTTGCCCAAATTGGGTTTCTAACTTAGCTATAGAGTATGAGTGAGAGTCAACAATATGCATTTTAGACTCAATTTCTTGGACCCTAACATCCATATTTTGCACAACAGAAGTCAAGGTATCAAGAGTAGAAAGTATCTTGTAGATATCAGAGCTCTCAGATAGAACTTGATGGGAAGAGGGAGGAGCATATCTCTAGTTTTGAAAACCAGGAGGGGTAGGTCTGTAAGACTGTGCTTGAGGATTCTCAACATTTTGAGACCTTTATGAAAAATTGGGATGACTCCTCCAACCATGATTATAGGTATTAGAATAAGGATTGGTGGATGAAGAAAATCCTTGGACAGCATTTACTTGTTCAGTCATACAGTCAGACTTACCAATACACAGACATTCAGTAGAAGTATGAATGGGACTAGCACAAATCAAATGCATATCTTACATAGAAGGGGCATTAGATACTTTGTTCATGCACAACAATTGATCAAATTTCTTAACTAAAGCATCAACTTTGCTAAAAAGGTCAATTGAATGTGAAACCTCATAAATCCCCCCTTTAGTTCGTAATTGCCTAGGCAAATCAAAATGTGAGAAAGTAGCATGCAAGTGTAAATTTTCACTCAAATGTTCAAATAATTTCCAAGCTTCTTCAGAAGTTTTGTACAAGAAACTACCACCACATAACGCATCAACCATATGCCTATTGTGCTTATCCAAGCTAGAGTAAAAACTCTGAACAAGTTGCCATACAGGTACCTCATGGTGAGGATAATATCGCAATAATTCTTTAAACCATTCTCAACTTTCATGCAATTGCTCATTTTTATTCTGTGAGAAGGTAATTATAGCACGTCTTAAGGCAGTCAGTTTACCAATAGAGAAAAACTTTTTGAAGAATTCCTTTTGCAATTGATCCCAAGTGGTAATAGTTGCCTTAGTGTCCAAGCAAGCTTTAGCTTTATCTTTTAAAGAAAAAGGAAAAAGCCGCAAGCAAAGCGCATCATCAGAGATATTATTTAAAAACATAATAGAACAAATCTCTAAGAATACATCAACATGCTTGAAAGGATTTTCAGACTCTAGCCCATAAAATGACGGAAGCATTTAGATAAGAGAATGTTTAATCTCAAATGGCACCATAACAGTGGGCATACGGGTTCTTGTTGGTGAGTCATAAGTGGCGGGAGTGAAATATTCCTTAAGTTGCTTAGGTGGTGGGGTTGATTGTTCTTTAGCCATCTCGTTCTTAGATTCTTTTTACTTAACTCTTATCTCGCGAAGAGAGCATTTAATTTCAGGATTAAATAGTATAAGATCAAAGCATAAAGAACGTCTACCAAGCATATACCAACAAACAACCAAAAAAAAAGAATGAAATCACCACAATAATCACCAAACAAAAATAAGAAGAAAAGAGAAGAGAGAGATAAGAATAGAAAAATAAAAATAAAATAAAAATAAAAGAAAGATAAAAGGGAAGGGGAAAAGAAAAAAATAAAGCAAAATAAAAGAAATAACTAAAAACAAAATAAAATAAAAGAACAAAGGAAATAAAAGGGAAGGGGATTGTTAGGTTAGGGACAATAAATAAAATTTAAAAAAAGAGTTAGATTAGATTAGATTAGAACGGAGAGAGAAAATAGTTAGATTAGATGGGGGATGGAATCACAAAAATAAAATGGTTAGATTAGGAGGAATTGGGGAATGAAACAATAAAATAAAAGGGAAAGGGTGGAGAATAAATAAACAAAATTGTTAGATTAGCGGGGAAAGGAAAACAAAAATCAAAAATTAAAAGGAAAAGAAAATTCAAAAATCACTATCCGTTCCCCGACAACGGTGCCAAAAACTTGATGTGGATTTTATATTCTAGTTTTAAAACCCCTTTTACTTGCAAATGCATAAGGTTAATTGTAAACTAACGAGTATTAAGGTGTCGATCCCACAATGAACAATAATGATTTTAGACTTGGTCTTTCCGATTATAAAGAATAATTTAATTTTCAGAGTTGGATTATCAAAATGAATTAACGAACAAAATGAAGAGCAAATGAGTAGCAAAGTAGAGAGAAATCAAGTAGGAGAAAGTTCTAGGACTTTGGATTTCACCTTTAATGTCAATATTGATTTACTAATTCAAATGGAGATTCAATTTGTCTCTTGTTCAACCCAAGTTACAAGCATTAAACCATAAATTAAAAAGATGATTATAATTATAAAGTGAGATGATTTATCTAGTGGTTTAGTATGAACTATTCTTTTTAGACATAACTCATCTAATTTCTAGCATAAATTATTCAATTTAAACAATTATAATTTTAAGCTCAAATTGCATAATCATATTAGCCTACAAGGTCTAATATTCATTTGAGATAGCAAATTAAACTAGTGTTATCAGTATGATTAAACATTAATATTAAGATGCATAAGTAGATGATGATCAAATATAAACTCAAAATTATGCAAAAGAGACAAAATAAACCCCATAAGAAATTAGCAAAAGAATATTATTACCAAGGATTCATCATAATCCTAGAATGAGTAGTTTAGCCGGCCATAGTTAACAAAAACACCATTGGAATCGGTATATTTCACAACCTATGTCCAAACTTCGTTGTCAATTACACAAAATTATGAAAACTTAGTGTAAACTCTTAAATTTGACTCACAAATGAGATGAGAAGAGAAGAGAAAAATAGTTAACAAAGCTTATTTTCTTCCTAACCCCTCAACCCAAATGATCTTGTCTTATAAAAACTCTCTCAACTCTTTGAAAAAAATAGAAGATAGAAGATGAGAGAATGAGAAAGAGAATGGATGAATGTATGAGTGCGAGTGTGTGGATCCCCCTTTCCCTCAACCCATGGCCCCTTTTTATAGTGGAAAATCCAATCCCTTTGGATACCCCAAAATTAATGAAAGTCAATTTCAATTAATTTGGGATGTTACATGCATGGTCATGGCTAGTTATAAGTATAGAATTAATCTTGATTAATGACATTTGACTAGGTTAAGAATTAGTCATGTAGGAAACATTGGAGATGAAGCACTTGAGAGGGGCTGATTCTGCTAGGATGGCCGCTGGACTAGGCGAATTGGGCCGCGGACAAGCCCACACGGAGAGATAGAGAGGAGGAAGAGAAAAGGAGAAGGTGGGCTGGGATGGGGCTAGCATGGGACTTGTGGAGCGTTTGGGCTAATCGAACTCAGGCTCAAACGGGACGGGAGAGAAGAAGAGGGGAGGGAAAGGGAGGCGGGTCACTGGGCCGTGGCATGGGAAAGAAGGCCCACGTGGAAGGAGGGAGAAGGGAAGGCTGGAGCTGCTTGGTGTGAGGGAGCAGGCCGTGGGCTCAAGCCCACGCGAGAGAGAGATGAAGTGAGGAGGTAAGAGAAGAGGTTGGTGGGTGCTAGGCCATTGGAAGCTGAATAAGATTGGGCCTTTTGTTTTTTTTTTTTTTTTCCTTTTCTTTTCTTTGGGCTTGAACTTTAGACTTTACACTTGTAGGTGATCCGAGTAAAATTGAACAACCTTTATCCAAATTCTTCTATTTTAGTTTTTCTGCAAGTTTCATAAAATCTACATTATTTACTCAAAAATATATTTCAAATACATAAAAGTAGGTAAAATGAAGGAGAAAATTATATATAAAATATGAATTATCAAGGCTTACATCATGCTACATCAAATAAGAATGTCATCTTCAACCGCTATAAATTGTCTACACCTTGGCATATTACTTTGCCTAAAGGTCAGAACGTTCAGGTGTGGAGGCAGGAATGGTTAATGTTGCACCAGGACTGATTCTGAATGATGTTTTATATATACCAACCTTCGCCTGTAATCTTATTTCTGTACCTCAGTTGACTTAAGATGAAAATTATATAGTTACTTGCGGGGCTAACTTTTGTCTTATATAGGATCTCACCTCGAAGAGGCTGATTGGAGTGAGTGAATTAAGGAACGAGGTCTTTTATGTGAAGAATGAAGCGGGAGGTACTAGTTTTGTTGCGGTTCAAAACAAGGAATCAGTTCTTTGGCATAAATGTCTTGGGCCCCCATTGCTTGTAGCTTATCTTCATTATCGGTTGTTTTTTGTTTTCAGTTGAATAAGAATTTTTATGAGTGTTGTGATACTTGTCATAGGGCTAAATAGACTAGGAGTTCTTTCCCCGTCAGCGTGTCTCAAACTCAAGGCCCTTCTCTTTATTACACTGTGATTTGTGAGGTAGGTATCATACCCCCTCCTTGAGTGGAAGTCACTACGTTCTTTGTGTAGTGAATGATTATAGTCATGGCATTTGGGTATTTCTATTGAAAGATAAATCTAAAACTTATGGACGGATAGTACGCTTTTGCTCCATAGTACAAAATCAATTTGGGTTGACCGTGCAAAGGACTCATAGTGATAATGGTACTAAGTTCACTAATAGGAATTTGTAAACTTATTTTCTGGAGAAAGGAATAATTCATAAAACTTCCTGCGTCGATGCACCTCAACGAAATGGAAGAATTGAGTGGAAAAATCGACATTTGCTAAATATCGCTCGAGCTTTGCAATTTCAAGTTAATATGCCCATAACATTTTGGGACGAATGTGTTCTGACTACAACCCATCTTACAAATCAAACCCTATTAAGTTACTCAAATTTAAGATGCCCTGTGAAGTTCTTTTTGGGGTAAAGTCTACTTATGAACACCTGAAAGTTTTTTGGGTGCTTATGTTATGCTTACAATCATGATCGGAGTAGATATAAGTTTGACACAATCTACAAAATGCATTTTCTTAGTCTGATGCAAGTTTGATGCCCATAAAGTAATATCTCGAGATGTAATGAACATCAATTTCCTTATTTCCAAAAGGAGACCTCGACTATGCCTTATTTGCCCAAATATTTTGAATAGCCCATCTGTCTCGATGCACCTTCAATTGCTAGGCTGGATCCTCCCTCTTTGGCTTGGTCTCCCTCTTTACAGGATGGGCCTACCAGCCCTTTCCCTATGAAGCCCACCAAGGCATGGTGTCCACATCTAGACCATAGTCTAATATTGCGTTCAACGTAGAGCTCGGCTAGCGCAAATGGTTCTACTCAACCCACTACAGACTTGTCTGCGTCTTCTCCTTCTGGGCCTGTCCTTCCTTATTTTGGGTCTGCACCTGATGCAAGAGAAGGGGAGTTAACCTAACACACATTACATCAGCCACAAGAAGTGCCCACTATGTGCCCCCAGTGAGATAAGCGACCTCTCACACATTTATAGGACTATGTATGTCATACTGTTATAGACCCTGACTTTTCACCTTTCAATCAGACCTCTTCAGTTACGTCCTACCCGTTATCTCATTTTATTGGCTATGGTAAATGCTCCTCTTCACATCGTGCCTTGTTAACAGTTATTACTCATCATGATGAACCCAAGTCTTTTTCCCTAGCTATCAAAGATGAGCGTTGGAAAGAAGCCATGAGAAAGAAGATTTCTGCCTTGGAAGAAAATTAGACATGGGAGTATACTATTTACCTCCAAGCAAGCAAACTTTTGGATGTAAGGTTAAACATAATGCGGATGGTTCAGTTGAATGTTTTAAGGCACGTTTGGTTATTTTGGGTAATACCTAAGTTGAGGGAGAAGATTTTACTGAGACCTTCCCCCTAGTAGCCAAAATGGACACAGTGTGATGGCTATTATCTGTTGTTATTTCTAAAGGATGGGAGCTCCATTAGATAGATATCTGCAAAGCTTTCTTACATGGAGACCAAGATAAAGATATCTATATATAGCCACCCCCAGGGTTTGCTACTTCTAAATTTCACTTATTATGCAAGCTTAGGAAATCATTGTATCGCCTGCGTCAAGCTCCCCAATAGTGGTTTTTAAACTTGCTACTGCTCTCCAACAATATGGTTTCCAACAGACTGCCCTTGACCATCCCTTGTTTATCTGAAGGAAATGTGATGTCTGCTTAACCCTACTTACTTATGTCGATGATCTAGTATTAATTGGTAGCCATCCTCACTATCGTCAAGCCTTCAAGGAATATCTGCACAAGTGCTTCAAGCTTAAGCATCATGGGCCTCTTAAATATTTTGTTGGCATTAAGGTTGCATGCACCCCAAAAGCATTATTTCTTTGTCAACGTAAGTACGCTTTAGATATATTAACTAAAATCAGGATACTTGGATCGAAACCTGTTTCTTTCCTCACATGTCCAACTAGTTGTTCTCCTTGCCTTCCTCTTGTTGGATCTGCTCCATTCATGGATTTCTTCTTTTTTTTCTTTCATAGATTGCTAATCTCAAATCTCTCCAAGATCGCGATTGGCTTAGAAGCATTCAAATGATGCGAGGGATAGATGTGATCGATGCATATTACAGAGGACCAATTCGAATGATTTTGTTCAGTAATTCTAATGTTGATTTTGAGGATAAAGATGGAGATCGCATGGCCCAGTTGATCACTGAGAAGATTATGAATCCAAATGTTTTCAATGTTGATGATTTGAACTCTACTACCAGAGGCGCCAGCGGGTTTGGCTCAACTGGTGTCTAAATCAATAATATGAAATTTTTAACTGATAGTTTAAGGTATTAATTCAGTAGTTTTTTAAGGTAGGAAAGCTTTCAGTTGAGCAATTTGGTTGGGTAATTTTGTAGAATAACTAATACATGTAATTTGATGGCACATATTTTGCTGACTTTTTTTGCCCTGTGAATCAATTAGTACTTAATAGTGCTGGTTTGCCACTATGATGAAATTCGGCCAACCTTATTGTAAGTGTGTTATTGTATTTTTCAAATTTTATGTAATTATTGTTAAATTTGGGCTTTGATTTTGGATCAAAAAATTTAAAATTTCATAAGTATACATAATTTTCTGAAACTCAAACTTGTAAATCTAGATTCTTGAAATCCATATAAAGTTTCATATTTGAAATTTCAAACTTCAGATTTGGACATTTGAAATTTTGTATTTAAAATTTCAAAATTTCAGATTTGAAGTTTGAAATTTCAAGTCTTAATTTTTTTAATTTAAAAAAATCATTGTCACAGTAATCGGTCAAAAGTCAGTAAAAATGCATATTAACGGACCTGTTAGTCTGCTATATGGTCTATCGTGCCAATTTTTCCCGTTTGTTAGACCATCAAAATCAATCCATCAGTATTACTAATGGGCTCAGTAGAAATGTCCATTTCAACCAATGTTTTTTTGATGGCCACATAGTCCGTCAAAATTATCATTACAACTGTAAATTTCCATCAAAATATGTCCAATTTTCCATCAAAATCTTACTGTTTTCTTGTAGTAATTACCAACACTTGCCTATGTCTCCTAAAAAAGGCGCAAATGAGTGGAGCTATCTACTATTGGCAACTTGGCATATAAGGAATAGAACTTTTTCATTACATATTTGCAAGACTTGACCCTAATATTTCAGTTAAATAGGATAAATTTCAAATTAAGCACTCGAAGAATCACCTTAATGTTTGTCATGCTTAATATATGTTTTGATCCCAAGGCATATTTTAGTGCATGGTAAGGGTCATTAGATATTATTTGCATAAACACTTGAATCACATATATGTACTTTATTGCTTGCAAGTAACATGCTCAACAAGATCATGGGGTAATTGATGGCCTAGAGCTTTAAAGCTAGATTTCAACTACGTTGAATTCTTATTGTCAAGGGCCTTGACTAACCTATTAGAAACATATCTTTGTTCGAGTCATAAAATTAGTACAACTTGAATTGAGTTTAAAATAAATTTTGTGACACTCTGATTAATTTCCTAAGCTAGGAACATAGGAACATAGCACAATTTTTGCTACAAAGTTTATTCATCATACACATGAAATTTTGCTATGTGTTTTGTCCTTCAAGAGACTGCAAATTACCACATTACATTAATCCAAATTAACTAAATTCATTGTAGTTTAATTAATTAGATTGTCTTGCTAATTATTTAATTGTACAATCTTCAAGAAGTTACATTAACTTTGTGATTTTTGATGATATAACAATTGCTAACATTTATAATGCTTGGAAAACATATGCAAATATGTCCCAAATCAGGTAAATACTAAAAGCACTTTTCTTGAAGGAGACAGCAATGCATAGTCAACCATACCAGAATTGGAGAATGTAAATATCGAAGCTTGAAAGAATGATTTGTGTCTTAGCTAATGAGAAGTGCAATGGCTAAAACATTGAATGAAGGCTAAAAAACCACTTCCCCAAGACATAAGACATTGATGGGAGAATGTATATATATGTATGTATATATGTATATATATGTATGTATGTGTGTGTGTGTGTGTGTGTGTATATATATATATATATATATATATATGTATGTATGTTTTATATAAATATATATATATATATATATATGTGTGTGTGTGTATGTGTGTGTGTGTGTGTGTGTGTGTGTGTGTGTGTGTGTGTGTGTGTGTGTGTGTGTGTTGTGTGTGTGTGTGTGTGTGTGTGTGTGTGTGTGTGTGTGTGTGTGTGTGTGTATATATACACCTTGCTTAAGATAGGTAGTATGCAACAGAAAAAGTTCAACTCTCATTCAAAGCATAATGCACTCCTGAGTGATAGTTCAAATCATTGTAATCTCTTTATACACATTTGAGATTCCTTGCCAGCAAGAGGGGTGACTAGAGTCTAATCCTTTCTAAGTGTGGACTTCGGAAAAATCACTTCAAAAGAGGTCTTAACGAGTGTTTACGATCAAGGTCTTCGGGTGGACGATTGCAATTGGGTAAATGTCATGATCGATTGATACAATTGGTTGAATCCTAAGGAATGAATCCTAGGTGGGGACATAGCCTAGTTGGAGGGTTGAACATCATTAAAAAATACTATGTGTTGTATTTTCTACAATACTCTTTTCCTACTTAACTTCCTTGATTTGTTTGCTCAATGTTTTTGACTTCATTCTTCAGAGTCCTCGAGTTTGCTATTGTCTATTGTATTTGGTGATTAAGTTTATATTTGTGAATATTTATGATCACTCTATTTACCCCCTTCTAAGATGACTAAGCTTACTAAGGGCCAACACCACTTGCATCAATATGTATCAATGGTACTAAGTATCTTTCACAATGGAATATCTTTTAAAAATTTGAGTCATTTATGACCTTTTTTAAAAAGTATCTCAACATATGAACTTAGATCTAGATGATTTAGCCTCCTCGATGAAAACAATCTTGGCTTAACCATATATGTGATATATCCCTTGTATTTTAGATGTTACATTTTAGATGAATTTGACCTCGAATGAACCCAACAATTTATACAAGTCAAATAAGGTGCTAATCTTGAAACTAATTAGTGGTGAGTTGAATAACCAAGAACTTACATACAAGGTTAAGACCAACTATTTTATTAATGTAACACAATTAAACTCCACTTACATGTATCATATCTCACAGCATTGTTGAAGAAAATTGCCCAAGTACATGATTATTCTTCTTACTTGTAACAATTAAATAATATAGCATCAGCAGATTTGTCTCATGCTTATAAAGGATTTAGCCAAAACGTAACCGACTACCGTAACTGTACTCATTGCCATAAGAAAGCATATATAGAAAGATAAACTCTTGATCCACAAAAAAAAAAAAAAAAAAAAAAACAAAAGATAGATTCTTTTTTTTTTTTCAATTTCATTATGTGACCTTTAGTGTCTATTGCATTTCTTAATAATTAGCATAGTAGCATAGTATTCTAACACACAAGAGAAAGTTCGAAATGCTTCAGGGATACAGGCAACCAAATAAAGATGATTAATGAAAGAAATTGTTAAATTTTTGTACTTTATCTTTCATTATAATTAAAAAAACCCTATATGTGTAAGCTTGATATAATGAACGCTTTTATAATAAGGTGACAAATTAGTTAAAATTTTCCTTTCATTTGAAGAATTTGAGGGGTTTTGAAGTATCCTGACAAACTTTTACGAAGACAGAGGTGGTTTTGGGGGAATTTTGTTACAAAATTAGTGGTAATACCGTGCCTCGCATGATTAATTTTAATTTTTTAAATGTGTTTGAAAAATTTACAACTTTTCTAGTAATTGTTAAATAGCAAGAAACTTAAAACACATATCTTCTACTAAGATACTAAATAAGTTCAATTTAGTTTTCTTGACATAAATTATGGTTTCTCTTGTAATACCTTTTCAAATGCAACATTTCTTTTTAAATGAATAGCAACCCAAATTTTTTTGCTTCAAAATGTTTATATGTAGTAAACACTCCTCATTATAAAGTTATATGGATGCAAACCCTTGAATCCTTAAGAGGCATTGAACTCTGATAAAAGAGTCTGGAATAAGACGAATTAACCAAAATCAACATAGGTCAAGGCTCTAAAGCTAATGTGGATTTCATGTTCAGTTTTAAGAACTCTTTTTACTCGTAAGTGGATAAGATTGATTGTAGACTAGCGAGTATAGGGTCTCAATCCCACAAGAGACAATAGCGATTTTTAATTAACTTTTTCAATTATAAAAAATAATTCAAATGAGGAGGCTAATTATCAATAGGATCAAAGAATCAAAAGAAAAGAAAATGAGTCAAGAAAGTATAGAGAAATCAAATAAGTGAAAAATCTAGCACCTTGGATTTCACGAATGACACAAATATTGAATTATTAATCCAAATGGGTTTCAATTTGCCTCATGTTCAATCTAAGCTAAAAGCATTAGGCCATAAATTAAAAATATTATTACATTTATCAAATGATATTAGTTATGCAGTGGCTTAGCATGAATCATTCTTTTTAGACATAACTTAACTAATTTCTAGCATAAATTATTCAATTTTAACAATTATAATTTTAAACCCAATTGCATAACATCATATCAGGCTCCAAGGTTTAATATTCATTTGAGATAGCAAATTAAACTATTGTAATCAACTTGAATAAACAATAGTATTAAGACAAATAAATAGGTTAAGGTCAAGTATAAACACAGAATTATGCAATTGAAAAAACAAAAATAACCCCAAAAGAAATTAGCAAAATAATATTATTTTCAAAGATCCATCCTAATCCGGGAAGAGTATTTTAGCCCACCATAGTTAGTGAAAATACCATTGAACTTGGTATATTTCACTTTCTATGCCCAAACTTTAGTACTCAATTACACAAAATGATATAATTAAGCAACATCTGAAATTTGACTTACGAATCAGATGAGAAGAGAAGAAAAAAATGCTAATTAAGCTTACTTTCCTTCTAATAACCTCCTCAATCCAAATGATTTTGTCTTGTAAAAGACTCTCTAAAAATTGAAAGATGGAAGATAGGAGAGTGGAAGAATGTTTGGATGCTTGGATGAGCACATGAATGGATTGCTTCAACCCATAACCTCTTTTTATGGTGGGAATTCACCTCCTCTTGGTGCCCAAAAATTAATGAAAAATTAATTTCAATTAATTCTTGGTTGTTATATTGCATGAGAAAAGGGTAGTCTTAAGCTGAAAATTAATCAAGATTAAGCTTTAACTAGGTTAGATTAAGGTTGCTCACAATCAGGAAAAAGAAAAAAGAAAAGAAAACTGGGTTGTTGGCGTGCAAGAGGGGAAGAGGGAGATTCGCTAGTATAGGTTGAATCGGAAGAGCAAGAGAAGAAGGAGGGAGGCGTCGGCAGGCAAATGCCGGACTGGGCCGCAGAGTATAATGGGACAGGCCCAGGTGAGAAATGAGGAGAGACTAACAGAGAGAAGGAGCTAGGTGGAGGCACAATTGGGCTTCAGGCCCATACGGGGGAGGGAGAAAAAGTTGACAGGCACTAGAGGGCCATGCTGCTAGGCTTAGTGGGCACGTGGGCTGGGCAAGTCTTGGTAAGGAGGATGAGTTGGGCTATTGGCTTGCTTCATTTAGACTGCAATACTTGACCTCATTGAGCAAAATTAACATCTTATTTTGTGTTATCAACATCACCCACAGAAACATAAAAAATATGCATTATTATTTATATAAAAATACATTTCAAAGATAAAAAGTAGGTAAAATGAAGGGTAAAATTATATATAAAATATGAATTATCAACTCCTCCACACCAAAACTTTGCTAGTCCTCGAGTAGAGAATAACAATAATGCACATATTCATTCAACTCATGGAGTAGAATAAGATTAGGGAAGAAAATCAAGTGATCCAACTATGAATGCCCACTCCAAATCAGATATATCAATTCAATACCAATCCATAACTCATTATCAAAGATTTCTAATTTCACTTAAGCCAATAAGCCAAGACTTAAGCAAATTAAGCACATAGAAACCATATAACAAGCCGTAAGCACAAAATTTCACCCCACATAACCAAAATCATAAGAGTATCTTTAAAATCAAGTCCCAATGCCAAAATAAATTATTTTGTCTTTTTTTCTTTTGATTTTTTTTGGGGCACTTTTCCAAAAGTTACCTGATTCCATATGCTTTCTTAAGTGGATAAAGAGATGAATAAAGATAACACTCGGAGAAGTAATTCGTACATATTCGGGAATTAAAGATATCAATAGAGATAGAACCTGAGCATTGATACCGGTATCAAAACTTAATTAATTCAATTTATTTTATTGTTGATTGAAAGTCAATGGGGCACTCGATTCTTATATACTCATAATGACATTGAAAATAGTGTTACATCTCAAACTCAAAATCGGTTACATAGTGATATCAACACAACAAAAATTTGGCCATCAAATAGTCAAAGTTAGAAATAGTCTCCAACGAGTATGGATCACATGAATCAAATCCACTTGATAAGATCAGAACACGAATAATCAAAACACTAAAGCTCTTCCCAAAATCGAATTCAACCCAAGATTTTGAAGTTTAATTGTTCTCAAAATTTTTTCATTTTACCTCCCCCTCTCCCCGTACCTAAACCTTACATTGTCCTCAATGTAGAAAATAATAATAAAGAGAGAAATGGAGAAAACAACAACACAATCTAATAGCGTGAGGAAATCATTTCCATAAAAGCCCCACATCCAACTCCAAAAGTACTTTCACAAGCATCACCAACCATAAAAGTTAAAAACCAAGTGAAGAACCACACTTGAAGACACAAACACACCTTTACCAAAAAGAAAAATAAAAAAACAAAAGACTCAAACTCGCCTAAAAAGAGTGGGTCTCCTCCCAACAAGTGCTAAGTTTTGTGTCTTCAGCCAGACAAGGCCACATCCACTAGTCATACTAGACAGGGTCTAATAGATTGATGGACTCTATCAAACTAGACTCAACGTCATTAGTCATAACAGGTTTCAAATGTCAACCATTGACTGTAAGAACTCGACCGCCTTGGGAATCCAAAATTTGGACTGCCTCAAAGGGAAACACCTATTGAATAATAAAAGGACCATCTCATCTAGATCTCAACTACTAGAAAACAGCTTAAGCATAGAATTAAGAAGTCAACCCTTCTGATTAGGTTTAAAAGATTTACAAGAAATCATTTTATCATGAAAAGCTTTAGTTTTGGCTTTATAAATCTTAGCATTCTCATAAGCTTTGTTTCGCAATTCATCCAACTCATTCAATTGAAGCCTACAATTAGAAGCCGCTCATTTCATGTCAAAATTAAAAGCTTTAATAGCCCAAAAAGCATCATGTTCTAATTCAACTGGCAAGTGATAAGCCTTACTGAAAAGAAGTTGGTAAAGAGACATCCCTATGAGACTCTTATAAGTAGTATGATAGGCCCATAAAGCATCATGTAATCTCAAAGATCAGTCTTTCCCATCGGGTCAAATCATTTTCTTAAGTATGAATTTGATCTTGCGATTAGACAGCTTAAATTGAGCACTAGTCTGAGGGTGATAAGGGATAGCTACTTCATGAGTCATTGAATACATTCTAAGTAAAGCTTCAAAAGAGTGGTGATAAAAGTGACTATCTACATCACTAATAAGAGCTCTAGGGGTCTCATATGGTTCGAAAATGTACTCTTTCACAAACTTGACCACAACCTTGTGGTCATTGGTCCTAATAGCTTGAGCTTCCACCCACTTTGACACATAATCAACAGCAACCAATATGTACACAAAGCCAAAAGATAAGGAAAAGGGATGCATGAAATCAATACCTCACACATCAAATATTTCAATAATCAAAATAGGGGAAATGGGCATCATATCACGATGAGACAGGACACTCATACGTTGATAATGCTCACAAGCAAGACAAAATCGGTGAGCATCTCTAAACAGAGCGGGCCAAAAG
The DNA here is from genome assembly GCA_029747015.1 of Carnegiea gigantea. Lineage (NCBI taxonomy): Eukaryota > Viridiplantae > Streptophyta > Magnoliopsida > Caryophyllales > Cactaceae > Carnegiea > Carnegiea gigantea. The sequence continues at coordinate 336,892 of JAKOGI010000909.1, read as the reverse complement.
AACCCACTTTATAGGACCTTAGCAGCTGTCCTACGACCTCTAAAATGATCACCATAAGCATAAGAGTGACAAAACGTGAGAATACTGTGAATTCACTCTCAGAGACATATCTACGTACAACATGGTCAGGACAATGTTTGAAAAGATAAGGGTTTTTCTAATGGTAATGCCTTACTTATGAGAATAATCTATATTTTTCTTGTTTAGACCAGTGAGGAGGAATCTTACCAGTGATAAGGTAATTCACAATGTGAGCAAACCAAGGGAGAGGGACATGTAACATGGCAAATAGTTGTTCATCAGGGAAACGATAATCCAACCAACTCATCAACATACTCAGTAAAGATTCTAGACATGTGATCTACAACTGAATTTTCAGAACCTTTTTTATACTTTTTCTCAATGTCAAACTCTTGGAGCAACAAAATTCACCTAATGAGTCTAGGTTTGGAGTCATTCTTAGCCAATAAGTATTTTAATGAAGCATGGTCAGTGAACAAAATCACTTTTGAACTCATAAGGTATGGACAGAATTTATCAAGTGTAAATACTACATCTACCAACTCTTTTTTAGTAGTGGAATAATTCTTTTGGACATCAGCTAGAGTTCTACTAGCATAGTAAATGACATGAAGCAATCTATTCACCCTTTGACCTAGAACAACCCCAAAAGCAAAATCAGATGTATCACACATAATCTCAACCGATGAGAAAAACAAGGGGCGCACAATAGGGGCTAACACCAACAAAGACTGAATTTTTTCAAAAACTTTCACACGAGACTCATCAATCACAAAACCAGCATCTTTAATAAGGAGATTAGCAAGTGGGCAAGCCACTTTGATAAAATCCGTAATAAATCTCCTATAAAAACCAGCATGACCAAAGAAAGATTTGACTTGCTTCACAAAAGAAGGCACAAGTAGATTAGAAACCAGATCAGCCATGGCTTTATCAACCTCAATTCCCTTTTTAGATGCTTTATGTCCTAACACAATCCCTTCTTGGAACATGAAATGACTCTTTTCCCAACTCAAGGCAAGATTCACTTCTTCACATCTTTTGAACACAGTGGAAAAATTAGCAAGATGCATATCAAAGGGAGAACCAACACAGAGACATCATCTATAAATACCTCCATGAAATTATCAATATAATCAGAAAATATGACCATCATGAATTTTGATAATGTGAAAGGTGTATTATACAATCCGAAAGACATCCTCCGATAAGCGTATATACCTGATGGGCATGTAAGGGTCGTTTTCTCTTGGTCCTTAGGATAGACAGGTATCTAATTGTAACTAGAATACCTATCTAGAAAGTAATAAAAAGTTTGTCCACCTAACTTTTTCAAAATCTGATCAATGAAGGCATGAGGAAAATAGTCCTTTCTAGTGACAGAGTTTAGCCTTCTGTAATTAATACAAATCCTCCACCTCATGGTCTGTTTAATAGGAATTAGTTTACCGTCATTATTTTTAGCTACAGTTATGCCAGATTTCTTAGGGACTGCTTGAATTGGACTGATCCATTGACTATTAGAAATAAGGTAAATAATACATGCATCTAAAAACTTTACTACCTCTTTCTGGATAACTTCTTTCATATGGGGGTTCATCCTACATTGCATCTGCCTAATAGATTTAACATCGTCCTCTAAATGAATTTTGTATATGTAAATAGTGGGATTAATCCCTTTTAAATCAGCAACCAACCACCCATAGCACCCTTATGATTAGACAAGACATGAATCAACTCTTTCTCTTGATCACAAGATAAAAGCGAAGATATAATAACAAGTGGGGCGTCTTTAGAGCATAGAAACACATACTTGAATGAATCCAGGAGAGGTTTCAACTCAACTTTAGGTGCGATACAATAGAAGGTGGCATAGAAGAACTTGCCAAAGGAGGAAGAGGTTCACAAGTGGACACCCAAGAGGAAGACTCAAGATAAGGAGTGGAATATAGAGTGGAATCCATCTTGTCTATTATACTTCCTAAGTCAACCAATCTTAAGTCTCCATGGGAAAGACAGATTCCCAAGGATTCATTGCTCAGAATAGCAGGTAAAGTTTCTTCAAAAATTTCGTCAATCACATCAACAAAGAAGCATTCAAATTCATCTTCAAGCACAAGTTTAGAAGAAGTTTTGAAAATGTTAAGCATAATCCTCATGTTCATGACCAAGACATCAATCCCTTCAAACCTATAGTTAATGGTGGCAGTAGCTGTGGCTAAGAAAGGATATCCTAAAATAAGAGGGATCTGTTTAGAAGCATGACTAGGTCCATATCCAACACAACAAAGTCAACAGGAAAGAATCCTTTATCAATTTGAATCAAGACATCATCTATTTACCCCCTAGGAGTCCTTACTGACCTATCAACAAGCTGAAGGCACAATTGGAAGGTTTCAGTTCACCCAATCCCAACTTCAATAAAATAGTATATGGTACCAAATTAACACCAGAATCCAAATATAAAAGTGTCCTTTCAATTTTGTGATTACTAATATAACATGAAATGGTAGGAACATCAGCATATTTGAACTTAGATGGGGTGCCAAATTTCAAAATCAAGCTCACTTGTTCACTTAGAAGAACTTTTTTTTCACTTATCATCTTTAAAATATCTTTTAAAAATGCACATGTCTTAAAAGAACTTAGAGCATAAGCCCCGATTTATCCAATTGCTCTCATGAGGGGAAGATTGACCTTAACTTTGTCATCTCTTTGTTTGTCTTTTTTGGTAGGAAATGATGTATCCAAAGCTTGAGGTGTTTGTCTTTTTTGGTAGGAAATGATGTATCCAAAGCTTGAGGGCAAAGAACTCTTTGTTTATACGTCACAGTGGGATCAAACACAATAGGAGAAGGGGGTGGGTCATTTTCCTTTTCAATTTCGAGGTCATCCTCAATGATCTTAAGTCTTTCCGCTTTATCATGTTCCTTTTCGCTTATTTTTTTTATCTATTTCCTCACCACTCCTAAGACCCATTACAACTGCAATTGTTCAAATTGTTAGCCTTTAGGATTCTGTATGGGATGACTTTGAAGTTTTCCTTCTTCGCTTTTACCTATAGCTATGGCTCGTTGTCTAAGTTGGGTTTCTAACTTAGCTATAGATTGTGAGTGAGAATCAACAACATGCATCTTAGACTCAATTTGTTAGACCTTAGAATCAACATTTTACATAACAGAAGTCAACGTACCAAGAGCAGAAAGTATCTTGCATATATCAGAGCTCCCAGATGGAACTTGATGAGAAGGAGGAGAAGCATGTCTCTGGTTTTGGAAACTAGGAGAGGTGAGTCTGCTAGAATAGGCTTGAGGATTCTCAACATTCTGATACTTCCATGAAAAATTAGGATGATTCCCCAAGCATGATTGTAAGTATTAGAATAAGAATTATTGGTTGCAGGAAATTTTTGGGTAACACTTGTTCAATCACACAATTAGACTTACCAATGCAGGGACAATCAAAAGAAGCATGAATGGGACTAGCACAAATCGACCACACCTCTTGCGTAGAGGAGGCATTAGACACTTTATTCATGCACAATAATTGATTAAATTTCTTAGTTAATGCATCAGATTTACTAAAAAAGTCAGCTGAATGTGAAGCCTCATAAATCCTCCCTTTACTTCCCTATTGCCTAGGTAAATCAAAATGTGAGGAATTAGCATGCAAATGTGAATTTTTACTCAAATGTTCAAATAATTTTCAAGCTTCTTTGGGAGTCTTATACAAGAAATTACCACTATAAGATGTATCAACCATTTACCTATTGTGCTCATCTAAGCAAAATAAAAACTCTGGAGGAGTTGCCACATAGAAACTTCATGGTGAGGACAACTTTGCAACAACTCTTTAAATCTTTCCCGATTTTTGTGCAATTACTCATTTTTATGTCGGAAGAAAGTGGTTATGGCACGTCTTAAGCCAGGTAGTTTACCAATAGAGAAAGCCTTTTTCAAGAATTCCTTTTGCATTTGATCCCAGTGATGATATTTATCTTAGTATCCAACCAAGCTTTAGCTTTGTGTTTCAAATAGAAAGGGAAGAGCCACAAACAAAGAGCATCATCAGAAATATTATTGAAAAACACAATGGAATAAATCTCTAAAAATGTATCAATATGCTTGAAAGGATTTTCAGACTCTAGCCGATAACATGACAGGAGTATTTGGATAAGTGAATGTTTAATCTCAAATGACCCCGCAAGAGCAGGCATACGAGTTCCTGTAGGTGAGTCATAAGTGGTGGGAGTAAAATACTATTTAAGTTGCTTAGGTGGTGGGGTTTATTCTTTAGCTATCTTTTTCTTAGATTCACATTTTTTAACTCTTATCTTACTAAGAGACATTCAATTTCAGGATTATATTCTACAAGATCTAGAATAAAGAATGTCTATCATGTATATACCTACAAACAATCAAAAGAATAGTATGAAATCACAACCACAATAACTACCAAACGAAATAAGAAGAAAAGAGAAGAGGGAAAAAAATAGTAATAAATAAATAAAACAGATATCCAAGGGAAAGGGGAAAAATAAAAAATAAAATAAAATAAAAAGAGAATAAATAAAATAAAAGGGAGAGAGATTGTTAGATTGGATAAAATAAACAAAATAATGGGAATAAAATAGTTAGATCATATTAGATTAGAACATAAGGGAACGGAAAGAATAGTTAAATTAGAAGGGAATGGGAAGAACAAAAATGAAATGGTTAAATTAGGAGGAGATGGGAACAAAATAGTGAAAAAAAAAAAAAAAGCAAAAGGGATCAGGGTTGAGAATAGAGAAAAGAAATAAAATTGTTAGGTTAGCTAGAAATAGGGGAGAGAAAAAAAATTAAACAAATAAATAAAAAGAATAAGAGGAAAAGGAAATTCAAAAATTACTATCCGATTCCCTAGCAACGGTGCTAAAAACTTGATGTGGATTTTATGTTCAGTTTTAAAAACCATTTTTACTTGCAAGTACACAAGATTAATTGTAGACTAGCGAGCATAAGGTATCGATCTCACAAGGAACAATAGCGATTTTTCATTTAACTTTTCCAATCATAAAGAATAATTCAAATGAGGAGTTCAATTATCAATAGGATGAAAGAATTAAAAGAAAAGCAAATGATTCAAGAAAGTACAAAGAAATCAAATAAGAAAAAAATCTAGCACTTTGGATTTCATAAATGACACAAATATTGAATTACTAATTCAAATGGGGGGGTTCAATTTGTCTCGTGTTCAATCTAAACTACAAGCATTACACCATAAATTAAAAATATTATTACAATTATCAAATGATAGTATTAATCTAGTGATTTAGCATGAATCATTCTTTTAAGACACAACTTATCTAATTTCTAGCATAAATTATTCAATTTCAACAATTATAACTTTAAGCCCAATTGCATAGCATCATATTAGCTTATGAGGTCCAATATTCATTTGAGATAACAAATTAAACTATTGTACTTAACCTAAACAGACAATAGTATTAAGATGCATAAATACATTAAGGTCAAGTATAAACTCAAAATTATACAATTAAAGAGACAAAAATAACCACCAAAAAAATTAGTAAAATAATATTATTACCAAGGATCCATCCTAATCCTAGAAGAGTATTTTAGCCGGCCATAGTTAGTGGAAATACCACTAAAGTTGGTATATTGCAGTTCTCATGCCCAAACTTTAGTACTCAATTATACAAAATGATATAATTAAGCATAACCTCTCAAATTTGACTCACAAATGAGATGAGAAAAGAAGAGAAAAATAGCTAACAAAACTTATTTTCCTTCTAAACTCTTCAACACAAATGATTTTGTCTTACAAAAGACTCTCTAAAAATTGAAAGTTGGAAGATGGGAGAGTGGAAGAATGCTTGTATGCTTAGATGAGTGGATGAATGAATTGCCATATCACATGATCCCTTTTCATAGTGGAAATTCACCCCCTCTTAGTAGCCAAAAATTTGATTCTTACCTTATATTGCATGAGAAAAGGCCAGTATTAAGCTAAAAATTAATCAAGATTAATTAGCTTTGACTAGGTTAGATTAAGCTTGCTCACAATAAAAAAAGTAAAAAAAAAAAAAGGGAACTGGGCTATTGGGGAGCAAGACGGGACATGGGAGATCAGTTAGTATAGGCTCAATCAAAAGAGCAAGATAAGAAGGAGGGAGGTGCTGAGGGGAGGCAAATGGTGGACTAGGCCATGGAGCATAATGGATTAGCCCAGGCAAGAAACGAGCAGAGACTAAGATAGAGAAGGAGCTGGGTGGAGGCAAGAATGGGCCTCAGGCCCACATGGGAGAGAGAGTGAGAGAGAGTTGATAGGTGCTAGAGGGCCATGCTACTGGGCTAAGTGGGCACGCGGGCTGGGTGAGTCTTGGCAAGGAGAAAGGGCTAGGCTATTGGCTTGCTTCATTTAGACTACTATACTTGACTCAAACTATCTTCATTGAGCAAAATTAACAACTTATTTGGTGTTATCAGCATCACCTACAAAAGCATGAAAAATATGCATTGTTGTTTATATAAAAATATATTTCAAAGGCTGAAAAGTAGGTACAATAAAGGGTAAAATTTCATATAAAATATGAACTATCAGAAGCAACGTGTGATTAAGAACGAAGAACAAAGAGCAAATACAAAACTCTAAGATAAAGGAATCATCTTCCACCACCTAGGGGGCTAAACACACCACTTTATCCCCTAATGGTTAAAACACCAAGGACTAAGGTATAGTTTAGACTCCAAAAACACCATCTAAAATTAGAAAAAAAAAATTGAGAGATTTTGGTTGAGCAAATAGCAATGAGCAATATTAGCTTTTATTCATCAAAGGCTGATTACAAGATAGAAAAGTAGCCTATTTAAAGTGTTACAAATGCACATGGCTTATTTCCTAAATAAGGAGTTAACCAATAGGAAAATTACCGCATTAGCCAATAAAAATTCGGCAAATATCTTCCCTTAGGACTAATGGAAAATAAGTAGTAAAAATACATAGCTAATAAGAGTCAGATAACATTTTCTCACTTGTACAAACCATTGAAAATGTTTCGTTAAATGAGTAAATACATATTTTATGAAAATAATGCAAACAATACCAATATTCTTTGTCCATTTGTATTGAATTTGTTTACACTTTAGGCTCTGTTTTTTGTGGGTATATTGTGGAAGTGGAATGGGAAGAAGTGGAAGAAGTGGATGGAAGTGTGTAAAAGTGATTTGTTATATGTAGGAGTGAGAAGGAGGTGGAAAGAGTGGACATATTGACATTAGTTATGTTAAAGATTTATACAACATAATAATTATTATTCATACCTATCATGATAATTATTATTATTAATTAATAATAAAATTAATACTTAATCATAACAATTATTAACAATGATAACAATTAAAAAGAATAAGCACCATAATAATTCTTACTAATATTAATAATAATCACAATATTTGTTGATAATAATAATATTTAATATTAATATTATTAATTATTCAAACTTATTAATACTAGCAGTAATCATGATTATTATAACTCCAATTATTATAATAATAATTATTATTAAAGATAATTAGTAAATAATTAATAATTATTACAATAGTAATTATTACTAATATTTATAATTTTTCTTATTTGCACAATTAATAAAAACAATAGTAGTAATTATAATTTATATTAATATTGATAACAATCAAAATTATTAAATACTAACATAAATAATAATTATTAAGAATACTAAGAATAAAAAGTATTATTAATGTAAATGATAATAATAAATATTAATCATTATAAATATTCATAACTGTTATATATAGTTAATTAATAACTAATATAACAATAATTGATCATTATTAATTTCAATATTTCAAATAATTAATATATATCTTATTATTAATAAATAATAATTATAAATAATTATAAATTGATAATTAGTAATTATCATATAATAAATATTACTAATTAATAATCAAACAATAATGAATCATTAATAATAATTAATACTAATCATAATAATTAATAACAATAATTATTATAAATATTACTAATAATTATTAAAAATAATTATCTAAATTAATATAAATTGTTAGTATTAACAATAAGAATTATTGTTATTATTATATATCAATATTATTAATAATAATAATAATAAATATTACAATTGTAATTATTACAATTATTATTATATTTAACAAATATTAGTAATAATTAAATAATTATTACTAATATTAATAATTATTATAGTTACACTTAATAATAATTATTAACATTAATATTAGTAATAATATTAATTAACTCTAATAATAATTAATATTAATAATTATTAATTAAAAATTAATTAATTAAGAATAATATTAATTAATGATAATTATTACTATTGTTGATATTAAAAATAATTACTATTAATCTGATTATCAATTAACTATAATCTATAATAATAATAACTAGTAATTAATTATAATAGTTATTATTAGTATTAATAATTACTATTATCGTTCTTATGATTATACATACTATAATTAGTATTATCAATGAATACGAGTAATAATTACACTAATAATTAATATGAATATTAAAAATAAAAATTCTTATTACTATTAATAATAATTATTATCACTAATATTAACATGAAAAAAACAAAGTTAATAATTACCAATATTAAGAATAACTAATAATTGTAAAAATCATAATAATAATAATTATGAATAATTAATAATTATTAACATTAATAATTATTATATCATGAGTAATTCATTAATTAATTAATAAGTGTTCTTATTATCAATATTAAACATAATTGCTATTAATATTGTTAATAACTAAGGATAATTATTAATAATAATAAAAACTAATAAATAATAATAATGATAATGATAATCGTAATTATTAATTAATAAATAAACAATAATAAATCATATTAGTAATTGTTAATATTATAAATAATTATTAATAATTATTAATATAATTAATAATTAACAATAAGTATTATAATAATGAATTATTAATTAATAAAAAATAATTATCAATATTTAATATTAATAATTAGTAATATTAATAATAATACTTATCAATAGTAATTACAATAATAATTATTATTAATATTAAGAATGATAATCATAATAATTGTTAATATTAATAATAATTATTATTAATATCAATAGTAATAATAATTATTATCATTACTATTACTACTTATTATCAATGATTACCAATAATAATTGTAATATTAATTAATGTTAATATTAACAATAAGCGCTATTAATTAATAATAATGTTATTAATAATGTTAATATTAATACTAATATAAATTACTAATTACTAATTACAAATTACTAATATTAATAATCATTAATAAGTATAAAAATAATAATAGTTATTATTATTGTTTATAATAATTACAATAATAGATAATAGTTAATAATGATGTTTGTAATAATTATAATTATTCATTAATAATAAAAATAATAATAAACCATAGTGGTGCTTATTAATATTAAAAATAATCATAATAATTTCTAATATGAATTATTATTATTATTATTATTATTATTATTATTATTATTATTATTATTATTATTATTATTATTATTATTATTATATTATTATTATTATTATTATTATTATTATTATTATTATTATTATTATTATTATTATTATTGTTGTTGTTGTTGTTGCTGTTGTTATTGTTGTTGTTATTACTGTTATCAATATTAATCATTATCGACAATTAAAAGTTGATAAGAATAATATTAATTAATATTAATTAAAATAGTAATTAGTAAGATTAATAACAGTAATTATTATTAATTTTATTAATAATATAATTAACCTTGGTAATTATTAATACTAATAGCTATTATTTAATAATTACTTATTTAATTCATAATTAATAAAAATGAATATTATTAAAGATAATTACTATTAATATTATTATTAATTAATAATTAACAATAATTATTAATTTAAAATAGTTATTATAATAATTATTATTACTAATTGATAATAAAAATAATAATTAATTATTGTTATTGTTATTATTATTAGTATTATTATCATCATCATCATCATCATTAATGAACAATAATAATTACAATGAGTGGAAAAGAGTGAGAAGGAGTGGAATGAGAGTATTTACCCAGGAAAAAAATAGGGCCTTAGTTGTGAAAAGGACGCTTCCTTATACCTTTTCATTGGAGAATATTCCCAATATTTCTTTGGGAGATTTTATCTTGTCAAGTATTTCTTTGTTGGGCAAGTCTAGAGTGCTAAACCCCTATTTTAGGCTCTTTTTCCATGGCAATGCAATGTAGTTTTGAATTTTGCTAGTTTGATATTTTTGCTAAATTTCCTATTAAAACCCTAAGCTACCAAGTTCTATTACAGAAAATAGACTCAAGAAGCTTTCCAAGCATACCTAAGATGCTTTATTTATACTTCATTCTCTATATCAAGCTCAGACTGAAGTTGACATAAACTTCTTGAAATAAATTGGCAATAGAGAAATCAGTTTAAACTCCTTATTCAAGACTACTAATTGCCTCTTTTCTATTGGTGACTTAAGTCAAACCCCTCAAAGGCCCTAAAGGAGCAAACTCCTTGGAAGTTGGAGCCATAAAGTCCCTTGAATAGTGGTCGATAATGGAGATGCTAGATTTAGAGCCTTGAAATTGTGCAACGAGTTGATTTTGTGCTTACTCATGGGAATCAAGGCAAGCAGCTCCTGGCCAACCTTATAGGTGCAATCCAAAATTGATCTAATTTTGGCTTGAAAACTAACCAAATTTTTCAAAAAATATGCATTACGTCAGTTATAAGAGTTTGGTTTAACATCAACCATGAATGGTGACTCTAAAAGAGTAGTTTTGGACTGTTGCTCCACTTCAAACTTTCCCTCTTTGAAAGAATTTATTCTCAAATCCCTGTTGGCAAATGCTAGATTCCTAAAGTACATCAACCGTGAAATATAGATGTACCAATTGGATTGAAGAAATGACATGGTGCTAAGGAGCCTACCTTTCTTGAATACATAAGTGTTTTTCAAGACTGTAGGGGCTGATTTTCTTAAGCAAGCAAATACATGAGCTTAAGCACCCATAAGCTTGTCAAAATCTCAATGTACTTATCAACATCCAAATCGCAATGGATTACCTCATCATACACATGCTTGCATTGTCATGGTTCTCTCTTCCAAGAAGTATAATGAGGAGCTAAGTGAACTTTCCATATCAAAGGATAACACCACCTGATTGAAGTGTTTACCCTCTTTATAAAGTTCCTTGAGTGAATAAAGTGTAAGGACGTTGGCTTCTAGGACTGAGAATAGGGCATCATCCCTTGAATGAGTATTTGCCACCATATTCTCGTTCCCACTCTTCTACTTAGAAGAGAAAGTCAATTATTGTAGAAACTCCACTCACTTAGTATGTTTTTGAATTTGAATCTCCTTTTAGGAAAACCATCAATTTGTTAGACTCAAGAACATATTTTGTTTTTTGAATAAACAAATTCATCACTTAGAGATAAAATTCAAATGATTTTATATATATAGGCATTGAATATATTTTTACGAACTCTAGGCTCTACTAATTTTTGATTCTGATGAGTTTAAGACTTTGAGTCTTTCGAATCTGATGAATTTCAACTCTAATCCCTCTATCATCTTCTAACTTTAATGCTGATGACTTTCGTCTCTAACAACTTCTGCATTTGATATCTTCCTACATTTCTCATGTCTTCCGAGCTCTGACATGACTATGACATCTTTATTTAGAGTCAACTTGATTGATAGGTTTCTTTTTGTCTTCTCCTCATATACATGTGCATGTATTCACCTGAAGATTATTTCCTTCTTTAGCATGACCATAATCTTCATTGTCCTTGATTGTTATGTATGTCATGATCTTTTTCATGATACATTTTTCAAATGACACTCATAAAAATTAAATGGAAAGTTGTACACATAAAAACTGATAGGCTTGTTTAAGATTATCATATTCACCATAGACAAATCATTGAATAGGAATGGGAAGGTGAGTCTGAATAACAACAAGAAGAGATGGAAAGAGAAAGAGTGAACAAAATTTAAAGGCAACGAGGAGAAATGGAGGCACGACTAGTGAAGCTCTAATGTTATAAACGTCATTGTATCGAAAACTTTACTGTAGACAAAAGCCAGACTTACCAAAGGAAAAGAAACAAAGGGGGGGGGGGGTAAGTCAGAAGGAGGTCATTGGAAGGCACAAAGGTTAGGGGGGGGAACAATTCATTAAGGTAACAAGAGAAGGCATGCAAACAGAAGCGAGGTGAAGGGGATGAAACATGTAAACACATTTTAATGGGAATACGATATCTGTAAATTTTTATGTTTTTTGTTCTTTTTAATTTTTATTTTCTTTGGAAAAAGGCATGTTGTTGATCTCAAAAGAATCAAACAATTTACTAAATAATTACTTTTCTTGAGATCTTTAACTATTTTTTAATTTTCTAAATATAATTTTTAATTAAATTAAACGTAAACAGGATAAAGTACGTAGATCGAATAGTAATATAAGTACATAACTCAAATTTGTCGTCATGTCGTGGTTGTCAAATGATGACAATAGTTATGCCTAACTTAAAAAAAAAATGCCTAAGTGAAAAGATAAAATAAATTTCAAAGGGTTAGTGCAATGCTAGTACTTGTCTTGCTGCCTATACAATGATCCTTTTTCCCTTGCCATGTGTTTGGATAGCTAGAGGGATGCGAAGTGAGATTAACCGAGCGAAGACAATAAAGGGTCGGAAAACAAATGCAATTTGCATTCACTTAGTTTGGACATGTTAATGGGGGAATGGAGGGTAAAATGGGAGAATTTATTCCTGTATCCATTCTGTTTCAATTTAGGGATGAATTAAAAATGAAGAAAGGGGATGAACCGGAGGCATGATACTCCCTTTTCCCATTAATTTTCACAAAGAAGAATAACAAAAATAAAGCAATAAGCTAATATTTCTATCCTCGCCTTTTCCCTTTCCTCAATCAAAATATGCTCTTAGATGAGAAGGGACATGCAAGATGTTACACACATGACCAAAGTTTTTGTTCATATGATAAATACCTCACATCTATATATCTATATAGTAAATACATAAAATTGAGCGACAACAAGTGGACTTGATAGGGTGGATATCTTAGATGACATTGAAGGCTGAGATGGTGGGTTGTTATTGGTTTACTTTATCACTTATTTACTAATAAAATTTATTAGTGATTTTATTCATATTAAAAGTGTAACTACTATGCATTTATGTATAAAAAACTCATTGTCTTCTCTCTTCTTAAAAAACAACATTCATCTTCCCTATAGTTACAAATTAGTTTGAATTATTAAATGAAACTTAATTGCTAAAGCGAATTAATTTTATTCATTATTTAATATCTTGTTTTTTTTTAAACAACGTGGAGAAACTTAATTGCTCATTTAATTTTTTAAGTTTTATAATTCTTATAGATCAGCTAAAATGTTAGTACATACATCATGGAGTCAGGGACTTCTTACATTCTCTTTATCTATTTGCTTCATTTATAATTTCTTTATCATTTATTATTTTATACACCCAATAGAAATGATTTTAAATAGACAAAAATTGTGTTGTAAACCATAGGTCTGCATGTTACCCTTTAAAATCTAATTTGATTAAAAAAAATTTTAAGTAACGATCTTGCATCAAAAAGGAGAATTCATGGCTAATTAAGAGAAGAAAAGAAGAGTAATATTTGAGCAAGCTCGCAATAACCTTATATCATAGCGTCCCAAATAGTAAAAAGGTGATGGTCCTAACTACTAACTACTTTTGCAAGTTCGATGTTTTACACATTAGGATTTAAATAAACAAGTCTCCTTAAATTGTACGATTTTTTTTTTCATCCTATTACATAAAGTTTCAGTTTATTTTATGACCAATTGGTTTTCAATTATACCAAAATCTTATGATAAACAGTCAATTTTATTATGCTTTGTGTTAGTTACACAAATTGATTTATTTGTGAATGCTTGGCTAATAATCACGAGCTTAATTTTTGTAACGTTTTGTATTGATCATTTGCAAATGTCATGGCTTCAGGCTTCTAATGGTTTCCCACTCTAAGTTGGCGTGATTTTCTTCACAAAAGAGTCATAGAGAGCCACCAATGTCTTTATTGTTTCAAAATATCAGGAGCTAATGTTTGTTTCAAGTGTGAGCTTTCATATGTATGATGTTCATATTTCATGTATTGTGTGAGAGATTGGTTCTTAATTTAATAGCTATTTTTGAAGAGATTATGAAAATCTCATCAACAGCCCCACGACATCTTTCCAATAGTCTCAAAATTAACTGAGAAATAACGATTGGAATCTATATTTGAGAAGAGCTATAAATCCCAAATGAGATGGAAGTATAAAAGAAGATGACGGGTGGAGCTTGACCATAGATGTTTAATAAAATTTTTAGTTTTTTTGTCTTCACTTTTATTTCCACCTGTTTCATTTTGTCTGTCCACTTTCGCTTTTGTTATATTTACTTTATATTATTCAGCAATAGACTTTTTTATTGACATCTGACAATAATCTTTCATATATGATTTGTTTTTTTTAGAAAAAAAAGAGAAGTCCCTGGTAGTTGATATATGGCTTAACTACAATTTAGAAGAATTAGATGGGCTAAATTTGTTGGTTCGTCACCTTTTTTCATCTCCTATTCTATTTTCTACGTTTTGTAGTTCGAGGGAAATTTGTGTTGGCTTTCTACGTATTATTTTAAGCTCTCTTCTTACCTTCCCCTTTCATTAGTAATAGATGAAACTTATAGAACTTTCTTTCATCTTCTTTTTTGCATCTTCTCTCCCTTAATATTTTTATTTTGTTTTTCCTTTTTCACTTATAATATAAAAATAAAAATTAGGCAACATTAGTGAACCAGTTGTATATCATAAAGGCAGTAACGCATATAAAGTGTGCCTTTAAATTTATTTTATAATATATTCATGTAAATTCAATATGTTTCTAATATATTTGAACATCTATCTATTTATCTAACTATCTATCCAAGAATGATTGATGACAGGCATTCTCTATTTTGTGGGAATTCTTTCTAGGGCATCATGTTTTCAAAATTAAATAACAAGGTCTCATATTCTGTGGTAACTATTTTGAGAGGACAATTCACTATTCTTATTCATATTCATTGTCTGAATTTTTCATATTTGCATATTTTACCCTAATTTTTAGAAACTTAGTTTTGAAAATTTATATCTTGTGTATGTAGTGCCAGTTGTTTTGGTGTATTAGAAAGCTTGTTTTAATTGGTATCAGACTCACGTGATTCATAAATATTTACATTAATTAAGTTGATGAATCTAATTAATTGCAATGAATGCTCGATTTATGATCCACTTGTCTTGCCCAAATTATTCACATATAATGCACATCTAGATGGATCTGCTTCACTAGCAGATCAATTAAACTATATCACTAATATAATTTCAGAATTGAAATTAAAATTAGCGAAAATTAAGACTAAAATTAGGGAGCAAAAGAAATAATTGTCATTAATCCATCTTTCCTTTATTAACGAAGTTAGATACAATGACAACTTGGATCTAGGTATTGGTGCTCTATTCTAGCACAAATATCCTTTTCAAAACCCAAGAAATAAGAATCTATTTCCTTTACAAGATATCAAAAGTTAAAATGAAGTCGAAAAATCCTCTAAAAAATCATCAGAAAAAGAAGAACAATTAGAAGAGAACGATGATCGAATATAAACTATACAATATAGAATTACAAAATATGTTCAATAAATGGCAAAATCCAGAAGACTTGAACAAGATGAACAATGTAATTGTAGATAAAGAATGATTATTATATGGTGATAAGGAAGAGACAAATCATGTTCAGTTAGAAGAAGAAATATATCAAGAAATAAACCTAATTAAAATAGAGGATCTGAATGATATTCCTTTAGATGTTAGGAGAAAATTGGATTTAAAAAATTCGAAAAACGGTGGCTGAAATTGAAGTCAATGCAAATGATGAAGAACTCAGTATTGACGAATTTGAATCGAATTTAGTTAACAATATAATTCTAAAACCTGAATGGTTTGGTGAAATGTCTAGAATAAATATCCATTTCATGAGGCTTAGATACGTTCCAGTAGGATGAATAACCAACTTTTCTTTTGAGTTCATCCCAAAAAAAAGAAAAAAGTCTACATCTTTTGAAGAAATTAGTCCTACCCTAATTAGCCGAAAGGGTTACATACATCATAAACATTGATGGAACTCTAATGAATGTCATATTTGTATAGGATTTAGAAGTGTTTGGGAGTCATTTTAGGGGATTAATATGCTTAATTGTATGATTTATGGCCCTATTTCTACTATTACACTTGGTTTCACTTGTTTTGAGAGATTTTATGGATTTTGATTTTATGAACCAAATTATATGAGTAGAATGAAGATTTTTGAGGTGTTATGGATCAGAAAAGATAGCAAAAGAGACCCTAAGACACCCAACATGGTCAAACCGTGGTTAATACCATGGTTCAAGAAGTTCTAGGAGAAGCAGCGGGACAAAAATTGATCGACCAGCATAACCAGAGTCCACCATGGTCTGACCGTGATTGTGGCCACGGACCGTGATGGTCCTCATGGACTGGCCGCGGTGGCCCCTATTCCCCGAGCCCGCTAGCTTCCTTTGTGACTTTTGTTTTTCACATGTTTAGGCAGTTTTGCAGTCTTGATTTCGGCTATAAAAGCTTCATTTTCCTGCTTTCATGCTCCATTCCCATCATCCCATTCCTTTCTACCATAATCCACTATCTAGATTAGGATTTAGATTAAATTAGAGGAAGAGCGAGTGAATTGAAGTTAAGATTTGCAAGGATTCTATGCCGGGTTTGCAATCGATGGATTCAAGCACGTTATTTGGCTGAGCTCTTCTATTCTCTTCTCTTTTCTCATTTTTGGATTTATGTTTTATAATTTTGATTATGTTTGCTGTTTGAGTTTGGATTTATGCAAATACTAGTCAAGTTCTTGATCTAGTGTTAATTTCTTCGAGTGCTATGGAAGTATTAGATTGTTTTATTGGATCTTAAATGTTTATTATCTTGTGAGAAATTTAATCACTTTTTTGCATATTTTGGGCATTAGATGAAGAACTGAAAGGTGAAAATCGATACTAGAACCCCAGGATTTGGCTTGATTGTGTGGAGTCTTGAGAAAGTCACACCAATTGAGAAACCACAAACTTGATAATCACGTGCTTAACGAACTTAAATAAATTGAGAGCCCTTGAGAAATGGTAATTGGTTAGATTTAGTTAATTCACTTCATCTTGAAAGAGGAATGTGATACTTTGATTGTCGGTTTTAAAGCAATCAATTGAGAAAAAGTGCTTGATTGATGCGTGGATCGGGAAGTTGCTTAATTTGCTTAATTCATGATTGTTTATTCGTTAGACTAGAGAGTTGAATAGTTTAATTTCAAATTTCAAATTTAGATTCACTTAGCCTATCTTAAGGGGTTAAAGCTCAGTAGATCGACCTAGCCCTTGTGGGAGACGATCTTGATTTACTACAACACCATCGTGCGCTTACGGCCCTATCAAATCGTAATAGAAAAGAAATATTTGAATATTGGAAGAGAAGTAAGAACAATGTTCTAAATTTAAATACTATATTGATTGCGAAAAATTTTTTAAATTACATCGAACATATTTTTTCTGGCACTGTAGTTGATTGGTATGACTCAGTAGATACAGAAGGTAAAAATGTATTAAGAATGATGGAAACAGCAACTACTATGTTTAAAAAATTATCTAAGAAAATTAAAATTTAATTTATTGGAGCTAAATTTGATCCAAAAGAAAAAAACCCAAGAATGACCAAGAAAAATTGAAACTCTGGGACATACGGTAGATAAAAAGTTACGTTGCTGAATTTAGTTAGTGCTATTACAAAAATTGTGCATCGTAAAGCTAACTTTGGCATTATCTATGATAAATTACCTTATCCCACATATTTTATAACCAATGAAAATACATTAGATGGCTTGAGAAAATAGACATCATTAATACCCTTGGTACTAGAATTTCCTATTTAAGAAAATGGGTGAATGATTAATACTTTGATATACAAAAATAAAAGAAAATGGACAAACTATTTCTAACCTCTTGAGACACTCCTCATCAATACGGAAGTGATCCTCAAAAAAGAAGAAAAAGAAAATTTTGTAAGAAAAAGAGCTTTAACAAGCAAAAAAAAGAAAAATACAAGATAAACTATGACAACAAGCCAACCCCAAAAATGCAAAGAATTTTTAAAAAAGCAACTTATTATCTTGTAAGGAAAATAGTTGGAAATGTTAGGCATGTGCGAAGTAACACATTATACGAATGAATGCAAAAATACAGAGAACAACAAGCTTATTAAACTTTAGGAAGCTTAGACTATTATGAGCTAAGTGAGAAAGAAGTACTAGATCTGGCACTAGAAAAACAGCAAATGAATTGTTGAGATACTAATGAAAAATAAATATGAAGAAAGTGAATATGAAAACTAGCCACATGATGAAAAGTAGCTCAATTAATCTTGTAGACCTTCAAGGAGAAGAGTTTACAATAAATGTTGAAAATAAAGAAATAAAAGGAGATTAGGTCATTCCTATAATATAGAAAGATATGATCTATAAAAAATTTATTGCCCAATTAAAAAGTAAGTACGAACACAAAATGATGGAAGGAGGCTTAGAGATAAAAGACTATGAATTTGATGTGGGAAAAGTAAATTTCATCGATTGAGAAAATATCATTAAACGTAACAAACATAAAAAATATAGGTATATCCATGTTGGAAGGGTCTAACTTAAAATTACACCATTACAATACTATAAAAAATATTAATCTTTATACTTTTCTCTGTGATATTCAGCATACCAAATTTAATAGTTAAATTATCACAGGGATCAAAGTCAATTGTGTAATGGTTCAGTGGAATTTAATTGCTGACCTAGATATTATGTGAGTCTAAAAGAAAAATTAGTCAAGAATTTCTTATCTTTTAAGATAAAAACAGCAAGGATGGATATGAAGACAGAAGGTTACCCACAAAGGATATTTTGAAAAATAATTTATAAACTAGATACTGCTATAGATCCAAAGACTAAGTTAGCCATGATAGAGGTACAAAAGTTAAAAAGTCTTATGCCCATGTTGATAATCTAATCCACATGAGATAAAAATTGATAGATCTTAGATCATTAGCTTTGCGAATCATATAAAAATCAATAAGCAAAATGTAATAAAAGTCGATGAAAATGAAAAAATCACCATAAAACCTCAATTATTAAGGAGTATGAGTTCAAGATCAGAATGTGAGAAGGATCTTTGTTGGTAAAAGAAGTTAAGGAAGAAGATACAATTAGCATGGCCATGAAATGAGTAGAATGAGGTTTAAATTTGCACTACATATCATAGATTGAAGTATAAGTCTAGAACAAGAAATAAATGCATGCAAGACTAGAACCATTAGTGAGCCCATTTACTAGGAATAATTAGTCAAAATTATGACAAATCCGTATGAAGTCACCAATACTAATCCTAATAAGATCTATATTCCAATAAACATATGCTTAGAGAGATACAACAAATATGAATTATGTGCTTGTATAGACAGTAGTAGTTCTATATGTTTTGGGTTCAAATCTCATTCCCAAAATTCATGTGGAAAAAAATCTGAAAATCCTCTGCAAGTGATAATAGCTTATAATAGCATAATAAGCCACAACAAAGTCATAGAAGGAGCACACATTGAGATAGTAGGAGTCCAATATATTATACCAATCCTATGGGCTATCGATCAACCATCTCATGATATAGTTATTGGCCATAATTTCCAAAGGTTATATTTTCCATGTACACAGACTATAAGTCAAAGGTCATTCTGTTCCCATGGAGTACTTAAGTAAGGCATACATTCATCAAACTATTCATTTTATGCACAACCAACGTGGTGAGAAGGTAATTATCTCACAACACGAAGTAGCACTAACAATCTCAGTGTTTGAGGTACCCATTAAGGAGAAGATTGTTGAACAACAAGAATAATTGTGCAAGGAACTTCTATTTTATATATCCTCTAAAACTTTAGGACAAAAATAAAGCATTTGCTAGAATTGCTTTGTTAAATCCCAACGCTATTATCCGAGTTAAACAAATGGTATACAAAAAAAAAAAAAACAGAGAACAAGCTATAATGGTAATTAATTACAAAAAACCAAATAATAATGATGTCTCTAATGGCTATTATATTTCTAACAAGACAATTCTTTTCAATAAAATTCAAGAAGTCTCTTGGTCCTCGAAAATAGACTACGAAAGTGGATATTGGTAGGTAGAAATGGATCAAGAAATCATTCATTTAATCGCTTTTAGTGGCCCTCAAAGGCATTATGAGTGGATACTGATAGCATTTGGTCTCAACAATGCACCTCAAATATTTCACTGAAAATGGACGATATCTTTAAAGATTTTAATCATTGATGTCTATTTTATATTGATGATATTCTTATCTTTTAAAAACCATAGAAGAACAAAAAGATGATGTTCTAGCTATTACTCAAAATGCATTGATCATGATATTATCTTTGGCAAAAACAAGGGCATTTATACTAAATGAGAAATAAAATTTTTAGGTATAGAGATAAAAGCTAAACAAATCATCCTACAAAAGCATATTTAAAAAAATTAAAAAGTTTTCTTGAAAGGATTGAAGACAAGTAGCAACTAGAAACTTTTCTAGTATGCCTTACGCATGCTTTAGATTTCACTAACAATCTAGCTAAATCGAGAAAATGATTGATGCATGAATTTAAGAAAGATGTGAGTTGGAGCTGGACACCTAATTATTCAAAGATTGTCCAAAACTTCGAAAAAGAAATGCAAAAATCTTCCTGTTCTTACTATGCCTAATGATGAAGATAACATGATTCTTGAGATAGATGTTAAGAATGAGCATTAGAGTGTAATACTCAAAATCCAAAAAGGGAAAATACTTTGTAAATACTGCAGTGGAAGTTTTTATAAAATAGAATGCAATTATCTTACTAAGAGGAAGAAATTCTTGAGTAATAAAGGCAATTGAAAAATTCCTAACTCTTTAGCCCCTAAACATCCTCTTATCTGAACTAATTACAAAGAAATACTTGGTTTTACGAAAAAGAATTTATTAGATATGCCAGCACAAGGTGACTCCTACATTGGCAATTGTGACTTAACTAATGCCTTTCTCTATTAAACACATACAAAAATTGAAGATTTCTCTGCCAAATAGTTTAACTCATGAGCTTGCCAATGATGATTATTAGAGTAGACCTCCTGTCGAAAAAGTTGGAAATTCAAAGTAAAATATCATTACTGCTAGAACGGGTTTCTCCTTCTAGTGAAGTTCTTGTAAATATCTTGGAATTTTCTATAAAAATAGATCGCACATTGTGTTATTATCTTGTTCCTATCTAATAGTGTAGAGATTAAGTCTATTATAATTGCTAACAAATTACTTGAAGCACCTTTATGATGTTCAAGAAAAAAAATAAGTACTTATGTTCAAGAAAAATGGTTCCACTATTCGTCTACAGGGTGTATCGACTGCAACAACCATTATTCCGATGATATTTGAGATTTATCGAGTCCTATGGCTTTTTTTACTAATAGATATGGAGTTAGTGGTGTCAGTTTACCAACAAATTCAATACCTTCAAATAGCCCAATCATGAATACTTGGGAATATAAGATCTTAGCTCACCTCATCGAAATCTCTGATTCGGAGTGTCCATTCTTTTTAAGTTTAACTAAGGTAGCATTTGGTTTGAAAGAAAATGGTTTTCTCGAAAAATCATTTTCTATGGAAAATATTTTTTCAAGAAAAATTGATTTTCATGTCTCATTTACTATTATTTGGTATAAGATAAATCATTTTCCATTAAAAAAAGGACAACATTAACTAAATTATTTAAATGGAAAAAAATATCAACTGAATAGTTGTAATAGAGATCAATATTAACCAAATGAAGGAATTTTGAACTTAAAAGTCATATTTGAGTTTTTTCAAAAACCTCCTCTCGGAAATTGACTTTGATCTAAACCATTGAAATTTTTTTAGTAAAGAAAAATATCAACTGAATTGTGTAAGCTGCAAAAAATATTGATTGAATTGTCGTGGCGGAGAAAAATATTGATCAAATGAAAGAATGTCATTCTCAAAATATGGATTTAAACCTATTTTAATCTCTCATATTCGATGATCTGATCCAAATTATTGAAATTATTCTAGTAATGAAAAATATTGACTGCATTGTTTAAGCGACGAAAAATATCGATTAAATTATCTTTTGGGAAAAAAATGTTGACTGAATGAATGAATCTCAAGCTTAAAATCTGAATTTGAGCCTATTTTAATATTTTCTATTTGATGATCAAGTTTTAATCCAAAGCATTGAAATTATTTTAATGGCGAGTCAACTGAATTATTTTGATGGCAAAAAATATCAATTAAATTGTCATGGTAGAGATAAATGTCGACCAAATGAAAGAAATTTGAACTCAAAATTTATATTTTAGTTTATTTAATTACTTCCATCGGATAATGAAGTTTCGATCCAAACTATTGAAATCAAATTTTGTGCCTAAATTTTTAACTGACCATTCATCAAAGAGTTGAATGAAGAAAATCAATTTTCTATCTTCTCAAAAAGGAAATCATTTCCTTCATTGGAGGGAAAATCATTTTCCCTAAAAAATAACTTTCCATTTTTTATTTTGCAACAACAAAAAATTAGAAAACCATTTTCTTGGAAAATCCCAAACCAAACACTACCTAATTTTGAAATTGTGTAGTTAAGAAAATCCATCGGATCTGCGTATTTCCTGATGGACCAACAAGTGGCCTTGAAAATAGAAGTGTGAATATTAAGGTACGTCATGCAATGATTGAATACGAAAATGGAAAGGCCAAACCAGCTCATTATTATTCAATTAATTGATTTAAATGAACCTAATGATCAGCAATAAGAGTGATTTTCACAATGGCAAGGAATAGTTAAGTATCCTAGTTTGGCAATAGTCATTGGCTATTACAACATTTATCATCAAGTTTGATTGATAGAATGAGAAAAGAGACTAGTGCATTTTGGAAACTCTACTTTCATTTATCATAATGAATTTAGTAAGTACATGAAGGTGGAAGGAGTTTGTTTTAAAAGATGATTTCAATTATCTTTTTAATGTTGGGTCTAAAAATTTTTTATAAAAAAAGAAAAAGACATTCACATGATTTATATGAAAAATAGAATCTAGAGCATCCTGAACTTGATGAAGATTTTGACGATTATCTAGATAATGATGGACTTGAAGATATAATTGGCAAAAAAGGGACACATAATCTCAATATGAATAACTAGTACTATGCGAAAGCTGATGTACCATTATGTATTATCTTGTCAGTGTGCATAATAATGTAGTATATTGTTACCATGTGGGAATCTTGTGGTAGAGTGCGTATTGCGGCTACTAAGGCATTCTATGTATTTCGTTGTCCTATGTAAAAATAAGAAACTAGGTGTTGAGAAGGGTCATTTGAGCATATTTGTAATACCCCGAGTGTGGCTCAAAAGGATCGAAGTGACTTCTTATATCACCAAAGGTGCACCTTTCTTTTCGGGAAGCCCACTCTTAAGAACTCCACAGTTAAGCGTGCTTACTGGGGAGCAATTTTGAGATGGGTGACCTCCTGGGAAGTTTCCCGGGCAGCGTGTAAGCGAGGACGAAGCACGCCGGAAAGACTTGTGATGATTTATGGGGCCAGTCATCGATCCTTGAAACCGTTATTGGTAAAACCTGTGACCGAGAGGGATTAGGGCATTACAGATGGTATCAGAGCCGCCCGCAACCGTGAGTTGCGTCAGTGGATGGTTAGCCCATGGCCAGTCACCTAGCGGGGCAAAGATACTGGATGTGGACCGCCGGTCAAGAGAACTCGTAAGTCGGTTTGTTAGCGAGGCACAACAAGAATGTTGTGCACTTCAAGTGGGGATGATTGTAACACCCTGAGTATGGCTTAAAAGAATCGAAGTGACTACTTATATCACCAAAGGTGCACCTTTACTTTCGCGAAGCCCACTCTTAAGAACTCTACAGTTAAGCGTGCTTGATGGGGAGCAATCTTGGGATGGGTGACCTCCTGAGAAGTTTCCCGAGCAGTGTGTGAGCGAGGACGAAGCACGTCGGAAAGACTTGTGATGATTTGTGGGGCCAGTCATCGATCCTTGAACCCATTATTGGTAAGACCTGTGACCGAGAGAGATAGGGGCATTGCAGATGGTATCAGAGCCGACCCGCGATTGTGAACTACGTCAGTGGATGGTTAGCCTATGGCCAGTCACCTAACGGGGCAAAGATACTGGATTTGTGGGGTCAGTCATCGATCCTTAAGCCATTATTGGTAAGACCTGTAACTGAGAGGGGTAGGGGCATTACAGATGATATCAGAGCCGACCCACGACTGTGAGTTACGCCAGTGAATGGTTAGCCCATGGCCAGTCACCTAGCGGGGCAAAGATACTGGATATGGACTGCCGGTCAAGAGGACTCGTAAGTCGGTCGGTTAGCGAGGCACAACGAGGACGTTGTGCGCTTCAAGTGGGGGTGATTGTAACACCCCGAGTATGACTTAAAAGGATCGAAGTGACTACTTATATCACTAAAGGTGTACCTTTCTTTTCAAGAAGCCCACTCTTAAGAACTCCATAGTTAAGTGTGCTTGCTGAGGAGCAATCTTGGAATGAGTGACCTCCTGGGAAGTTTCCCAGACAGCGTGTGAGCGAGGACGAAACACACCGGAAAGACTTGTAGCGATTTGTGGGGCCAGTCAACGATCCTTGAAGCCGTTATTAGTAAGACCCGCGACCGAGGGGAGTCGGGGCATTACAATATTAGAGAAAAAGAGAAGTTGAGTTCTTCATTTCTCTATAAGAAAGAATCTCTGATGATTGTAGTTGTTTAAGTCCCTCTTCAAATCTTTCCACTGTAATATTTCAATTTTGAAGCTTTTAATAAAAGAAATTTTCCAATGCGAAACATTATTCAACCTATCCATATGTCTTAATTATTATGCTTTTTTTAATTAAAGTTCACTTTGCTTAAAAATATAGAAACTTGACCACTGACTACGATTACAATAACAACAATAACCTCCAAGTGTAGGTCCCGCTTACGCGGGGTCTGGGAAGATACAGATGTAAGTTGTCTTACCTTTGCAGATATCACTATCTACAAAGAGGCCAATTCCAATAGACTTACAAAAAAGGTTTGAGAAAACATTTAGCATTTATCACTGACTACGATTCAAGGTCAAAAACGAAACGAATCTACGCTGTACCTGATCTAAGGAATGCATGATTGAGATTGGCAATCTCTGTAAACTAGAAGGTGGAGTGAGCATTAGGGTCTAACGCCGACTAGGTCCATGTAACAATCAAGACTCTCTTGTAACTTTTATTATTTTGCTAAGCATGGTGAGTTTATAATAATAGAAAATACAATATTTATGATATGAGTAGTAGAATGTGATAAGTATCAATAAATTCATTATAAGGAGTTAAAACAATCAGATTTTCCTCAAAACCACAAAAATTAGAGTATTTGTACTTTCAATCCCATTTTGGGTCAAAATTATAAAGTCCAGAAAGTCTTAGGGCGAATTTAAAAGAACCAACCTTTAAAAACACTCTCGTTCAGAATAACGACCTCTGCAAATTAGTTTCCTTGAAGTAATAGGCACCTAGCAATATATTCTTAAAAGGTGGTCCCCTAAATATTATCTCCGTAGTCTAGCATTAAGGTTTTCGACCATTGGGTAGTTAGCTCTTTGGCATTCCTTTGGCTTTTGAATGGTAAGAAGTATGTGGTGTTATACTGCCTATTATACTATCTAACATTTACCGTATTTTGTATGTTAACAATTCCCTCATGGTAAACTGCATTATTACTTCAACACCCGATCTGTTTAAGTTATAAACTGCTCTTGACCGAGTTAGTATCAGTTGCTACTTGCTGCTTTAGGTATGTACAACTATTACCCCTACTGCGTTGTTCATTACAATTAATGTTATTTAAAGTAATCATGTTTTGTGTTTATTACCTTGTCTATCAAACGTTTTTCGACTTCTAAAATATTTTCTTAAAACTATTTACGTGGGTCTGTTAGAATTGGTCTTTCTATGGGTAGTCACATTGATAGAGGAAAAACTATCTACATTTGGATCACCTTATATTTGGCGAAAGTGGGACCCACACTTGGAGAAATTGTTGTTGTTGTGTAGAAATGGTGCCAAAAAATTGCAAATTGATGTATCTATCTATCTACATCTTTTTTAACTGATCTCATATGTTTTGGAGAAGCATCCTAATTCTATTGTTTGTTGTTTATTACTATTTATATCAAGTTGCATAAGTTTTTTTTTTTTGGGGCCAAGCTACTCTTTATGATTCATAACAAGTTCATAATAAGTTCAAGAAATAAGTTCACAATATGTTTAGCTAAATTCAGTTCAAAATAAGTTTAGTCAAAATAAGTTGAAAAGAACAGGGTCTTATCCATTAATAGCATCAAGACTTACAACATCCAAAGGAAAAAAGGGTCTTCCCTTCCCAACACACACATCACTAATCAATCATGCAAATTTAGCCAACGAATAAACAACACCGTTAGCATTTCTTCCAATATGATTAACATATCTTTAGACAGATATATAACATTTATCCATACAATAAATGGGTATAATGCTAATTTAAAATATTCTTCAGTTATTTCATAACCAACATTCAAACACATATGGATTGCTTTCAATTCTTTGAATTATATAAATAGGTCACCCAAAGCGATTATACATTATAAGGTGCTCAAACATCTGAAAAATGCAGCACAACATTAAGAGTTGGAATATCATTTTTGTTTGTTTCAAATAGTTTAGCTTGGTTTTGTACGCCCCCTAGGGTTGTCCACAGCCTATGAGGAGGAATCAGGTCATAAGACTTTTTCGATATCGAAGTAGCATGGGGTTATGGTCCATATGGTTAGGGAGATTCCATGTAGCATTTAGAATATATGTCTTTGCTTATTTGATTTTATCTAATAGATAATAAAAAATATTACAAATACATATCGCTCAGTAAATTGATAAAAGAGAGATCTAATTCTCATGATTGCAATTTTGCAACAACAATAAATAGTCAATAAGGTCTTGATCAAGTAGTTAATATTGATGTCTTGGAAAAGTTATATCCTACATTTGATTCTCAACTTGTATGTTGTGTCGTAATCATACTATACTACTATACGCAATCAATTTGGATACAAAACATAAACAAAAAGTAATTTTTGGAGGCACTTTCCAAAATGCAATTTCCCCCTCTCATCTTAGGTTCTTTTATTTGTTGGTTTTGGATGAGATAATTTCATCTAGCAAATCTTTCCAATAATTAGAGATAAAATGAGAAACACTACAACTTTTTTAATTCTTACAAAGTGAAATTAATTAATTGTGGATCACAAAACATTATAAATAAATTATTGACTCTGGATACAACCCAACTCGGAATTTTTTAGAAACATTTACATTTGGGACCATCAAACTTTAGTGTAATAATTTATAGGACTGGCTTTTCTAAAATTAAAATGTTGGAACCATTGAGTTATTGTGCAATAAACTTTTGGGGGGCAAGTCACTATTGAACTTTTTATATAGTTCCCAAAACTTTTCATATTCGCAAACTTTACCCCAATTCTTAAAACTCATTTTCAAAAATTTGAATTTGTGCATGTAATATTATTCTCACTAATACTACTTGAAGCCCTCTTAAATATGGTATCAGAGCCACTTGACCAAAAATAATTAAGATAATTAAGATAATTTAAATATAATTAAGCTAATTAACTTTATTTAATACTTCAACCACCATCTACTTCTCCTGCTCCTAATTATTCACATATTGTGCACTCATCAGAAGGAATCATTTCAGTAGTACCACAATTAAACTATACCACTAATAAAGCTTTAGAATGAAAAGCCGAATTAGCCAAAATTAAGACTAAAGTTAAGGAGATTAAGAAGCAGTTTTTGTAACCCATCTTCCTTTAATTAATGAAATTAGACATACTGGAGTATCTAATTTAAGTATTAGCACTCCATTTCAACATAAATATCATTTCCAAAATCTAAAAAACAAAAATCGATTTCCTTTGCGTGATATAAAAATCCAAAAAGAAATAGGAGAATAATCAACCGAAAAAACAACTGAAAAATCATCTGAAAAGGCAGAGAAAGAAGAAGACGATGGAGTATTAGCAGTATAGTCTTAAGAAATTATAGAATATGTTTGATAAAGAACAAAATCCAGAAGAATTAAACAAAATCATGGGTACAATAGTTGAAAACAATATATATTATCCAATAACAATGAAGAGACAAATAACGTCCAGTTAGAAGAAGAAATATATTAGCGGATGAGCTTAATTAAACTAGAGGATCTTAATGTTGATCATTTAGAATAAATTAGGAGGAAACTAGATAAAAAAAAAATATGTAAAAATGGTGTTTGGCAATGAGATCAATAAGATTGGAAAAGAGCTCAATATAGACAAAATAGAGCCCAATCTAGTCAGCAATGTTATTCCTAAACCTAAAGAATTTGGTGAATCTCCCAAAAGAAATACTCATTTTATGAGATCTAGGTACGTTACAACAGGACGTAAAACTAACTTTTTCTTTCGGTTCAAGGAAAACTACATCCTCTGAAGAAATTAACCTTACCGCAATTAGCCAAATAGGATATATCTTAAACATCGATGGAGCTCTTAATAGGGAAGAAATATTTGAGCATTGCAAAAGGGGTACGAATAGTGTCTTGACTTTAAATATCACACGGACTACAAAAAATTTATTAAAGTATATCGAGCATACTTTTCTGGCACTGTAGCTAATTGGTATGACTCACTAGATAAAGAAGGTAAAAACGTATTAAGAACGATGAAAACACCAGCTACTGTGCTCAAAAAATTATGTAAAGAAATTGAAACTGAATTTATCGGAGCTAAATTTGATTCCGAAGAAAAGGTTAGAGAATGGCAAAGAAAGATTAATGACATAGAATTTTGCGATATGAGATATATGGAGAATTATATTGTTGGATTTAGTCAATATTATTATTTGGCATAATGAAACCAATTTTGGTATGTTTTATAATAATTATCATATCAAATCAATTCTATTATCAATGAAAAATACGTTACATGGCTTGAAAAAGCAGATGTTATCGGTATCCTTGGTACAAGAATCTCTTAAATAAGAAAATGGGTCAATGATCAGTGTCTTGATATCCAAAAATAAAAGAAAATGAAGAAACAATTTCTAAGATGATGGGATAATCCTCACCAATGGGAAAAGAAACCTGAAAAGAAAAGAAAAAGGAAATTTTTTAAGAAAAAATGTGTTAACAAGCAAAGCGGAGAGAAATATAAAAGAAAATATTATAACAAATCAAGCTCTAAAAAATGAAGATTTTTTAGAGAAGCCGCTTATTGTTCGACCGGGAAAAACAACTGTAAGTATTAGGCATTCAGGGAAGTAGGTCATTGTACAAACGAATATGAAAATATGAAGAACAACAAGCATATAGAAACTTTGGGTAGTCTCAATTATTTTGAGCTTAGTGCGAAAGAAGCAATAGATCTAATACTGAAAAATAGCAAGAGAATTATTGAGATGGCGTTGGATGATGAATATAAAGAATGTGATTATGAAGAAACTAGTCACATGATGAAAAGTAGTTCAATTAGTCTTGATGATCTTTACGGAGAAGAATTTGTTTTAGATAATGAGAATGAAGAAGTCAAAGGAGATTGGGTCATTCCAATAATTTAAAGCGACATGATCTATAAAAAATCCATATTTCAGTTAAAAGGTAAGTACGTATGTGAAATGATGAAAGGAGATCTAGAAATAAAAGAGTGTGAGCACGATGTGGGAGAAGTTAATGTTATTAATTGAAAAAATGTCCTTAAGCATAACAAAGATAGAAAGTATAGGTACTTCCATATTGGAAGTGTCCAAGTACAAATTACTCCATTATAGTGTTATGCAAAGATATTATTCTTTATGGTTTTCTGTGTGATATCAGACATACCATATTTAGTAATCAAATTATCAAAGGGATTCAGACCAATTTATGTAAAGGGTTAGTAGGATTCAGTTGTTGGCCTTGATATTATGTAAGTCTAAAAGATGAATGTGCCAAAAACTTCCTATCCCTTAAGATAAAAAAAGTTAGGATGGACATGAAAAGAGGAGGATACCCACTGCGGATATTTTGAAAAAATCTACAAACTAGATAATACTGTAGATCTAAAGATTACGAGGACAATGATAGAGGTAGAAAAATTTGAAAGACCTATGCCAATGCAAAACATTCAAAGGATAAAATCCAATAAGCAGGAGATAAAAATTGATAGGTCTTTGATATCTAGCTTTGTGAATTCGACAAAAATCAATAAGAAAAATGCAATAAAAATTTATGAGAATGATAAAATTATCATTAAATCCTAATTATTAAGAAGCATGAGTGCAAGATTAGAATGGTGAGAAGGACCTTTGACAGCTAAAGAAGAGCTTAAAAAAGATGATACAATTAGTATGACTAGTAAGATGAGTAGAATGAATTTTTGAACCAGCAAGACCCAATGTAGATCGAAGTATAAGTCAAGAGAGATAAGTCATTGTATACAAAACAAGAACTATTAGTGAGCCAATCTATGAGGATGAATTAGTCAAAAATATGGCTATGAAAATATGCTATGAAGTCACCAATACAAACCCTAATAGCACTGATATCTCAATAAATGTATGCTGAGATGGATATAATAAATATGAATTGTGTGCCTACATTAATAGTGGTTGTTCTGTCTCTCTTGAAAAAAAGATCTCTTTTTCTAGAATTTATGTGAAAAAAAGTCAAGAATACTTTACAAGTAAGGATATCTGAAAATAGCATAATAAGCCACAACGAAATCATGGAAGGGTTATCCATAAAAATAGAAGGAGTCCAATACATTACACCAGTACTATGGGCTACTAAATAACCTTCTCATGATATGATTATTGGAAATAATTTTCAGATGCTATATTCTCTATCCACACAAACCATAAACCAAATATTCTTCATAATAAACGGTCACTCAGTTCTTATTGATAAATTAAACAAAGCTTACACACATCATAATATTAAGTTTACACACAACCAGCATGGTGGGAAGGTAATCCCTATGCAATTAAAGATAGCACTATTAATCTCACTACTTAAGTTATCTATTAAAGAGCAGATTGTTAAACAATAATAATAATTATGCAAAGAACTGTTTTCTGATAATCCTCTTAAATTTTGGGATAAAGATAAGACATTTACAAAAATCACTTTGTTAAATTCTAACACTATTATCCAAATCAAACAAATGGTGTGTACACACCAAGATATCCAAGATTGTGACAAGCAAATCAAAGAGCTTTTGGATAAAAGGTTAATCAGGATTAGTAAGAGTTCCCACAACAGTCCCGCTTTTATGGTAAGAAATTATGTCGAAGAAAAAGAGAACAAATTATCTTCTGGACCATCGAAATTAGGGCAAATAATTTTCCTAACTCACAATTTCTAGTAAATATTTTCAAATCTATCCAATCTTAGGTGAACATTTTTTGGGACAAAACTTGACCGAACCTAGCTTTTTAAATTACGTCAAGTGCCTAAGTTCTTCATATTTGCATATTTTACCTCAAGCCTTAAAATCTTATTTTCAAAAATTTTAATTTTGTGCATGTGACATTTTTCTCACAAGTACTACTTGAGATTATCTTTCAATTGGTATCAGAGATACATGACCAAAAATAATTAACTGTGTTTAACTACATTTAATGGTTGAATTATAACATTCTTCTCCTACTCATGATTATTCACATATTGTGCACTCATCAGAAGAAACCACTTCACTAGCACTGCAATTAAACTACATTAGTAATATGGTTTTAGAATTCGAGTCAAAATTAGCCAAAATTAAGACTGAGGTTAAGAAGATATAAAAGCAATTGTCTGTCATCCAACTTTCTTTGATCAATGAGACTAGACATAGTGAAAAATCTGATTTAAGTATTAATACTCCATGTCAGCATAAATATTCTTTCTGAAGCTTCAAAAACAAAAATCCTTTTCCTTTACATGATATAAAAATCGAAAAATCTACTAAAAAATCTATTGAAAAATTATCTGAAAAGGCAGAGAAAGAAGAGGATGTAGTATAAGCAGTATAATCTTGAGAAATTACAGAAAATGTTTGATAATGAACAAAACTCATAAGAATTAAATAAAATCATAGACACAATAGTTAAAAAATAAAATATATTATTTGAGGATAAAACGATTGGGATAACAATATAATATTTGTTATAATGAACCCAAATTATCACAATATAAAACATAGCATAATGAAATCAATCTTGATATGTTTTATGACAAATGACCATTTCCAATCAATTCTATAATCAATTAAAAATACATTGCATGGCTTTGCGAAAGCAAATATCATTGATACCCTTGGTACAAAAAGCTCTTATCTAAAAAAATGGATCAATGATCAACGTCTTAATCTCTAAAAACAAAAGAAAATGAAGAAACAATTTCTAGCATGTTAGGATAACTCTTACCAATGGAGAAAGGAACCTAAGAGGAGAAGATAAAAGAAATTTTATAAGAAAAAGAGCTTTAACAAGCAAAGAGGAGAGAAATATAAAAGAAAACATTATAACAAACCAAGCCCTTAAAAATATAGATTTTTTAGAAAGGCTGCTTATTGTCCTGTAGGAAAAAAACAACT
Organism: Carnegiea gigantea; assembly: GCA_029747015.1. Lineage (NCBI taxonomy): Eukaryota > Viridiplantae > Streptophyta > Magnoliopsida > Caryophyllales > Cactaceae > Carnegiea > Carnegiea gigantea. The sequence goes on along the minus strand of JAKOGI010000909.1, from coordinate 303,876 downwards.
ATAAGTGTTGGGCATACGGAGAAGTAGGTCATTGTGCAAATGAATGCAAAAATAGAAAAAATAGTAAGCTTATTGAAACTTTGAGTAATCTCTATTATTTTGAGCTTAGCGAGAAATAAGCACTAGATCTAGTCCTGAAAAACAACAAAGGAATTGTTGAGATTGTACTAGAAGATGAATATAAAGAAATTGATTATGAAGAAACTAATTATATGATGGAAAGTAAGCTTAATTAGTCTTTGTGATCTTCAAGGAGAAGAATTTATTACAGATAATGAGAATGAAGATGTCAAAGAAGATTGAGTCCTTCCTATAACTCAGAAAGACATGATCTATAAAAAATCCATCTTTCAAGTGAAGAGTGAGTACGTATGCCAAATGGTGCAAGGATATTTAGAGATAAAAAGACTGTGAGTATGATGTGGGAGAAGTTAATCTCATTAATTAGAAAAACATCCTTAAGCATGACAAAGATACAAAGTATAGATATATCCATGTTGGAAGTGTCTAAATTCAAATTACTCTATTACAATGTTATGGCAAAGATATTGAATTTTATGCTTTGCTCTATGACATCAGACATATTAAATTTAATAATCAAATTATTACAGAAATTAAGACCAATTTATGTAATGGATTAGAATGATTCAATCGCTCACGTGGATATTATGTAAGTCTAAAAGTTGAAGCTACTAAAAACTTCATATCCCTTAAGACAAAAACAGTTGGGATTGATATAAAAAGAGGAGGTTACCCATTGAGGGTATTTTAGAAAATAATCTACAAACTAGATAATATCATAGACCCAAAGACTAAGATAACTGATAAAGGTAGAAAAATTTGAGAGTTCTACTCCAATGCAAAAAACTCAAATGGTAAAGTTCAACCTACAAGAGATAAAAATTAATAGGTCATGGATATCTAGCTTTGCCAATCCTACAAAAATCAATAAAAAAAATGGAATAAAAATTGATGGAAATGGTAAAATTACCACTAAACTCCAATTACTGAGAAGCATCGGTGCAAGATCAGAATAGGGAGAAGGATCTTCGACAACTTAAGAAGAGTTTAAAGAAGATGATACAATCAGTATGACAACTAAAATGAGTAGAATGAGTTTTAAATACGCAAGATGCAGTGCTGATTGAAGTATGCGTTTAGATAGAAAAGTTATTGGGTAAAACACAAGAACTATTGGTGAGTCAATCTATAAGGATGAATTAGTTAAAAATATGACTATAGAGATATGCCATGAAGTCACCAATACAAATCTGTTGAACGGTAAATTTACCCATTTTACGTGCCTCTTTCACCCACTTTTTGCTCGTATAATAACTTAATCTTTAGGATTTTTATCTTGTTTTATTTATGTTTTGTAGAAAATAACTCCAAATCAAGCAAACGTCGCGGAAAGGGACGAAGATGGGACAAAACGATGGAAATCAACGAAAATGGGCGAAAAACAGCAGTGCACGGCCACCCTGCAGGAAAGCACGGCCGTGCACCGGTGGCCGAAGCCACGCACGGGCGGCACACCCTGGCGCACGGCCGTGCGTCTGGCCGTGCGTGGTGGCGCACGGGCGGCCGTGCGTGGTGGCACGACCGTGCGTCAGGCCTGCGTTCGCGATATAACCCCTTTTTGCCAGTTTGTTCGGGGAGGTCGTTCGGGGTTTTGCTCTGGCGATTCCTAGAGTAGTTTAGGTTAGGTTTTTAGCCAATAAAAACCTCAATAGGAGGATTAGATTAGGATTGTAGTTTATATTTTGGGATTCAAGCTTGTGGATTTCAAGTTCTTCAATCAATTCAAGCATAAGTTTCCCTCTTCCTTTCTCTATTTATTTCATTGTTGTTCTTGTTTATGTTTTGCTAGTTTAATTCTTGTATTTGCTTTGTTTAGTTTATATGTTTAATTTCGTTGTTAATTCATGTTATTTACTTGTTTAAATTCGTTTTATTTCATTTCCTTTGCTTTGTTCTTCATGTTCTTGTTCTTATTTGTTAGTTTAGGTTTTGTTGTGTTTTTGATGTTTAGTTGGTAGATTGTGTTGGCTTGGATTGTGATTAGCCTCTTGATGGCTAATTGATCTTGTACTAGGCCTAACCATACCCAATCTATGCTTAGAACTTAGAGTTTTCCTTCACGCCCGCCAAGTGTTCGATGAAATGCCTGAGAGGGTTTTCATCCATATTTTTGGGCATTGACTTATGCTGAGAGGTGAGGTCAATTTGCTAGTGTGGGAGAGGGAATAGCCGAGTTCGGGACACGAAAGTAGTATTCGAATCGAGCTAGGTCCGGGGTTGCTAGTTTTGTGGTCTAATTCGCCTAACTCCACGAAAGTAGGTGGTTACATGAGTTAGACTAGCTCATGACCCTTGAGAGAGGGCTTGGGTGGTCTTTGATGGTGCAACCGACCATCTCTTGTTCATAGCGTGGTTCGGGTAGGTTAGGACTCGTCTTGGTTAGTTGGTTCATCTATTGGTAAAATCACAATTCTAAGTCGCTTGTTTCTGTATTTGTAGCGTAGTTTAGTTTCCCTTTCTCACCTTTTGATCATGCCTAACTTGAGACGCTTTAGTTAGCTCTGGTAGTTGGAAACACAATTCCCTGCGGACGACACCCCAAGTACTCAACGATACACCTTGCACTTGGGGTTTACAAATATTAAAACTCTATTTTTCTTGCAACAAAATCCTAATAGCATCTATATTCCAATAAATGTATGTTTAGAGGAATATAATAAATATGAACTATGTGCCTACATCGATAGTGTTTGTTCTATCTATTTGAAAAAAGGTATTTCTTTTCAGAATTTATGTGTAAAAAAAGCTAAGAATACTTTATAAGTAAGGCTAACTAATAATAGCATAATAAGCCACAACAAAGCTATAGAAGGGTTATCCATAGAAACATGTAGAGTTCAATGCATTATACCAGTTTTATAGGCTACTGATCAACCCTCTCATGATATGATTATTAAGAATAATTTTTAGAGGATATATTCTCCAAGTGCATAGACCATAAACCAAATAATATTCACAATAAATGGTCACTCAGTTTCTATTGATAAATTAAATAAAGCTTACACTTATCAGAAGATTGAGTTTACACAAAGCTAGCATGGTGAGAAGGTAATTCCTATACAATGCGAGATAGCACTAAGAATCTCAGTTACTTTAGTTATCTATTAAAGAGCATATTGCTGAACAACAAGAGCAATTATACAAAGAACTCTACTCTGATAATCCTCTAAAATTTTGAGACAAAACTAAGACATTGCAAAGATTAGTTTGCTAAACCACAACACTATCATCCAAGTCAAACAAATGGTGTAAACACACCAGGATATCCAAGAATTTGACAAGTAAATCAAAGATTATTTGGATAAAGAGTTAATCAAGAATAATAAGAGTCCTCACACTAGTCCTGCTTTCATGGTAAAAAAAATCACGCTGCAAAGAAAAGAGAAAAAGGTAGAATGGTAATTAATTAAAAAAAGTTCAATGATAATATTGTCTTTGATGGTTATTATATTCCTAATAAAACAGTTCTTTTCAATAGAATTTAAGGAGACTCTTGGGTCTCGAAAATGGATTGCAAAAATGGATACTGGCAGATAAAAATGGATGAAGAAAGCATTCTATTAACTACGTTTACTACCTCTCAAGGATATTATGCATGGATAGTAATGTCATTTTGTCTAAGAAATGTGCCTCAAATATTTCAAATAAGAATGGATAACATCTTCAAAGATCTTAACCATTGTTGTTTAGTTTACAGTGATAATATCTTTGTCTTTTCAAACACCGTAGAATTGCACAAAGGTGATGTCTTATCCATCACTCAAAGATGCACTGATCATGGTATTATTCTTGATAAACAAATGCATTTAGGCTAAACAAGACATCAAGTTTTTAGATCTAGATATAAAAACTGGATAAATCATCTTGCAAAAACATATATCTTAGAAAAAATAAAAAATTTCCCAGAAAAGATTGTAGACAGAAAGTAATTAGAAAGGTTTTTTAGATGTCTTCCCTATGCTTCATATTTAATTAAAGATCTAGCTAAATTGAGAAAACCATTACAGTAGAAAATCAAAAAAGAAGTAAGTCAAACATGGACCCCTGGTGATTTGAAGATTATTCAAAACTTCAAAAAAATGTGCAAAAATCTTCATGTTTTTAAATTTACCTAATGAATGAGATGATTTAATTATTGAGATAGATACCAACAATGAACACTAGAGTGCAGTACTTAAAATTAAAGAAGGAGAAAAGCTCTGCAAATATTGCAGTGGAAGTATCAATAAAGCGGAATGCAACTATCCTACGATGGAAAAAGAAATCCTCAAAGTCATAAGGGAAATTGAAAATTTCTTATTCTTTTTAGCACCAAAACCTTTTCTTATTCGAATTGATTGCAAAGGAATACTTGGTTTTATCAAAAATAATTTATCGAATACGTAAGCGAGGGCGACTCCTGCATTGGCTGTTATGGCTTAACGAGTTTTTTTTCCCTCTATTGAACATATACATTGATCGAAAAATTCTTTGATAGATATTTTAATTCGTGAACTCACCAATGGTGATCATCTGAGCAGAACTCCTGCCGGAAAAGAAGAAAATCCAAAATGAAATCCCATTATGCTAGAACGGGTTTCTCCTTCTAGTAGAATCATGATGGATGTCTTGAAATTCCATACAAAAAAGTAGCTCACGCTTTGGCATGCTATCTTCATCCTATCTAATAGTGCAAAAATTCAGCCTTTTGGAGTTATAAATAAATTATCTAATAAATCCCATATCCAAATTACTCATTCTTATCAGGACTAAGTTTCAATAGTGTTTGTTTAAGAGGATCCATTAGATTCTTACATCCTCAAATGGTCTAACAAAAATTCCACATAATAGAAGTATGTATATCGAGGTACATTGCATAGTAATTAAGTATGAAAATAGAAAAACCAAATCAGCTCATTATCTTATTCAATTAGTTGATTTAGATGATCCCAATGTTCAAAGATAAGAATGGTTTTTAAAACAACGAGAAGTAGTTAACGATCCTACTTTAGCAAGAGCCATCAATTTTTACAATATTTATCACCAAATGTGGGCATTAATTGAACAAGGAAAAATACTAAGGCATTGTGGGAACACTACTTTCATCTATCATAATGATTTTGGCAAATATATGAAGGCAGAAAGAGCTACTCCAGAAAATGTCTTTGATTGTCTCTTTCATGTTCGAGCTAGAAGATTCTTATCAGAAAATGAAAGAAATATCTTTATGAATTATTTGAGCGATGGGATTCAGAGCATCTTCAGTTTGATGAAGATTTTGATGATTATCTAGATAATGAAATATTGAAAGACATTATTGGAGGTGAATACATGTAAAATCTTAATATGGATGACTAGTCATGTCAATAATAAGTGCTCTGAAAAGTTGTTGAACTATTATTATATTTTATCTAGTGTCAATGTCAGTAAAATAATGTAGTTTACTATAGCGATGCGAGAGCAGCAGCAGTAATGTGAAAACATCAGTATGTACTGCAGCCATTTGGGCATCCTGTGTAGAGCATCTCCTCTATAAAAGGAGTGGCTGAGTGCTGAAAAGGGACATGATCATTTGAGCGTACTTGAGCAAAAGAGAAATTGGGTATCTGCATTTCTCTATGTGCAAGCATCTTGATGATCTTACTAACTTAAGTCCTTCTTCAATCTTTTCATTGTAATATTTCTATTTTCAGTATTTCAATAAAAGAAGTTTCTCAACAAGGAACATTATTCAATCGAACTGTATGTTTTAAATATTATGATTTCTTGATTAAAGTCTCACTATCCTAAAAACTATTTAAAAAAAAAACCCTGACTAGTGAAGACGGTCTAAGGTAAGAAACGAAACGAATTTATGCTGTGCCTGATCCAAGGCAATGCTAGGGTCCAGCGCCGACTAAGTTCAGGTAATGATCAAAATTCTTCAATTAAGCTTTAATTATTTAGCTAAGCATGGTAGATCTCTAATTACAGAGAATATAATATTTATGATATAAATAGTAGATTGTGATAACTAGTACCAAATAAAGTCTTTACAAGAAGCAAAAACACTAAAGATAATCATATTTCCTTAAAAATCCTAGAAAATAACAAAATAAGAATTAGTACCCCATTTGGGGTCAATTTATAATTTTATAAAATTTTTGTACCCCATAAGATAATTACCTAAACCTATGTAATCCCAAAAATATTTATCTCAACAATTAGGACACAGAAATTATTGTTCCAAACCTCAGTGGACCAAAAAGATATTTTTTTCCAAAAAAAGTGGAAAAACTAGAATAGTAATTAATTACAAAATGCTTAATGAAAACATTGTCTTTAATGGTCATTATATTCATAACAAAATAGTTCTTTTCAATAGAATTCAAGGAGCCTTTTGATTTTTAGAATGTATTGCAAAATCGATATTGGCAAATAAAAATGGTTGAAGAAAGCATTCCTTTAACTGCATTTAGTGCCCCTCAAATTATAAGTGAATAGTAATGTCATTTGATCTTAAAAATACACCCCAAATATTTTAAAGAAAAATATTTAACATCTTCAAATATGTTAATCACTGCTGTCTAGTTTACATCAATGATATCCTTGTCTTTTTCAAGACTTTAGAACAGCACATAAATAATGTCTTAGCTGTCACCCAAAGAAGCATTAATCATATTATTATTCTTGGCAAGAATAAGTGCATTTATGGCAAACAAGAATAGAGTTTTTCAGTCTAGAGATAAAAGTTGGACAAATCATCCTATAAAAAATATTCTTAAAATTTTTTTTCTAAAATAATCAAAGATAGGAAGCAATTAGTAAGATCTATTGGATGTCTTACCCATAATTCAGATTTCATTAAAGATCTAGCGAAATTGAGAAAACCATTACAGCAAAAACTCAAGAAAGAAGTAAGTTGGACATGGACTCCTAATAATTCAAAGATTGTTCAAAACTTTACAAAGATGTGTAAAAATCTTCATGTTCTTAATTTGCCTAATGAAGGAGATAATTTAATTCTTGTGATAGATGCTAGCAATGAGCACTAGAGTGCAGTTTAAAGAAGGAGAAAAATTCTACAAATATTATAGTGGAAGTTTTAAAAAAGTAGAATGTTACTATCCCACGATGAAAAAAGAAATTCTCACAGTCATAAGGGGAATCGAAAAGTTCTCAATCTTTTAAGCCCCAAAACCTTTTTTTATTCGAACTAATTACAAAGAAATACTTAGTTTTATCAAAAAGAATTTATTGAATATGTAAGTGCAAGGACAACTCGTGCGCTAGCAACTATGACTTAAACCAATTTTTTTTCTCTATTGAACATATACTGGGGTCAAAAAATTTTCTGGTAGATATTTTAACTTGTGAACTCGCTAATGGTGATCATTAGAGTAGAACTCCAGCCGGAAAACAAGAAAATCCAAAATAAAATCCCATTACTGCTAGAACGGGTTTCTCCTTCTAGTAGAGTTATCATGGATGTTTCAGAATTCTATACAAAAAGAATATCACACTTTGGTTTGCTGTCTTCATCCTGTGTAATAGTGCAAAGATTCAGCCTTTTGAAGTTATAAATAAATTACCTAAGGTGTCTGTATGGTATTCCCAAAAAAAAGTTCTCATGTTCAAGGAAAATGGTTTAACGACTGATATGGGGCCTACACCGACTACTATTATAATTATTCTTATGATATTTGGAAGTCATGGAGTACTACGATTTTCTTTCCTAATAGATCTAGAGTTGGTGGTGTTTGATTCCCAGCAAATTCAATGTCTCTAGATAACCCCATCCTGAAAGCCTAAGAATATGGAATAGTAGTTGACCTCATGGAAATTGCAGATCCAAAGTACCCATTCTTCTCAAGACTAACTAAGTTTCAACAGTGCATGTTTAAAAGCATTTATTAGATTCTTACATCTTTCGATGGTCCAGCAAAAATCTCATATAATAGAAGTTTGTTTGTCGAGGTATTTTGCACAGTAAGTGAGTATGAAAATGAAAAGGTCAAAGCAGTCTATTATCTTATTCAATTAATTGATTTAGATGATCCCAATTATCACCGACATGAATGGTTTTTAGAACAACAAGAAGTAGTTAGTGATCCTACTTTAGCAAGAGGCATTGATTTTTGCAACATTTATCATCAAATGTGGGCATTAATTGAACAAGAAAAGCATTAATGCATTGCAGGAACACTACTTTCGTTTATCATAATAAACTCAAAAAATATATAAAGGTAGGAGGAGTTACTTCAGAAGATGTTTTTGACAATCTCTTTGATATTGGAACTGCAAAATTCTTATCAGAAAAATGAAAGAAACATCTTTATGAATTATTTGAAAGATGGGATCTACAACATCTTCAACTTGATGAAGATTTTGATAATTATCTGAATAATGATGAACTAGAAGACATTACTGGAGATGGATGAATGCAAAATCTTAATATGGATGGATAGTCTTGTCAGCATTAAATGCTTTGAAAAGTTATTGCACCATTATTGTATTTTATTAAGTGTCAAGTCAGTAAAATAATGCAGTCTACTATAGCCATATGGGAGTGGTTGTATACATGTGAAAATACCAGTGTACACCGTAGCCATTAGGGCATAGTCCAACTCCTCTATAAAAGGAGAAGTCGAGTGGTGAGAAGGGATGCGGTTATTCGAGTATACTTGATTAAATGAGAAGTCGAGATTCTTCATTTCCCTATAAGTAAGCATTCTGATGATCTTAGTAGCTTAAGTCCCTCTTTGATCTTTCTATTATAATATTTCTACTTTCATGCTTTTAATAAAAAAAGTTTTCCAGTAGGAAACGTCATTTAA
>JAKOGI010000909.1:157500-290000 GCA_029747015.1 Carnegiea gigantea | reverse complement strand
TGGTTATTTCTTCAAAATATTAATTTGACATATTTTTTAAGAATATTATTTAAAATCGTCACTTTCTGGGGTTTGGGACAATTTGGTAATTGATGGGTAGGTTCATGCCGGCTAGTAGCTATAAATTTATCCATTGAATGAACCTAGTTTTACATTCATCAATCTTGAACAGTGAACAAATGTGTGTAGCCAGTTTGAATTGTAGGTTATATTGGATCAAGCTAGTTTTGAGTTTGACTAGATCAATCATGAATGAGTATGAGTGGTCCAACCCAATTTTCACCTTTATTAGTTTCTCTTTTCTGTATCGAATAAAATGTTAAATATTTATGATCATCATGCAAATAAAGAAATAAATCAGGCTAAAAATAATTGACAATCTTTTTAAAATTGTTCAAAATTAGTATATGAATTTCATTTGGAAAGAAATTTTTTTCCAAAAAATTGTCCGAAAAGCCTTCTTTGTATGCAACTCATCATGGTCTTGGACCCCCGGGGGCAACCTATGTTTTGTTTTTTTTATCTCGGGGTCAGTCCCCTCCCCCCGCGGTTCAGTGGTCGTCAATATTGACCAAAGCCGCAAGCGGTGGAGGCCGAAGAAAATAATATAGCACAGACGGGCAAAAATAATAGCCCATAATAAGTAAATAATAATACTAAATAAATAAGTACAGGAATTCGGTTGGTTTACCAGGTTGGAGGAAGTATAAAACCAAGAAACAAAAAAAAGTACCGTATGCTGCAGTTGCGTACTCGCATTGCAGGATAATAACAGATGAAAAAAAAGGCGGAAAAAAAAAGTTATAGGGCGTGAAAACTGTGCAGGGCCGCAAGATAGAGAAAGGGGGTAATCGAGACAGAGAGAGAGAGAGAAGGGGAAAATAGAGGCGGATTGGCGTATTCCGTAGGCTGATGATAAGTTTGAACCGAGAATCCACAATCCCCTGGTTATTATTAACAAGAACAAAAAGAAAAGTTTTGAAATTTTATCAGATTCAGAATTCGATCCCTCTTTATTCTTCTGCTTTTTCCTTTTTATTTCTCTTCTTGTAAAATTTCGCCGTTTCTATCAGTTCTTGGATTCGCTTATTCGTTCATATCATTATACCCTCTCCTCATCGAACCCTTGCCCGAAAATTCGATCTTCAATCGGCCGAATTGAGAATTGTGTGAAAAACGTTGATGGGTAACCGTATTTGGGGGTGAATTTTTGTGGGTATTTTTGTATTGTGGAGTTTGAGGGTTTGGGTGCAGCTGACGGCACTGAATGGGTGATCTTCGGGAGCCAAACGGTGCCGTTTTGGAAGATTCGCCGGTGCCATCATCGTCTTCATCATCCTCGTTTGCCCCGGAAGTGTGGACCCGGGCTGAACTGGCTACCCAGAAAATCATCCGCCAGGTTCAGCCAACTGTTGCTTCGGAGGATAGAAGGAGAGATGTCATTGATTATGTTCAAAGGCTGCTTAGAACCTGTCTGGGTTGTGAGGTAATATTATTCTTCTTCATTTTCCCCAATTTATATTCTTTGTTTTAGCATAACAGTTTTTAGTGGATTACTGTTGTTGATTGTGCTGTGATGGCTTGGTATTCATTTTTTTTTTGATGTCTGAAAGTGCTTGAACAAGGTTGAATCCTCGTAATGGGACTCCTATACTAATGCTGGCCTGGAATTTAGTATGCCGAGTAATGCATTTGGTAACTGGAAACTGGGAATCAGTCTATATCAAATGCAAAGTAGCCGTTGAACTGTTTGATGCTGTAAAAATTCGGTGGATATTGGTGATGAATTGAATTTGAAATTTTTTTATATCCTTTTGCAGTTTCTGGCCAGTCACTCATGATATGCTGCATTTGCATATGTGATAAGTCATCTATTTGATGCATTAAAGGGGAAAATCTGTACCTAGAAGTGGTTTGATGCATACCTACATGCTCTTCTACTCTTATGCTCTGTTGTGTAAGCAATAACTGGTGGTAGAGATATGTATTCCTTTCCGACTGTGCTCAAAAAAGGAAAGGAAGACTTACCGTATGTTGAATGCTGTCGATAGGATGCTAATTGATATGGGAAGAAAATAACTGATATCATGTTCCTTTGTATGTTATTGACTCTCAAGCTTAGTTTCACTTTCACCTTGTTTATTATGTGGCTTGCAAAAGTTGTGCGTGGTGTGTGCTTGTATTTCCGATTTGCAGTGGCGGGTCTGCTTATATTTGAATTTCTTGCTTGCTCTGGCAGGATCCATACTTGGTTATGTTTTTGTTGTTGTTATTAGCTTCATGCCTGATTTGTTTTGAGGTTCAGCACATTTTAAGCTCTGGAGTTATTTTAAATTTTTCCTGTATAAGGTCTGTTGAGTTTTATTTTTTTTTTTTTGGAAAGTGGTCTTCTACCGTACAGTCAGCCCTGGATATAGTTCATTTGGAAACCTCGCCCCAACCGACTATTGCTGACTTAATCTTGTGGTCACCACGTAACAGTTTGATGACCCTCTTTTGCCACACTGATATTGTTGTGCCCTCTCTACTTTCACCCCAATATAAATTGTTATGCTGCATACAAACCGAGGGCTAGCGGTTCACGCCCACTAAAGGATTTTAGATGGTTTGGTCTTTAAAAGTCAATGGACGTTTTGGCTTTCTGAAAATTTTTCTAGGCAAAGAGCTTCCTGCAATGAACTGTCAGATTTCTTGCTGTAATTGTTGAGGTTTCTGTGTTCCAACTCAGATTTTTTTTCTTTTCACTCTTCTTCCTTAACCAATTGGTTGTCTGTATGTTTTCTTTCCTATACTTGTAAAATGGTGTGCATCTTTTATACCACGTTTCATTGTCCTTAGAGCCCAAGGATCTGTACTTTTGGTTATTATTTTTTTAATGGTTGATTTGATGAGACCTCATCGATATTTAATTTAAGATCATTTATTTCAGGTATACTTCTTCTACTTGGGGGTTTTTTTTTTGGGGGGGGGGGTTGGAGCTTAGCATTAAGCCTTACAATGTTATGAAGTGCCATCGGAAGATATTGAGATTTTTGGAGATGATTCAATATGTTGGTATGATGCATGTTAACTCTGGGTAGGGGCTTGGTGTTAGAGGACATGCAAGTGTTTATTGGGATACCGGCAAGGATTCAAAATGCGTTGTTCGTTGCGATTGCAGTTTCGATCGCGATATGGCAAAGTCTCTCTAATGCGGCAATGGTGTTCCATATTGCGGTCGTCTCTGGGTGAAAACGCGCTTTTGGCCAACTCCGAAACCTTCCAATGAGGTCGTTTTGTCGTGGAACGACCACATTCCGAATCCGTGCACCGGACATGATAATAGTGCAATAGAGATTCTCTTTTCTTGGGTCCCGCCCTCTAAGGAAAGGTCCACTATGCTTTAACACCTTCCCTGGAATACGAGATATGTGCAAAATTGCTGTACAAGTTATGATGTTCGGAACCTAGCTCATTAATAGCACTTTTTAATCGGCAGACAACCAAACCCTTGAAACATTACTACAGTTCCAAGTAGTTGAGGGCCGACATTGGTGTACCCTTAGCATGGATGTGAGCTCTTATTGAAGACTGGCATTTTATCCTTAGAGCTTTGATACCTGGACTCTCCATTTTAACCCTACCATACTTGTGTCGGGCATCATACTCCACGAATAGGACATGGGATACTTGTCAAATACGTTTCCAAAATTTAAATTAGCTGGGAAGGGAAACAAAATCAGAAACACTAACCTAAATCATGTGCTTCGCATAATCAACAATTAATGCTTAGTTGAATAATATATTAGAGTAAACAAGTTAAAAGAATTTGCTTTGGATGAGATTATCTTGACTCAAAAGACTAATAAGATATTAATAAATGATGCATAAGACATGAAAGAGCAACTCTATTGAGAAAATTCGGGTGACAGTATAGATTTATGGAATTCTCTTAAATAATCAGATATAGAAAAGGTGGAATTAGATAAGTGTGTCTTGTGTTTTTTAAGTATAATAATTTTCGTATTAAATATGTTCTGACTTTACATTAAATTTTGGTTGTTGTTAATGGTCCCTTTAATTCTTGCTTATATATTAATTAAATGCAAATAACTAATAAAAGTTTGACACTTGTTGATCCATCATCAATCTATTCAGTTGTGTATACACCTACATATGATGGAGTCGTTTTCTCTTTCTTCTTTTATTGTTTTGTGGGTGGTATTTTATGTATCTATTGTAACTCAATGTCGTTTTCGGATTTAAGATTTAAATAATGAAATATTGGAGAATAGTTAATTTAAAACTTTAGCTTCCTCATAAGGATCCCTGTTTCTGTGCCCGAATTTCAACATTGTATCTGTATTTGTGTCTGATAGCTCAAATCCAAGTCCATGTAACAAAGCCTTAGACCTATTGTTGGTAGAGCATCAACTAGTAGGCAGCAACCATGCACTGTTTTACACGTGCATTTGGTAATTTGGAGAAAGAAAAATGAGTCATTTAGAGGCAAGGACTTAAAAATACGTTTTGGAATAAGATAAGATGGTAAAGGGTAGCTCGGTGTACAAGCATCCCGCGTTCACGCAGGGTCCAGGGAAGGGCCCCACCCCAAGGGGTAAATTGTAGGCAGCCTAACTTGACTTTGTCAATGGCTGATTCCAAGGCGCGAACTCGTGACCTTTTGGTCACATGGAGACAACCTTACTGTTGCTCCAAGGCTCCCCTTCTAAGATAAGATGGTAGAAAGAGCTTAAAAAGCTGCGTTTAAAATAACAGAAGGAAGAAAGGGTCCTTTTATTTATTTATTTTGGGGTATGAGAAGCAAGAGGGTAATTATATTACACGAGAATGTCTATTTGGTGGATTACTGCAAGTTTAATTGCTGTGGCTTCTTATATCTATTAAGAAGAGCATATTTATTCATTTGTTAATATAAGCTCTTTCTCAGTAACACATCATGCTTGTAGCTGATGAGGTTGTCATATGGTGTAATTAAATGTAACTGTTTAGATGTGAAAAGGTAACATCTTACTTTTGATATTCCCAGGTTTTCCCTTTTGGCTCTGTGCCATTGAAGACCTATCTTCCTGATGGTGACATTGATCTCACTGCGTTCTGTGGTTTCAACATTGAGGAAGGCTTTGCAAATGATGTATATTCTGTGTTAGAAGCAGAAGATCGTAACCCTCTTGCTGAATTTGTCGTGAAGGATGTCCAGTATATTCGTGCAGAGGTCTATCTTCAAAACTTAGATTTGTCCTTTTGGCTTGTGGCTTTTGGTTTGCACATTAAAATGCTTTTATTGTGACTTTAAGTGCTACTATTGATTATAGACTTCAGCATAATACTACAAATGTAGTAAAGCTTTCAGAATATTAACCTTTGCTGTTCTGGTTGGACCTTTTGTATTCATTATGAGGCAAATATTTGCCTTCTGTGTGCAGTACCTGGCGATTTACCATCTATCAGACTGTCACAGCTGCATGTGTTGCCTTTGAGTGTGTAATTCTAAGGATCTGAAACTGGACTTTTATTGAAACAATGATGCTTGTTAAGTTTTCAATATTGGTATTTGGCCAAATATGAACTATGACAATTGATACATTTACCTCCCCCCCCCCCCCCAAAATATTGAAACAATGATGCTTGTTAAGTTTTCAATATGGGTATTTGGCCAAATAATTTTTGCAATGTTAACATATGGTGATTTTTGTTTGGGAGTCTTAAGTTATGATGGGCCTCCTTAGCATACATCTGCTCTGTGCATCTTTGTGCATTTTAATCCTTCAATATGTTTGATGGTGCTTGGAGAGTATGTATGTATGTAGGCATGTGGAAAATGTTTGTATTTTCCATGATTTGATCATGGAGAAAGCTATCTATTTGATGGAACAAATAAGATACTGATGCCAAAAGGAATTTGTTGGAGGAGGATGAGTGAAAGAACTTTTGAGACTAAACTTTTGCTGTTGCTTTATTTTATTTTTTCTTTGAGGGCATCACTGCTTGAGGTTGTTTTGTGGGTCTGTAAAATATAGTTGACAGCACTGAAGGCATTTTTGGATTGTTATTATAATTAAACTTTTTCCATTGAGGCCTTGGTCTGTAATTTCCTAGGAGTGTGAAAGGTGAAGCCTTCCTTTTCTGAGGATAAGCTCTCAACGGAACATCTATGTAGTTCTGCATCCTCGCAAAACTTGTTCATGCGAGAGGATACATCAACTATGATAAAGAAGTCGAAATCATTTCTCTCTCTGATATGGAATTTTCTTTGTTGTAGTGTCATACTGATGATGTCGTAGGATTAAAAAGTGAATCTTACTATGTCCATTGTATGGGCTATTTAACTGTCAACTCTATATCAAGAATCCAAGATGTATCCAGTTTACACGATCTGAAAGGCTTACCAATTGAGACAGTTGAAAAATGAGAGCTTGTGCCTTCATTGTGTATAGTACATTGTAGATTATGGTCAATGTGCTTATTTAATCCCCTTGAGATCAATCTTGATGTCATCCTGTTTTTGAGAACTTGTGCCTTCATTGTGTATCGTACATTGTAGATTATGGCCAATGTGCTTATTTAAGCCCCTTGAGATCAATCTTGATGTCATCCTGTTTTTGAGGTAATAGGTCTCATAAATGCAATGGATTCACATGTATTGTACAGGTCCAGTGCATGTCCTGTTGGCCATTTACTTATGGAAGTTCCTTAATTGGTGGGTGCAGATAACTTACTTATGGTTTTGGAGTTTCTGATGGCAGGTTAAGCTTGTTAAATGCTTGGTGCAGAATATCGTTGTAGACATCTCTTTCAATCAGATAGGAGGATTGTGTGCGCTCTGTTTTCTTGAGGAGGTGTACTTCCTTTCTCCCTTCCAGATCTTTATGTGTCTGCTGGATTACACGCAGCTCCATGTTATATGTCTTTTTTCTTTCATGTGAATTTGTATATTTTGGTCATGTTCACATTTTTTTTTTTTTTTTTTTTTTTGGGGGTCGGGAACTGCATCTTACTGACAAACCTTTGCATCAGCATTGAGGATGGTACCAATAGTAAGGGCCTGGTTTCAAGTGTTGCCAATTGTACCTTGAACAGTATCATGTTATTTAATTTTCTGATAATTTCTGTGTACTGGCTGATTTCCATATGATTTACCCTTATGTGATTTATGTATTTATACTTCTTTTCTTGTAGGTTGATCGTTTAATCGGGAAAGATCATCTTTTTAAGCGCAGTATCATTCTGATTAAGGCGTGGTGTTATTATGAGAGTCGTATACTTGGTGCACATCATGGTTTAATATCTACGTATGCCTTAGAGACGCTGGTTTTGTACATTTTCCATCTGTTCCATTCGTCCTTGAATGGTCCTCTGGCAGTAAGTCAGTCACTGGATTAATTTGTGGTTCAGGGCATTGCTTTGTGGTGCATACTGAATTCTTTTGAATGTCCTAGGTCCTTTATAAATTTCTGGACTACTTCAGCAAATTTGACTGGGAAAGCTATTGCGTCAGTCTAAGTGGTCCAGTCCCTCTATCCTCATTGCCCGAAATTGTGGGTAAGGGCTCATAATTTTTTTGCCTATGAGGCACAACCGTCGTGCTTATTATTGATGTGATTCTGATAATTTGTTGTGCAACTTGTCAGCTGAGAAGCCAGAAAATGGAGGCGGTGATTTATTGCTAACGGATGATTTTATTGGGGAATGTGTCCAGAAGTTCTCTGTTCCTTCAAGAGGCACTGATACAAGGACATTTACGCAGAAGCATCTCAATATAGTTGATCCATTGAAAGAGAACAACAACCTTGGCCGCAGCGTAAGCAAAGGTAGTGTTTTCCCTGTGGTTTGGTTCTCTTGCTCTCTCTCCTTATAGCATGTTTCGAAATTCAGGCTGACTTGTCAGGATCTTTAATCAGTTCTATTCACAAGTTATTTGTGTTGGATATTTAAGGATTGATGCTTTTGTACACAGTTGTCCTAGTGATCAGTCAGGAAATGAAAAAATTATCAGGTACGAGGACCTTTTTATGTTCAGGTCATTGCATTCCTTCTGAATGGTTACTCTTGCTAAGCAGTCGGTAATGCTTACGAGCTCTGGAAGAATATGAAGTTGAGTGGATCACAGTGTTTTGAAAAGAGTAGTCCATAGTTTGTCCTCTTGTTTACCCTGTAAAGCCAATAGTATTTCTCCCATTGTGGTGCCAGGTGCAGAAAGAAATGGACTGCACTGTTGTGAGGGATTGCTTTCATTTGTCCTGTAGAGCTTGTCTTTGATATGTCTGTATCACAGAAAAAGAGTTGTGATAGATTTTAGTTAAAGATGGTTAGGAATACAAGAGGTCAACCAGAAAGCGGTTGGTCCTATAAAACCTGGTCTTGGGACTGTTCTATTCAAGAATTAGCATTTCTTTAATGAAATCCTTATTGCATCTGACAATGCATGGATATGCCTATAAGGCTGGGTGTGGGAGGTTGAGGGGAATAGCAATTGGCTGGTGTGTCCAATAGGTAACCTCAGCTTCATCATTTGAGCTGTTACGACGAAAGAGTCCTCTTTTAAAAAAGGGAAAAAAAAAAGAAAAAGAAAAAAAAGGTTCAAGGCTTGTGTCTTGTTATACAATTCTGCAAGTAACTCTCTGTCATTTATTGATTTTGGTCGATACTGCCTGCTTGTTTGTGGATAGGTAACTTCTTTCGGATAAGGAGTGCCTTCTCGTTTGGGGCTCGGAAACTGGGGCAAATTCTTTTGCAGCCTCAGGAAAATATAGCTGAAGAAGTCCGTAGATTTTTCACCAACACACTGGAAAGACATGGACAAGGGCGTAGACCTGATGTTCAGGACTTTCTGCTAATGTCTGGTTGCAATGGTTTTGTTCCTGAAATGCTAGTTTCTGGTGCTGATCCTTGTCAAGAAGAGAGCTATGCCCATGAAGAAGAATCTTTCCATTCCAGTGACAGATCTACCGAACATAGCGTAGGTTCTGAAGAGACAAGACATTTAGTCAGTAATGTTTGGCAACCTGCTTCTTGTTTTGAAGGAGTTGATGCTGAAGAGCAAAGAGGTGTCAAGAAATCAATTTCTTCTTCCACTTCGTCAACGGCTGAATTACCCAAGGATGAAACTTCTGCTTCTCCGAGCCGTCTTTCTGGGGATGCGAGTGATCTTGCTACTTGTGGAGTGCGGAACCTTAGAATAACCAGTCAAGCAGATAAATATCCTCCTATAGTGGAAGAAAGAAAAATGCTATTGGGTAATGTGCCCCCACATGCACCGCATCTTTACTTCTCTCATCCCTTGAAGAATGGGAAGATTGAAAATGGAGATTTGGGTGAGCAATCTACAGAATTAGGAATGAGGGACCATAAGTTGCTTATTGGACAACATCATACACCATTAGAGCAGGAAAATAATCATTTATTCAATGACCGTGATGTTGTGACATCTATGGACTCAAACTTACATCATTCGTTGCTTAACGCTGATGCACGCTACTTGCAAGATTCACATTCTGTTTATTGGAACATTTGTTCAGCCGGAAGCGATGAAACACAGAAAATCCTGCCTGACCTCTCTGGGGATGTTGATGGTCATCTTGGCAGTTTGCAATATGGTCGGCTGTGGTATGATCAGGCATTGAATATGTCCATCCCGCCAGTACATCTGCATCCACCTCCGTTTTTTCAAAGAAAGAATGCTTGGGATGCAATCCGGCAGCCCATGCACTTCCGACAGGACATGGTTCCTCATATGAATGTCAATGGTGTAGTCCCTAGGCCTGCTTTCTTCCCCATAAATCCTCAAGTAATGCCTGGCACTGCCTTTGGTGTGGATGAGATGCCAAAAACCCGAGGGACAGGGACATATTTTCCAATTACGGTACGCACACTTTGGCTATTGAGATCTTTTGGATCTTTGTCCTTTTCTAATTTCTTTTTATGGGACCCATGTTTCTTGAACTCGTCATTAAGCTCGAATAGCCTTGTTGGAGTTTCGGCGCTCTTATCATGGTGTCCACAATTGACAATTCTGTTTAGAGTGGAAACTGAGTTTTTAGAAAATTGCCAATTACATTGCTTGAACACATATCCGTGCAGGATACTTATGGTAGGGTTTTAACATGGCATGGACCCTGACTTGCAGGCTTACAATGCTCAGACGGTGTCTTGCGTAGCCGTAGCTGGACAAAATTATTCAGATTTCGTGTAAAAATCTTTAAATTTTTCTTAAAATTGGGACACCATCCGTGTACGATAGCTGTGGTAGGGTTTTAACATAGCATGGTCCCCAACTTGCAGGCTTGCAATGCCCAGGACAGTGTCATGGGCAGCCGTTGCTGGAAAGCATTATTCAAATTTTGTGTAGAAATCTTAAATTTTTTTGAAGCGGGACACTCATAAAAATGAACTAGTCCTTATCAAATTCAAGGAAGCCCAAAAGCATACACCCTTTTACAAAATTTCTAAGATAACGGCACTGCTGTTTTGTTAACGTTTATGCCATTTTGTGCTCTTTTCTCTGCTACTGACATTTGGGCAGCACAGTTCTTTTTCACCTTTCTTTGGAAGTGATTCCGGCTACTGTCATTTTTGCAGAACCATCACTCGTACCGGGATAGGTCCTGCCAAGGAAAGGGTAGGACACATGGACAGTTGAGGTCTCCTCGCACCAATGGCCGAGTTCAAACGCTCCTGGATAGGAGCCCACAGGCACAATCTCCTGTTCGGCAGGGCAGTGGGAAACTCAGATCGTCAGATTCTTATGAAAGTTCCCCAAGAGGAAAGCTCTTCAAAGAAGTCAATGGCCTTGTCCACCCTTTTGAGAAGCCTGATGAGTTTGGCTCACTTGGGCACCTACAAGTGGGGCCACCTTTGCCTGAAAGAGAGAACAGCAGGCCACCGGATTCTGGTTCCCCTCCTAGATGTGAAAATGGCCAACCCATGTTTGTTTTGAATGATGACAGGTAGCACTTGAACCTCTTATGACCTTAGCTAAAAACTAGGTTTTTGGGTCAAGAAATGTTACTCTTCTTTAATGACATGCTTATGGCATTTGTGTTGGGGCATGTAGGCTCGCTGTACAGTCATACCGCCTTAAAGATGATGGAGATTTCCCTCCTTTGTCCGTTTGAAAGAGGCTTAGACAGAGAGAAATGCTTGAAACTGCATAATCGGAGCTCAATTTGTGTCAGGTTTTTAGGGGGCAGTCATGTACATTTTCTAAGGTTGTGTTGCATTATGTCCAGCTTTTCATACCTGCAATTAAATGAGCTTTGATGTTATACCATAGGAACCCTAGTTCATGTTTCTAACACAGTTTTCTTTTTTCTTTTTTCCCTATTTTTTTTTTTGGTGGTCGTTGTTGTGTATGTAGATAATTTTGAAATGCACATTTTGTAGATGTCTAATGTAACTTTTTGAATGAGGGGGTGCCTGTTTTTTCTTTTGCGTTTGAGGACTCCATTGTGCCTCGTTGATAACAAAGGATTGAAATTGTTTAGCTGTTCACTCCGATACAGTCCCTTTGTCTACTACGCCAGGTTTTTCAGATTCAGATAGGTTTTTGGGGCTCAAAACAGTGCGTACTGCTTATTGAATCTGTTGACAAGTTTGATCTATGACATATTTTTCCGTTGGCATAGACGCACAGCTATAACTTATGAGTGCTAGTTAGCTCAATTGAGAAACCTATAAGAATTGTTACTAAATATCTAGATTTGAATTCCACTTATATTGACTTATATCCTCCTCTTGACACCAAGAAATAAGCAAAATTCAGTGTCTTGCTTGTGTTCGAATCAATCGTTTACATCAAACAGTCAAGCTTATGTAACTCTTTTCTTTCGATCACTAGAGCAAGACTTCATTAATCATCACTCATCAAAACATAAAGATCATTCATGGCTAGACCAAAGTAATAGTCTGGACTGTCTTCAATACAAACTCATGAACCCGAGTTATAGGGCAGAAGATGAGCAAGCGAGTGAGCTATGCAATTTACTACTCTACGAATATGCCTGGCAAAAATTCGGCCTGAGGTCGACTCGGGGTTGGACAAATCGTACTGTCGAACAAAAACTGTATACCCGGACCCTGTTCGAGTATAAATCGGACACTATGGCTAGACCCATACCGGGACCGGGTTATCAAAATGTTCGAATTTGTGATATGATATTTAGACATTTTTACAGAAATTATGTGTCTAAACCCGAACGCGATTTTTCAATGTCTGAATCTGATTGTCCGAGATTGTTTTTATTAAAGTTTGTAAAGAACATGGACCAAAATTACACACAGACCTAATTGTCTAACATCCGAATCGGGTTGCCGAATTGTCCGAATTTATCCAAACTTGAAATGGTTCAAAAATTCAGACAACCTGAACCCCTATCCTAAACCCGAACTCGATCTAAACTTAGATTCGGATATGACCGGTTATCCAAATTTTAAATTCGCACAAAAATTTGTGATCACACCCGATTTTTTTCAGATCCGAAAAATTCAGGTAATTGGGTCAAATAGATTTTTACCAGCCTTATCTGCGAGCAAAGCTAAAAAAGCAAAACTCAAACTATTTTAAGACTCATATTATCAGAAATGAGAAGGGCCAGTCTCGGAAGCGATGTCTTATTTCTTCGCAAAGCTTGCAGAACATCCGTTTCCTCGGCGTCTTATTTCTTCGCAAAGCTTGCAGAACATCCGTTTCCTCGGCTGCACCACAAACTTGGGTGCTTGACACGTCATGGAAAAACTCAACACCCACTTCGGAAGCTTGGCAGCTGTAGGCAATGCATAGGTGCAACACATCCAAGCAAAGAGTTTGATTCTGGGTGGCATATCCAAACCCCAAATAGCCTTCCACCTTTCTGTCATCATGGCACTGCTACATTGAGGACCATCCCTTAACTTCGGATGCCTTACAAAGTGATAAGTTGTTTTAACCGAGAGGTCCCCATTGGGAAAAATGCCAAATGAGGCGATGTCACTATTAATGAAATCAGCCACTCTTAACATCGAATGGAGAGGATTTAACGGTATAATTACCTTGAAAGACAAAGCTCTCAGAATCCATTTAGCATCCCCAATATTTAGCACAAACCCATCACCTACACGCCATCTTGTTCCCCTCTTCAATAATCCACTTCACTTCCCATAGACTCCTCCAAGTATAGCTTTGTCTTGGACTCAACGTTGCCTCCAAAAGGCCACAATGTGGAAGATAAACGGCCTTGCATGATCTACTGGCTGGGAAAAGCTCATTGTTAATAATCCTCCATAATTGACGGGCAAAAAGAGCACTGTTAAACGCCTCTAGGTCTCTGGAACCAACCCCTTCCTCCAACTTTCCCTTACATGGTCGATCACGACCTACCAAACAAATTTAATGAGTATCCAGAGATTGATCCCACCAATAACGATTAATCATGGACTGGATGTTGTCGCAAAGAGAGTTCGGCAACCTAAATATACTAATTGCACACGTTGGGATTGCCTAAGCAATTGCTTTAGTGAACACTTCCTAACCCGCCCAAGAAAGATGCTTATCCACCTAACCATGAAGTCGTTTCATAATGCAGTCCTTTACTGACAGAAATGGCTTCTTCTTTGAACAACCCATTCTAGTAGGGAGGCCTAAATATTTTCCATGGGCTAGAACCTCCCTAATGTCAAGAGTAATCTAGATGCCATCTTTCCTAGTTTGCGGAGTCCTCTTGCCAAACATCACATCCATTTTGTTAAAGTTTATCTGCTGCTCAAGAACCAATTCATGCCGACCCAAAATATCTCTAACCACTTCATTTGATCAACATCCACTTTGCAAAAGATGAGGGTATCATCTTCAAACAACAAGTGTGAGATAATAGGAGCACGCCACCTGGGCACACTTGATGACTTGTAAGCCTTCCGCTTCTAATAGCATCTGAGATCACGTAAGGCAAGCCCTTTACACAAAATAGAAAAAGATACGGGAAAGAGGATCCCCGGGCGCAGCCCCCTTGACAGTCTAAGAAAACCCCTTGGAACGCCATTAATTAGAAATGAGAAAGTAGAGGTGTCGACCAGTCCATAACTAAGTCAACCTACTTCTGTCGGAAGCACAATTTCTGCATGACTGACCTAAACAAAATCCAAAGGCCTATAACATATCCAATTTAATGGCCACACTGCCATTAACCCCCAAATGAAAATACATTCAATGAAAAACTTCAAAAGCAACCAAATTGTTATCAGAAATCAGACGCCCGGAGTGAAAGCACTTTAACAATTAGAAATAATGTCTGGGAGCAGAACCTTTAGCTTGTTTGTAATAAATTTAGTGACAAGTTTATTTTTAGCATTACATAAACTTATCGGTCTAAAGTCACTAATATCATTTGGCTTATGCTCCTTTGGAATAAGGGCCACAAAGGTGTGATTAAGGCCTCCAGGAATGCGCAAACAATTCAAACTACCAATGACAGCACCACAAACATCGTCAGCAATAATCGACCAATATGTTTGAAAGAAAAACAGATTCATACAGTCTGGGCCAAGGGCTTTAACGGGTTGCATCTGGCTTAGGGCTTGAAAAACTTCCTTCTTACCATACAACATTTCCAGCTTGGCATTCATGTCAGCATTTACCGTCGTAGGGATTAGATCAATTACTGCATCCATATTCTGAGGGCATGATGAAGTAAAAAGAGAACTAAAAAAATCCACCACAATCCTCTCTATTTCCCTAATGTCTGAATGCATCAACCCATGCATCGCTTTCAAGCTAGTAATAACAATTGCAGCTTTCCTTGTGTTAGAGCGGTGGTGGAACCAACTAGAGTTTCTGTCCCCAA
Source organism: Carnegiea gigantea (assembly GCA_029747015.1). Lineage (NCBI taxonomy): Eukaryota > Viridiplantae > Streptophyta > Magnoliopsida > Caryophyllales > Cactaceae > Carnegiea > Carnegiea gigantea. The sequence continues at coordinate 275,187 of JAKOGI010000909.1, read as the reverse complement.
AAACTAAAAAATCTGCACGCGAGTGTCTCCAACACTTGCAGCTTTCCATGTGTTTTCCAGCCACGAAGCTCATAAAAAATTTGTTGCCTAACGTGAACATCCATCGTAGCCTTCAACCTATCCTTGCGCCTATTGATTTCAGTTTGAGCATAACCTGTTGGTCTGATTTGGCTAATTAAATTACCATAGAGCGGGACGGGGTGAAGATGGTGATGATCAAACTCACAAAATAATCAAATAGAAATGCGGAAAAGTAAATGTGGACAAGGCACGAGTAATTTTTAACAAAGTTAGCCTCAACCAGGCTTAGTTCCCGCCTAGAGTTCCCTAACTTTTAAATTAATCCAATTTTATTAGGAGGGATTTTTTACAACTCCAGAGTACACCTGCTCTAAGTTCGAAGTGACAAGTTGACACCCTCAGCAGGGTTTGGTAGAGTTGACCCTTCAACTTTATGATTCCACCTAATTACAACTTTGAACAATACAACTTAATTGAATGAATAGCAAATCAAAGCTCAAGGCATGCAAGTAAGTATTATTGCTTGTGCTCTCTCTTGTGTGTCTCGTTTAGTTGCAAATGCCTCTCAATTTATAGGCAAATGATGTTGGAGATGCTGAGAGTTCATTAGGAAAGTGATCGTTGCATCAAAAGAGGAATGATGAACTTCAATATTAGTTCAAGGCCTTGAAGTGCATTAATCAAGCCTTTGAGTTTCTGCAGTTTGCTCCAACGGCTACAATTTTGATTTTCAACGGCTACTTGCTTGATATAAGACTGAAGATCTTCACTGATTAGTAGTTGATATAGAGCAAGCAACATGATTTCAAAAGATATTAACCAAAGTAGGCTAATCTTGATTATCTCAAAGATATTGTTATAAAGAGAATCATATATTATTAGCAATTCTAAATAGGACAAAGTACTGTGCATATAATATGGCTAGATTTAAGAATAGTCATCTTATAATACTCACATGAGTTAATCAAATTAAGATTTGTCTTTCATTCAAAATTTAAGCAAGGGTTTTGAGAGGGTCAACAATCTCCCTCTTTTTAATGAAAGACAACATTTTACTTTGATTAATCATGAATGATTAGAGCTAAAAGGAATGAGATTATTTTTGCCAAAGTAATGGATTTTTAGATACTTACCATGCATCATGATTTAACTTTGTAAAGTTTGCAATCTTAACAGGGCTTTCAACTTTGTCCAAAAGCTTACTATACATTCAAAACTAATCACGCCACAACTGGGCAAGCTTTAAATCACTTACAAAGCCTTAAGACTGTTCTCCCCCTTTGACTTTTAGCAAAAATAAGGGGTGACCAATAACATGTTGGTTCATACATGTGGGATCAAAATGATTAAAGCAAAACATTTATAAACCGAAGTGGAAATCAAAGAGAGCTAAAGCCTTGATAAAGTGGGGATTAGAATAGTTCGATTGAATGATGGGATCTACAAAATCAGTAACATGGTCCAAATTAGAGGGCTTGAAGTTGACTGCGAGCTTGACACCATGATGAACCAAACTAGTCATGCAAATCAAGTCATCTAATTTTCTGCTAAACAACCCCATTTCAGAATGTATGAGATCCACTTCAATTAGTCCTCAACCCGGCATGATCATCCTCTCAAGCTTTCAAGGCTATCTATGAATATAGTTTAAAGAAGAATTCACAGGGAGGTGAACTTCAATAGCAGTAGCTTCTTCAGGAGTGAGCTCATAAAGGAGTGAGCTCATACGCATGCTTCCAACTTCTAGCAGCTATTTTGTAGAAGCTAAGGATTTTAAGGGAGTTGGCAGAAACTGACTAGGTGACATACTCTTCTAGATCTAAAGGGACTTTGAAATAGGTGAAGGTGAAGGAGCTCGACTGCAGGATGAGAGAGAGGGAAGAGTTATTGAAGCAATGAGACTAATTTTGAGTTTTAAAAGAAGGGTCAATTATTTGCTAATATCATAAGACCCCAAATAAAATCTCCAATGTCAAATACAGCATATGAGACATGTTTGGAATATTTTAGAAGAAAATGAAGATCAAATATAATTTCCTATTTTACTAGATCCTAAAAAGTTACAAAAAATTTGGTATTTACAAAAAAATTGTAGAAGAGATTTTAAAAATTTTTCCATGTGCCCAAAGAGGAAGGAATTAAATCGAATTTGAATAACCTTCCTTTGGGATAAACCATTTTATTTTATTTTTTTATAGAGGACTTATAGTTAAGGCCTTGAAATTGGAAGTTCAAGCCCTTGATTCAATCACTCCAAAAATCTTCAGTTTTCACATATAGTTCAAGGCCTTGAACTGTACTTTAAGGCCTAGAATTTTTGACAGTTAACAAATAGCACATTATTTTAGTCCGCAAGAACTCAAGAACATAATTAGTACTTAGAAAGGGTTCCCCCTCAATTTATGCATCAATATTAAGAAAATTTCCCCTTTACGATACCAAAGTTCGTCATCGGCTTTCGAGTATACCTACAAGACAATAGATCAAACTTTTTTAGTCTTGACATCGAATTTGGGCCTAGTGTTGGTTGTGAACATATTTTGTGGTTTTATCCCTTTTGGTACCCAAACTTGGATAATTTTGATATTTGCCTTTGTAGGAGGACATAAATAAGAGATATGACCCTTCCTTAGACAATAATTGCATGTGGTGTACCGAATAAAATCGTATTTGTGCATATGAAGGAATGAGCCAAGTAAGAGAAACCAAGATCAATATGTTTGTCCATCAATATGAGCTCAAAATGCAACCCAGCTAGATTATCAAGGAGATGTTTACAAGATTCACATACGTAACCAACAACCTAAAATCACTTGACAAGACCTATACCAATGAGGAAATGGTTAGGGAATCCTTTGATGTCTTCCTAAAAATACATCCGGTCCCGAGGTCACCGCAATTGAAGAAGTCCAAAACCTTGAGACACTAGCCTTGGATGATCTACTCGGGAAACTTCTTACGCATGAAATTCATCTTAAAGAAGATGAAGAAGAAGCTCAACCAAAGAAGAAAGTAGCTTTTAAAACTACTAGTGAAGAACACTATACCTCCGAAGATGAATTTAGTGAAGAAGATGAAGATTCCATGGCGATGATTGTAAAAGGACTAAAGAAGATTTCCAAGTCAAAGAGATTTGATTCCAAGAACTTCTACAAAAAGGAATCTTCCTTGAAGAAGACTGAGAAATCTTCAAAAGGTAACAAACTCCTAAACAATAAATGAATTTAATCTTAGTCCCTGTTTTGGTTGTAGTTGACCAGGGCATGTGGTGAAAGATTGTCCCATTTTACAAAAGAAAGCCGAAAAATGCAAGCAAAAGGCCAAGAAAGAATTCAAGAAAGCAATGATTACCACATAGAGTGATAGTGACTCAAGCGATAGTGACGATGAAGAACAAGTGGCAAATCTATGTTTTATGGTAAATGAAGACTAAGGGAAGACGATTAAACCAAGTATGAAAGCTCAGATGAGGTAGATTGCTCTGACTTTCTTGAATATTCTAAAGATGAATTAGTTGTTATGATTTTTCGCAAGTATATAGTTTTCATTGTTGTAATTACGGGTGTCGTCATCAGGGATCATTGTAAAATTAGATTACCAAAAATTTCTGATTAAAACTAGAAGCATTCCAACCTGATTTCCTAAAGAAAATTAGAGTACCAAAACTTCTAAATCATAGCACTAAATAGATTACCAGAAATACTTAAGCAAAAACAGAAACCAAATCTAAATAAGTGCAACCAACTAACACTTAGCCGAAATTAACCAACCTAATCTCTCTAGCCGCAGAGTACAATGATCGAATTGAAGATTCTGAACCAAGCTTTTCGATTTCCGAACAAGGAAACAAACCCAAGATTCAACTATAACAACTATGAACTGTAATCTAATCTTTTTCAAGGTGCTAGAATCTGCTTCCTAATCCAAATATCAAATGTTCAATCTTCGAATGTAGCGAACTCAAAATCGAATAATGAAAAACGAAAGCAGGCTAATCTTAATGAAACTCAGATGTAATACAAAATGAAAAGCAAAGAAAAACAATGTATCTGCTGTACTATGCTACTCCATCCTCTATTCTACTCTTTATTTTGCACTTGTACCCCCATTTGAAAGCATCCCCAAGAACGCCACTTCTCCACCCCTTCAATACCTCCCTTAATTAACACGTTAATGACCCAAAAAAATGACCAAGTGATGAAGATGGAAATGATAGATAATGAAGGAGGGGAGAGAAAGAGTGAAACGGCTGTAGACATGGGAAGAGAAAGAGCAACAATCCTCTGTTTTTTTTTTGGGGTTCCTGGGAATGCAATTCGTCGTGGAAGAAGAAGAAAGAGGATGGGGGGGAAGGTGCCGTAATCACATGCAAGGCACATGTGCAGCTAAGTGTAAGAGGGAAAAATCGAGCTAGGCTTAGGAAATGGTGAGGCCAATCTGCTTTAGGAAGAACAGGCTAGCCGTGCACGAAAGAGAGAAAAAGGCAAACATTGGGCCAAGCCCACGCATGCTCATAAGGAAAGAAGGAAGGAGGAATAAGGAAGTGGTTAGAGATGGGCCAGGGCTAGTCGTGAGAAAAGAGGAAAAAGAAGGGGAGATGCACCTAGGCTGGGCTTAGCTTGAAACGAGCTTCAGTGCTGGGCCGCTAGCTCCTTGCTATTCTGTTTTCTTCTCTTGGTCCAAAGCTTTGAGAACATCATTGATTTTTCTCCAAATTTTCCAATCCCTACAAAATGAACAAAAATATTATTAAAATTCTAACTAACTAATTTATTTCGAGCAATTATTGGATAATAAAAAGATATAAAATATCATAATTTCTAGTTTAACATTAGTCCAAGCATTAATTAAATGCATACAATATGAGTAAGAGTACTTGTCCAAAATAAAGTCCTTGAAGAAAACAATTTGTGATTTGTCCTTTGAAAAAGAAGTTTTTCAAAAATCAAACAACAAATCTCACACAAAGATTGAAACTTTTAAAACAGAAAAGAGCTTCAATCCAAATATGAAGGGATGGAAAAAGTGGTGTTGAACTTTTCTACAGAAGAAGATAGCTTGGACAAATTGTTAGGATCTCAAAGGATGTCTAGGATATGCATAACCTTACAAAATTTTGAAAATCTTGCAAAATCTTCTTAGGTGTATTGAGCTTCGGTTTTCCTGATAAGCTTTCTATTTACAGTAGTCTTTGGAATTACGATGTTTCACAACTCATACTCTTCGGTCTTGATAAACATCTGCATCAAATATTTTTAATAAGAAAAGTTAGTGCCCCTGAACAAAGGAGGTCTAATAGTAGAGCGACCTTGATCATAATAGCCTTAACCGGTGGTGGCCATGATTGTTGCCTACTTGATGGTAAAGTCAAAATGCAGTAGGTCTAGCTCTGATATCAATTCTTGGCCTGATTTGGCTAATTAAATCACCTGAGAGGGGGGTGAATAAGGTGATGATCAAAGTCACAAAATAATCAAAATAGAAATGTGAAAAAGTAAATGGGGACAAGATACAAATAATTTTTAATGAGGTTAGCCTAGGCTTACTCCCCGTATAGAGTTCCCTAACTCTAAGATTAACCCAATTTTATTAGGAGGGATAGTTACCGCTGTAGATGACACCTACTCTAAGCTCCAAGTTACAAGTTGACATCCTCAATAAGGCTTGGTAGAGGTGACCCTTTAGCTCTGTGATGCCACCTAATTACAACTTTGAACAACAACAACAATAGCAACACCACCTCTTAGTATGGGTCTTGCTTTCATGGGGTCTGAGGAGATCCAGATATAGGCAACTTTACCTCTACCAACATCCCTACCCGTAGAGAGGCTGATTCTAAAAGACTCACAAAGTAAGATTTTGTAAAAATATTTTGTGGAAGAAAGATTTTGTGAAAACATTTTATGCAGAGAAACTAAGGATAAGCAGTAGAGAATGAAATATAAAATACTAATAAATCAGGTAGCAGTAAATATGTAAATATAAATACAACATAGCAGGGGAAGGTACTATACCTCAATAAATAGGAGTATGCAAATAATGTCTCTTCCCATATATATGTAGTACCTGTATACAAACGTGACATACGAACAAAGAACTCACAACGAAAACTACCCTACTGCAACTGGGAGACAACTATGAGGCTAACTCTTTGAGATCTAAGGTCTTAATCCTATCCCGCCATAGTATCCTATCTTGAGTCAAGTCCTCTACCAACCGTACAACTTTCAAGTCATCTCTAATCACCTTGTCCAAGCTCTTTTTAGGTCAACCCTCCCTTGTTTTCCTTCAGGGATGTTAATCCTCTCACATCTCATCACTGGAGCATCCACACTCTTTTTTACATGGCCAAACCATCTAAGCCTTGTTGCTCTTATCTTATCTTTGATGGGGGCCACTTTAACTAAGTCTCTAATTATTTCATTACTAATTCTATCCACTCTTGTATAACCACACATCCATCTAATCATCCTCATCTCTGCTACCATCAACCTTTGAACTTGTGTCTTTTTTATAGGCCAGCACTCCAATCCATACAACATAGCAGGTCTAACTACCATATGATACACTTTGTCTTTTAAACCTATAGGCATCCTCTTGTCACACAATACACCTGAAGCATACTTCCATTTTTGCCAACCCACTTTTATATGCTGGGTAATATCTTCATCAATATCTTCTTTCTGATGGATGATCGAGCTTAGATACTTAAACTTCTCGACCTTTGGTATCTCCATCCTATCAATGGTGACTTCTCCCCTTACGTCTTCCCTCCCACTGAAGCAACAATGTCGGTATTCAGTTTTTAATCTACTTACTCTAAAGCCTCTCAATTCCAAAGAGTGTCTCCATTGCTCCAACTTGCCATTAACTCCCTTTCTGGTCTCATCAATAAAAACAATGTTATCTGCGAATAGCATACACCATGGTAATTCATTTTGAATCCCATTTGTTAGCTCATCCATAACTAGAGTGAAAAGAAAAGGGCTTAAAGTGGAGCTCTGATTCAGGCCTATACAAATGATGAAGTCATTGGTAACCCTCCCGGCGTCCTGACACTCGTCCTACCTCCCTCGTACATATCTTTAATAACTCGAATATACTCAGGTGACACCCCTTTCTGTTCCAAGCATCTCCATAATACTTCATGCGGAACTCTATCATATGCTTTTTTCAAGTCAATGAATACCATATGAAGATCTATCTTTCTATCTCTGTACAATTCTATGAGCCTTCTAAGGAGGTAAATCGCCTATGTGGTCGATCTGCCAGGCATAAAACCAAATTGGATCTCTGATATAGAAATGTCTTCTCTCAATCACTCTCTTCCATAACTTCATAGTGTAACTGAGTAGCTTTATAGCTCTATAATTGTTACAATCCTAAATATCCCCTTTGTTCTTAAATAATGGGATGACTGTACTAAATTTCCATTCTCTAGGTATCATAGCAGACCTAAAAATAACATTTAAAATCTCTACTAACCGCTTTAATCCCTCTTTGCCTAAACATTTCCACACTTCTGCCGATATCTGATCTGGACCCTCTACCTTCCTATTGGCCATCTTCTTTAAGGTCTCTTTAATCTCTTCCTTGCTAATGGGTACACACAATCGAGGATCAAGATGACTCTCACTACTTTCTCTTTCTATACTTTGAAAATCTTATATTACTTCACCATCGAGGAGTTTGGAAAAGTATCTTTGCCATATCTCCTTGATTGCTGTATCCTCAGATAGCACCTTACCACTGGCATCTTTGATGCACCTCACGACATCCAAATCCCTTATTTTTCTTTCTCTCGCTCTCGCAAGTTTAAAGACTTCCTTCTCTCCTTCTTTGGTATCCAGTTTTTGATATAACCTATCATAGGCCATGCTCTTAGCTGTGGCAGTAGCTTTCTTGGCTACCTTTTTTGTTGCCTTATAACTAACTCTGCTAATATCCTTTTTTTCATCCGTTCCACTGTTCACGAAAGCCGCATATGCCTCTTTCTTCTCCTTGACTTTCTTCTTTAGCTTCTCGTTCCACCATCAGGTTCCCTTTATTCTGCTACCACCTCTCCTAGATGTACCTAGGATTTCCTTAGCTGACCTATGAATACATACTGCCATTACCTCCCACATTGTGTCTGCATCCTCTGCCCGCCTTCAAGCTCCTTCTTCATTAATCCTCTCTGCTAACTTCCTAGCACTCTCCTTAGTAAGACTCCACCACTTAACTCTAGGTTCTCCAACACTCATTTTCTTCCACTTTGAACATTTGAGCTGTACATCCAACACTAACAACCTATGCTGAGTTCCTAAATACTTCTTGGTATCACCTTACAATCCTTACAAAACCTCCTAATATCTGCCCTAAGCAGAAAGTAATCAATTTGGGTCCTTATGGGACCACTCTTAAAGATCACCAAGTGGTCATCTTTCTTCTTAAAAAAGGAGTTTACCACTAACATCCCATAGGCAACCGCGAAATCCAGAACAAAAACTCCCCCATTATTTCTCTCCCCAAACCCGAAACCTCCGTGAGCTGAATCGTACCCATCTGCTTTGGCACCAATATGATCATTAAAGTCTTCTCCTATGAAAAAATTCTCGGACTGAGGCACGCCCTGAATAACCAAATCTAGATCCTCCCAAAATTGCTTCTTAATATCGTCCGGCAAACCTATATGAGGTGCGTAGATCCTAATCACATTTAGGACTACTGATCCCACCACTACCTTAATTGCCATAACACGATCACTCTTACGCCTCACTTTGACAACAAAGTCAACCAACTCCTTCTCAACCAAAATACCAACTCCATTCCTAGCCTTGTTCGACCCCGAATACCATAGCTTATACCCGTTAATTTCTCTAACTTTAGCCCCTACCCACTTAGTCTCTTGAACACAGGCTATGATAATCCTCCGTCGATGCAAAGACTTAACTAATTCTATAGATTTATCAGTAAGAGACCCAATATTCCAAGACATTAAGCGCATCTTCCGAACCCCTACACCCCTCGTAACCCCAATTCCCCCCAAAGGACTGGTTGAAGCTACTACATTGCTCGCCACTCTCATAAGCTACCAACACCCACCAAAGCAACGCAATAATAATAACAACCCCTAATTACAACTTGGAACATTACAACTTAATTGAATGAATAACAAATCAAAGTTCAAGATATGCAAGTAAGTATTGTTGCTTGTGCCCTCTCTTGTGTGTCTCCTTTAGCTACAAATACCTCTCAATTTATAGGCAAATGATGTTGGAGATGCTGAGAGATCATTAGAAAAGTGATCGTTGCATCAAAAGAGGAATGATGAACTTTAATATTAGTTCATGGCCTTGAAGTGCATTAATCAAGCCTTTGAGTTCCTGCAGTTTGCTCCAACGGCTACAATTTTGATTTTCAACAGCTACTTGCTTGATATAAGACTGAAGATCTTCGCTGATTAGTAGCCGATGTAGAGCAAGCAACATGATTTCAAAAGATATTAACCAATTTAGGCTAATCTTGATTACCTCAAAGATATTGTTATATAGGGGATCACATATTATTAGCAACTATAAATAGGCCAAAGTATTTTTCATATAATATGGCTAGATTTAAAAATAATTAAGTTATAATACTCACATGATTTAATCAAATTAAAATTTATCTTTCATTCAAAATTTAAGAAAAGGTTTTAAGGGAGTCAACATACCAAACTCATTAGAATTCCATTTCTGTAACGTCGTGATACAGTCATCAATATTGAAAATGCAAAACTTAAAAGTATCATCCCTATCGCTAGCTCTCAAAGTAGTTTTAATCATCTCCTCACCTCGCTAGTCCTCTGCCCACATGATTTCAAACCTACGCCTTCTCCTACCTCTACCCCACTGAATCAAGGTTGTATTTTTAATAAGGATGGGAAAATGGTCTGAAAAATCGTCATCAAGATGGATAAACTTAAAAGAAGGAAGGAGTGCAATCCACTCAATATCCACACAATAACAATCTAGCCTTTCTTCCGTCGATGCCACTCCGCGCCTATGGTTCCACGAAGTAAACTCCTTACCTGAGAAACCCAAATCAACTAGCCTCCGATCCTCCATAGTGTGCATAAATTCATTAAGAACATCTTATGGTTTTGTACATCTCCCCTCTTCTCATAATTGAAGAAAATCTCATTAGAATCACCTCCAATTATCCAAGGTAAGCAAGAATGCAACTTAAATCACATTGTAAATCACACGTCTTAAGCTTATGTTGAGTTTTCGACCAACTGTACAATGCTATGAACCTCTACATTTGATCACCACCACCCCAGCAGATAGAGGTATCAACGTGGTTTGCGGATTGGGACAGGAGTGTCAGAGACACATCCTCTTCCACTGCAAGACCCCTTACACTACCTCGAGCATTAACATAAACACAAAAATAACTTATCTTATGATATGAGAGAACACTCTTATTCATCCTCCTCATTTCAACATAGCTCAGTTGGGTCTCCGAAAGGATGCCCACTCACGGCTTAATTCTTCATAATAGCTTACGAAGTTTAGCACCTACTCGAGGTCGCCAAGCACTCGTCAGGTCAAACATAGGAGAGTCATTGGCAAGGGCAGGAGCAACCACTGTCCAATCAAAGTTATTTGAGGTAGTAGCCTCCTTGTCCTCTACCACTCGAAATTTAGCCACTTCATTTTATTCCTCAAGACTGCCTAGTTTGCGCTTTCCAGCCTCATTAACAAACACTTCATGATCATCTACAATAATTAATTATTTTGGACCATCGAAATGTAGTTCTTGAATTTTTAGGAACAACTTCTTTGAAATTGAGTTTTTGGAACCAATGAACCATTGGTGAAATGAAAGTCAATTTTGGGATTTACATACAGTACCCAAAAATTTTCATACTTGCAAATTTAGCTCAATCGTTAAAAAATCTAATTCCAAAAATTTTAATTTTTTGTATGCGGTATTCTTCCTATAAGGACCATCAAAACAATCTTTAATATCGTATCAGACTCATGTGAGCAAAAAATAGCTAACATAATTAAGTTAATTGATGATTAGTTATGCTAATTAAGTACATCTAATGCTTGAATCATCACTAACTTGTCCTACTTCTAATTATTCACATATTACGCATACCCCATAAGGATCCACTTCAGTAGCATAACAACTAACTATATTACTGATATGGATCTAAAATTATAAGAGAAATTAGCTAAAATTAAGATAGAAATTGAGGAGATAAAGAAGCAAGTATTTGTAGATGTAGGAGAACATCTGATTTATGTATTAGTATTCCAATTCAGCATAAATATCCTGTCTAAAACCTAAAAAGTAAAAAATCCATTTTGTTGTAATTATCCGCAAGAGCAGGGTTTGACGTCATAGCAATTATAGGTGTCGATCCTCAGGGAAGAACTGTAAAATTAGATCGCTAGTAACTTCAAATAACATATGATAAAAAGCCTAGGCAAATACTATTAGGCACAAGTGCTATGCTTATCTAAAGCATTTAGCTATAAAAACTAGGGGCTAAGTTGTGAGTACAATGAACAACTCTCTGTAACCATAAACCAAATAAACATTAGTCGGTCAGCATTAATCAGAAATACGGAAAATCTCATACTTAAGTTCATGCCAAACTCCCCTTCAACCTCTTCTGTCTCGTGCAAACACATACCCAAAAGCAACTCAGAATCAAGAAACCAAATCACTAACCCATAGTCTGGGTTCTGGAACAAGGGAAGCAGAACTCAAGGTCCATAGAGCAACAGAGAAAAATGATTTCTCAAAAACGGGTAAACATAGAATTAAAATTGGAAACAATTGCTTGAAATTTCTGGGAACAAAACCAAAACCAAATTCAGTGACAGATACTTGATATCTAAAAAATGTAATCTATGAAAAAAATGATCTACTGCTACCTACTATTCTCTCAGCCGTCCATTTTTGTAGCTTCAACTCGCACCTTCATCCTCTTTCATTGCTTCAATTAATTCTTAAAATAAATCCTTGAAACAACCGATTTGATGACGGTGATGATGAGAGAGTAAATGATGAAGAGAGAGAGAGGGGGGAGAGAGAGAGAGAAAGAGAAATGACCAAGGAGCTGGGGGAATAGGAAGATGAAGCAGCAGCAACCTTTTGGGGCTTCTGGGCAGCACTGAGAAGAAGAAGGAAAATGAAGGCGGGTGGGAACTGGGAGTCATGTGAAGCCGGTGTAGGGTTTAAGTAAAGAGAACAGCTGGTTTGGGGGGGAGCATTTGGCCGTGGATTGAAGATGGAGTCTAGCCCAGCGAGAGCGGGAACGGAAGGAAGAAGGGCTGACAGAAGAAGAAGAATAGACTAATGGGTCGCAGAAAGAGAACAAGCCAATCTAATTGATGGTGGAAGAAGAAAAAGGGAAGCTTTCTGGTGCTCCTTTTTGGAAGTGCTGGGTTAAGGCCACACGCATAGGGGAAGGAAGAGAAGAAGGGCTGAGAATGGAAAAGAAAGGGGAAATTAGGCTTAGTTGATGGGCTTGAAGCCTGCTTGGGCTGCTAGACTTCATCCAAGCTGAAGAATTTTCCCTTTTTTTTTTTACTTGATCCAATCACACTTTTGTTCAATTTGTTCCTAGAAATTTATTCATCCATTCCAATTCCTACAAAATAAACAACATATATGAAAATTCTAATATAATTATTTATTTTGAGCAGTTTTTAGATAATAACATGGTATAAAATATCATAATTTATCGTTGAACAAATACCCCCATACCTAAGTTTTGCTCGTGCTCGAGTAATATAAAATTAAAAATTCTAGAAAATAAAGCCATAACTCACTTTCGTAGAAATCACAGTTTTACTTAGCATGTGCAACAAGCCCTTTGGACCCCTAGGTTACCCGTAGTGGATGAGTAAGGTCTCATGAGGGTTGCAGAAGATGTACCCACAAAATTCTGAAAATTTTTCCTTTTCAAAAATACATATGTAAACATTTCAATCAACCACATCACCTAAGTAACCAAAGAATTAGGTTACATATAAATACAATGTACACATCAAGAAATCCTTGATTTCCACTGATGACATCCATACACAATCTTTCACCCCACTTAGAAATTACGTACAAACGTGATCAGTAGAACCTCACTTTAGGGATACGTGAAACACTCCCCCTCATGTAATTAAAATTTAACAATGTTCACTCAATTCCCTCCCAATCAAACAAACTACCATAGGTTTGGTAAGATTGATTCTCAATACTCTACCACCAAAATACAGTATGCAAAATAATAATCAAAGGGCTTTTCAGAGTTGTAATAGGGCAAAGAGTAAAGCATTAGGAGAGGGACAAATGATTTGAGAAAATGAGGAGCTAAAATCCAAGAGCAACCAACACTTCCCTAACTATAATAATCACATATCCTCCCAATATGACAAAATAAGGCACACCCCACCAAAATTGAACCATTTGAAATAAGCACATACAATGACCACGTTCAGGCAAAACATCTTATTCACCACTCTTCTTGAATTGTTTTTAAAATCTATTTCAATCTTTTTCCATTTTTTTGACACGTCCCAAGTGCACGGGTGTCGTGGTATAGATTAAAAGATCGTCATCAGGGACCAAAGTAATCTATCGAGTCAATGACCTATTGAAATTGCTAAGCGATCAATTCTTTCAATGAATCGGGTTAAATAAACTAATTGACTATTTGGAAATTCAATCAAGGTAAAGCATCTAGGAATTTGATTCATCAAGTAAAGAGTTGGATTATAGAGTTTAGCATGCACTTTTTTCATAGATTGAATGATTCAGGGAATTGCAATCGAGTTAAATTTAATCCTTCCTTTCGAAATGAACTAAATTACCTAAACAGGTTCAACGAACACTCTCTAAAGTGTCTTTGATTTAGCCAAGGTTAAAGATATATGAATGCTAAGTTTCCTCTTAAAAACCAAGTCACTCTTGAGTTTCGCTAAATCAAGTTCTATCAAGACGGTCGAGCAGTGAGTTTCACCTTTCAGTACTTCACTTAACTACCGAACATAAGCAAGCAAAATTGGCCAAATTCCATTCATAATGTTCCAATTTCAAGATAGACATGAATCAATTCAAACATGAAATAAGCACAAGATATCAAAGATAAGGGATCCAACTACAACACCGTGGCTAACAAATCCCTGGATTAGATAAAACTAGTCACTCATATTTCTAATTCAATAAAAAACAAGAGTTTAAGAACAAATTCATAGGAAGGAAGGAAAACTTTACAACTATGGCAGCCCTTGAATTGTGCAACAATCTTCAAGCCTCCAAAAACAAAGCTTTACCATTCAAACCTCAAAACTAAACTAAGACTAAACTAAACTAAGAGAAAGATGTGAGAGAAGTGGTTGTTCTCCAAAAACTCTATCCTTTATGCCTTGGAACACGTCTTTTAAGCAGCAAACGGAGCATCCTCAGTCGCACAACAAAGGAAGAGGAAGAGGTTAGCAGTTATAGGCTTACCATGGTCCGTGGCATCCACCATAGTTAGACCGTAGTCTTGGCTTAAATAGAATTCTTCTGCTCTTCCCTTGCTCTACGAGAATGGAAACTTAGGGGCATCCGTGGGGGGTCAACATACACTCAAATAAGGGTAAAATGCCGGGGCAAATAGTATAACATCCTGCGAATACCATCAAAGAGCTATATCCAAGCATAAAACAAGAGTAGGAGTACAAGTTATGTCTTAAAGCATATAATTCTCTCTAAAAATGCATCAAAATGACCATAAAATGGTATACACTTTAAGCACTTATCAAACTCCCCCATGGTTAAATCGTTGCTTATCCCTATGCAACATTAGGACTGAAAGTTATTGACAACCTCCTCAGGATAGACATTGGTAGCATCTTAATAGCGAGGTCAATCCTAAGTTAGCCCAACAGTAGAAAAACCAATTTAACAAATAGACTAGGAAAGGAAGTTTTCGAAATCATTTGATAAACCATAATGTCAACTTTAAATCAATCTCCCTCAAAATCATCAAATATAATCATATTAATATATGAAACAAATGGAGCCAGTAATGCCAGTAGAACCTTACTATAGTCATGTGGCACTCATCACACATGTGCTTGAAAATGTAAGAAGGTTCTCTCAATTCTCATTCCATAGACTCACGTCTACCATGAGCTTAATAAGACTCTCTAATTTGCCATCACTAGTATGCAATACACATTGGACAATCATAAGGACTTTATGAGATTGTAACCTGGCCATGGGTAAAGGTAAGAGGGGAACGAATGTTTTGAAAATGTGGAGCTAGAAGCCATAGACTAAGAGCTAAACATTTCCAATATGCTCATTCAACATTCTCGTTCAACTAATACAATTCAACTACAAAATACATCCTTCTACACAACCAAATAAAAAGAAAAGAGTTGAATGTCATACATGCTTTTTCCAATCCTAGCAAGGCCAATAATCTTTTTATTCCTTCTTTTTCTTAAATTTTTTTTAAGGTTTTGCTCTTCCTTTTTTTTTTTTTTTTGTTTGCTTTGTTTGCTTCAAAAGAGTTGGCATAGGAGATCCTTATCAAACTTTGAATTTCAACTCATCTCTAATCCTTGTACAATAAGACAAGGGATTTCTTATATATGAAATAAGAACACAAATCCCTTCACCAAACAACCAACCAAATCCACCAAAAAGAATCTCAATTACACCTGATTAATCCTAATTGAAACACTTCTCTAGTCTTGGCTTAAGGGTTAGATAAATGCTCGGCCAAAGGCTTTGTACCGAGGTTCAAATCAATAAAAATGGATATAGGCTCAAAGGGGCTAGCAAAGGAACTAATGCATAACAAGGGTGGCTATTTGGCTTCTTGGCTTAACAAGTCAAAGAATGCCTCAATCGTGTTGCCTAAATGCATATGTGAAATGTGATTTTGAATGAGAGTCAAAGCAAGTTCTAGAGAAGTGATGTCGAGGAAGAGTCACTCATGAATTGACAAGAGACTAAATTGATAAATTAGTCTTTAAAAGCTTAAAGCCTCGCAGGTCACCTACTAAGGTCATAAGTAGCTCATTAGTAGACATATACCAATATTCATGTAAAGAGTCATGGGGTAATCAATTCGCACTCAACATATGATCAAAACATGAAGCTCATTTTCGCAAACTCATTCTCAAACAATTTTATGCACAATTGGGCAAATCAAAGGATTAATCTAAACCAAAGAAGTCTATCTAGTCTACAAAGATCATCATCAGAGGTTTTTTCTCTTATTTTTTTCATTTTTTCAGTTTTTTTTAAGTTTATACATGCTTCTAATAACAATACTAAGAAAATACAAAAACTATAAAAAGAAACTACAAAACCTAAAATGCAATGTAAAGTGAAAAGAAACCTAAATGTACTTCTAAGATGCTCTATCTACATTAAATTACAACCTACAATGCAACTCTAAATGCAAACATGAACAATATATACAAGACGTACACAAACACATACCAAACCAAGTCAGGCATTAGACGCCATCAAATAACTGACTAACGCCCCCATGCTTGAAAAAAAACATTGTTCTCAATGTGTGCACAGAGTAGAAAAGGGAAGGAGGAGTAGCAAAAAGTAATTAGAAGGGAGGTGGGGAAGAAGGTGAGGTGGTTGATCATAAGAGATATGCTAATCTCGCTAGGTTTCTAAACAAGCCTTGTAATCCCGAAGTACTGGGTCTGGGTAACAAGCATCCCATGGAGATCATCGTGGCCCTCTTGGACAAAGTCATGAAGAGTGGCATTCTCAGATGCAACATAGGGTCGAAGGGACACTTGCTCCTCTTGAATGGGCCTAAGGGTGGCTTGGAGGTCAGCATAGTTAGTGGGGGTGGTTGGGAAGAAGAACTAGGTCCACATTGACTAGTAAATGGGGGTGGAGGAGCTGCGAGTTGAACAACCTAGGCATTGTGAGGTGCACAGTAAAGGTTAGCCCGGTGAAGTAAGGTGGTCCGATCAATATTGGGAAGAGGCAAAAGTCGATTCCCAGGGTAAATCCAGTATAAACCTCCAGTCTCTACATTTCAAAAGTTCATTATCTCAAAAGTATCTTCATTAAGCCACTCGGACCCAAATACTCGATCCTTAGGGTTGGGCTCAACAGCCAAAAATCTAGCAGTGGTTGTTACGATACCACCAATGACTCCTACCCTTAGTGCGAACAGTAGTACTGTGCAACTGTAAGGCCAAGAACGCCCCAGGGTCAAGATGAACACCATCAAGCATACATGATATAAAGTATAACTTAGACAATCTCGGAAACTTCAAACTATCATCTCGAGCAAAGAAAGAACAAGCAAGTATATGCTGAGCTACCTGAATGTAGGGGTTCCTAATATGGGTGCACTTGCAAGAATTAGTATTATACCTAACACTCCCCAAAAACTCACCTTAAAAGGCATTTGGGTTAAATTCTCGGGGGACTTGACGGTTTGGTAAATCTATGCTAGGTGGAAAACCAAATATACTATTAAAGGTACCTAAGTTCAACTCATAAGCCCTTGCAAATAAAAGGAAATGTACCCGTTTGACATTAAGGCCCTTGAGTGACCTCAACATGCAAAATACTTAGGAATTTTAAGGTAAGGTCCTGATATATGTGCTTCTTTATCTTAATAAAATGGCCTATTGCCCCCGTAGACAACCACCGTATATCATCTGACAATCCTAAACGACCTAATAATTCCTCATCATAGTAATGAATTATCACAACCATTTATTCATTCAAGCAAGTACATCTAGCAACATGGTCGAGGTTAGCTAAACCAAGAGGATGAGGAATGTTACATTGAGGCCATATGGTGGTGGAAGTTCGGGAAGTCTGTTGGGGTTGAGATGGTGCTTGGCTGGATGCTCCGGCCTCCTTGATGCTCCTTTGTCTCTTGGTGGGTGCCATTGGTGTAAAATGTAAGAAAAATTAAAACAAAAACTTAAATAATAAGATGCAAGAAAGAAAAGAAAATTTTAAGTGAAAAAGAGGAAGGATTAGAGAGAGAAGAAGATGGTTATGGAGGATGGGTGAAGGTGAAATGAGGTTGGAGAAGAAATGGTAGAGAGAGGTGAAGTTTGTTGGAGAAAGTGAAGGAGCACACCATGGTCCGGGGGGGCACCACGGTTAGACCGTGGCATCTGCTGGACATCGATTTTTTTGCTGGGTGCATATGCCACGGGCTGTATTTTAGTGATACGGATAGTGGTGCCCATAATTTTTGCCTTCTTTTTTTTTTCCTTGTGTTTTCTTCTCTTTCTTCTCTGTTTTTTTCTTTGATTCTACTCTTATTTTTTATTTATTTCACTTCTTTTTTTAATTAAGAAAAACTACCTAAAAAGAGAATTAAGGCTATAAAAGGGGGTTGGGTTGCCTTTCAAGAAACGCTCTTTTAAGGTCAAGAGCTTGACTATGCTTCTATATGTGGTCGGGGTCGGTAAGAGTATGAGCATCATTTCGATCGCGAATCACAGAATTGTACTGTTTCAACTGAAGGTACTACCTCAGAAGCTCGGGTTGGAGGTCCTTCGTCATCATCAATTTATGCCATAACATTTTGTTGGTGTACAAAACAAACCAAGTGTGTGGTCCATCAGACCGGCCACTATCGTTTTGTTCAATCCCCAAATCAAAGTCTACATCAACTCCTTCTATAGGAGGCAAAGACAGAACCGCTTAGGCAAGCCTACAATAATCACTCATAGTAGACTCATTAGAAGTATAGGCCTCAACCTTGGGTATGCTAGGCGGCGTAGGAGCAGCAAACTCCCCATAACATACCTTTAGTCAGGATCCTCAGCGGAGATGCAATCAAAATCGGGAGGATCTTGACAATTCAAAACATCCTCCATATCAATCTCAAGAGAAAGGGGAAATGCATCTGAGAGGGAAGAATGAGGAGAAAATGCTTTCTCCTCCATATAGCAGAACGTAGCATAACTCCCTTACACTTCAAATGCTATCCATCCCCTTTTTACATCAACATGGAAACTTGCCATAGCCAGGAAGGGCCTACCAGGGATAACTTGGACATCATCGGTCTCAGTCATATCAGCAATGAAAGGTTGCATTTTAGAACCGTCCGTTAGTTGTAATGAAAGGGTTGTGGGTTGTAATTACCCTAAATAAAGCTTATGAAACAAAGAATATGGCATCAAACTGACGCTTGCACCTATGTCACATAAGGCTTTTTCAATTTCCACTTTTCCCACGGCATAGGGATAGAAAAGCTACCTGGATCAGGAAGCTTAGGTGGAAAAACTGTAGGGATCTCTAAACTTTCATTTTCTATGAATGTCTTAGGCTTGCCGCCATCATTTCTCTCCTTACTCTTAACTATGATTATTTCTCTGCCCTCTTTAAGTGGTATGTCCTCGGGGCTACTAGGGTCCTTTACCCCTTCCTTCAAGGTAACACAATTACAATGCTCACTGATTCGAGTTTACTTGAGAGTCTACCCGGATGTGTAGATGAAGAGCTAGCTTGTTGTAGATGAAGAGCTAGCTTGTTGTGCAATTTGGGCTTCCAAGATCATGTTCTGAGTTGTAAGCACATCAACCTTAGAGGCTAATTACTTTATATACTCGTCTTGCTTTTGTTGCGCCAAAAGCATGCTCTCTATCACGGCCTCTAGGTTAGACTTTTGAGAATCCTATCGGAGAAAGGGAGGTCTTTGAAATCCAGGGGGTTATCTAGCATTCATTTGGGGCATTGTGGAAGGGTTAGGCCTATATGAGAAATTTGGATGGTTTCTCCAACCCGGATTATAAGTGTTGGAATAAGGGTCATTGGTCGGTCTTGGATTGAAATTATTAACATAATTTGCTTGGTCACTAGTGTTTCGGGCAAAAGGACTCCCAACTTGGCAATTATCAGTCAAATGGTTAATGGAACCACATATTTCACATGATGAGGAAGGGGCACAAGAATTCACAGCATTCACATTCAATCGTTCCAACCTTTAAGTCATATCATCTACCTTAGCATTAAGTAAAGTAAGTGTATCAACTTCGAGCTTACCTCTAACCCGCTTGGGTTGGCCTCGTTCGTTGGACCATTGAAAATTATTAAGCGCTATCTCCTCAATCAAATTGTAGGCCTCATGTTCAATCTTATTCATAAAGGTTCCTCCTGCCACCGCATCAATGGTAGATCGTATAGGCTGGGTCACTTCATTGTAGAAAGTTTGAACAATCATCCATCGTTAAAGGCTGTGGTGAGGGTACAACCACAACAAATCCTTAAACCACTCCTAAGCGCACGGGTAAAGTTGGTGATTTGATTCCTCAAACTTGCCTTTTTTTTGGTGGGAAGAATTTGGCAAGGAAAGCTCTAGTAAGCTCATCCCATGTGGTGATGCATCTCAAAGGCAAAGAATATAGCCATGCTCTCACTTTATCCCTAAATGAGAAAGGAAATAGCTATAGTCGAATGACATCTGTGGAGACTCCGTTGAGCTTCAATGTGTCACACACCTCTAAAAAGATTGAGAGGTGTAAGTTCAAGTCTTCGAAAGGGGTGCTTCCAAACTGGGATTGTTGCACCATGGAAATAAGAGTTGACTTGAGGTCAAAGTTATTTGCCTCAACGTTAGGACGAGTGACGCTTGAGGCGATGCCTTGGACTCCCAGGGTGACAAAATCCCTAAGTGTCCTTCCTTAGCCATCTCCTCCTCTCGCCATACTCAATGAGGTTTTTCCAGCCTTGCATCTTTGTTCTTAAAGTTTTTGCTCCTCCTCCTTAAATGGAAAGTCCTCTCAATCTCAAGATCAGGTTCGTATAGAAACAAACTTCGCATAAATAGGGGAAGATTCGTGCAATCAAAATCACCAACACTACCAACGCAATAAAAAAAGAAAACGTAAACAAAATTAAAGTAAAACACTTAATCAATTTCACAAGAGTAGCTCAATAGTTAACAATTTGGGCCTCAGCAATGACGCCAAAAACTTGACACATCCGCAAGCGCATGGGTGTTGTAGTATAGATTAAAAGATCGTCCTCAAGGACTAAAGTAATTTATCAAGTCAATGACCTATTGAAATTGCTAAGCGATCAATTCTTTCAACGAATTGGGTTAAATAAACTAATGAACTATTTGGAAATTCAATCAAGATAAAGCATTTAGGAATTTAATTCACCAAGTAAAGAGTTGGATCATAGAGTTTAGCATGCACTTCTCATATATTGAACAATTCAGGGAATTGCAATCAAGTTAAATTTAATCCTTTCTTTCAAAATGAACTAAATTGCCTAAACAAATTCAATGAACACTCTCTCAAGTGTCTTGATTTAGTCAAGGTTAAAGATCATGAATGCTAAGTCTCCTCTTAACAAGTAATTCTCTCTCGAGTTTCGCTGAATCAAGTTCTGTCAAGATAATCGAGTAGTGATTTTCACCTTTCAGTACTTCACTCAGTTACCTAACATAAGCAAGCAAAATTGGCCAAATTTCACTCACAACATTCCAATTTCAAGATAGACATAAATCAATCCAAACATGAAATAAGCACAATATTTCAAAGACAAGGGATTCAACTACAATACAATGGCTAATAAATCCCTAGATTAGATAAAACTACTCGCTCATTTCTAATTCAATGGGGGAAAAAAAGAGTTTAAGAACAAATTCAGAGAAAGGAAGGAAAACTTTACAACTATGACAGCCCTTAAATTGTGCAGCGATCTTTAAGCCTCCAAAAACAAAACTTCTCCTTTCAAACCTCAAAACTAAGCTAAACCTAAACTAAACTAAGAGAAAGATGTGAGAGAAGTTGTGAAAATGGCTATGGTTGCTCTCCAAAAACTCTCTTATTTCTACCTTGGAACATGCCTTTTAAGTAGCAAACAGAGTATCCTTAGCCACACAATGAAGGAAGCCAAAGAGGCTAGTAGGTATAGGCTTAACATGGTGCATGACATCTAGCACGGTTGGACCGTGGTCTTGGCTGGAACCAAATTCTTCTGCTCTTCTCTTGTTCCACGGGCATGGTAATGCAGGGGCATCCATGGGGAGGTCAACATACACTCAAATGAGGGTCAAATGGTCTAAAATCTTGCAAATACGATGAAAGAACCATACCCAAGCATAAAACGAGAATAAGAATACAAATTATGTCCTGAAGTACATAATTCTCTCTAAAATACAGCAAAATGACCCTAAAATGATATAGACTTTAAGCACTTATCATTTTTTTCATTTGTTTTGCTTGCTTTGTTTTTCCTCCGTTAAGAAGATGAATGAATGGCATGTACAAAAGCAATACAAATTAATTTCCAAAGGTCATAATGAAACATCAAGCACCATTTGTATAAATTACCCAAAAGCTACCCAACAAATAATGAAGTATTGCTCTACTAGTCTTAGCTTAGGTATAGAAAATGTGTTTGGGCCAAGAGCTAAAATGAAGGATTCACAATAAAAACAGTTAAGACTCAAAAGGGTTTGTCAAAAGGGTAAAAACATTCAACTCAAGGGTGGAAATTTGACTATGTGGCTTATAAAACAAATGAATATCTCTATCATATTATCATTATGCACATGCTAAATATGTGATTTTAAAAAGAATCAAAGCAAGTTCTAGAGATGTAATCATAGAAGAGACACACATGAAAGAAAAATATGAGACTAAAAATGATGAATTAGTCTTTAAAGCTCAAAATCTTATGAGTTATCTACCAAAGTCAAGCTTGTTTAGAAATAATGTCGAAGGTTCAGACTGAGCACAAGCATCACACTTTGGAACTAAGTTTATCTTTTTGGATTTTCAATTTTTTGAAACAAAACAAAATAGAAATCTTTTTTGATTTTTACAAATCTTTTTGGTATTTCAAATTTTTCTTTTTTTTTGCATTTTCTTAAATTTTGAAACAAAATTTTGCCACCCCTATGCCTAAATCAGACAATGTCCTCATTGGATGTGCAAAGGAAACATTAAGTACAAAAACTAAAAACAAAAAGAAATAAACAAAAAGAAAAATAAGATTTAAAAAAAGACATAAAAAACAAATGTACAAACAGATTCACACACAAAGAAATAAAAAAAGAAAGCACCCAAATATACAAAAAGAAAAAAAAAAAGAGAAAGAAATCTCAATCAAACCAAGTCGGGTGCTAAGTACACCCGAGCTATCTCAGCAGCCTAGTCACTCTTTAGAACTCGGCTCGCGGAGTATTGGACACTCCACATCTTCTTTGCTCGGCAACTCCAAAATTGCTTTAATCGTTGGCCATTCACCTTGAATATGGCACCATTCTTGGGAAGAGCTTGAATTTCGACTACACCGTAGGGAAAAATATGTGAAACAATATGGGGACCCGTCCATCGGGACCTTAATGTCCTTGGAAATAAATGATGCTCAAAGTCATATGAGAGTACTTTCATCCCTAGAGCAAACTCTTTCCTAAGAATATGTTTGCCACGAAATAACTTAGCCGTATTTTGTAAGATCGAGCACTCTCATAAGCATTAGCTCTTATCTCTTCAAGCTCACTCAGTTGCAGTCTCCTCTCCTCACTGACCTTATCAAGTCATACTTGAGAATCTTAATGGCCCACCAAGCTATGTGCTATATCTGAATGGGAAGATGACAAGGTTTACTATAAATAATCCTATAAGGTGACATGCCCAAGGGAGTTTTGAAAGTCGTCCTATAAGCCCAAAGAGCATCTACTAGCTTGTCGACCCCATCTTTCCTGTACTTTCTCACAATATTTCCAAGAATCTGCTTAATTTGTTGATTGGACACTTCAACTTGGCCATTCGTTTCGGGCGATATGGGGTAGCAAGCCTGTGGACTATGGAGTACCTCTCAACCAGCCCTAAAAGGATCTATTATTGAAGTGGGTAACCTAGTCACTAATAATAGGACGGGGCATGCCAAATCTAGCAAATATGCTCTCCTCTAAGGAACTTCACAACCACCTTGGCATCATTCGTCCTAGAAGAGATAGCCTCAACCTACTTAGAAACATAGTACACAACTAATAAAATGTACTCATTCCCAAAAGAAGATAGAAATTGTTCCATGAAATCTATACCCCAAGCATCGAAAATCTCCACCACAATGATGGAATTGCGTGGCATCATATCTCTCCTACTTATCTTACCCAACTGTTGGTACAGAGGGCAACTCTTACAGTATTTAAAAGCATCCCTAAACAAGGTGGCCAATGAAAATCACATTGAAGAACTTTCACTGATATTTTTCTCCCACTGAAATGCCCCCACATACTCGGTCATGGTAGAACGGAATGACACTCATCACCTCATGGTTGGAAATACACCTCCTAAAGACTTGATCAAAACAATACTTAAACAAGTACGGGTTATCCCAAACAAAGAATTTCATGGCGTGAAGAACGTTTCTCTATGTCTGAGAATTTTGAGTGTAAATTTAAAGAGTTGCAAGTTTATGAATTTCGTCGTAGTAATTGAGGGTCATCTCTATAGGGACGACAATGAGATCAAGGTCACTAAGATTGACTTAATTAACAAGCACAATACAAACAGAGCAGAAAAGGGTAAGCAACAGGGAAATTCAGGGCAAACTATAGGGAAATCAACTTCCCCAGATTGACTTAATCAACAAGCATAATACAAACACAACCCAGAAGGCGTAATCAATATAGGATCAGTTAACACAGGAGTTGAGAGACAACAATGCATAGCTAACTAATACTTGTAGGAGAGCAATACAGGAAGGGGAACAGAACCAAAGCAAGGTAAAAATTGAAACAAAAAAACGAATTAACCAAGAACAATAGAGAATGAGTTAGCAACCAAACCAAAATAAGGTGATAGTGAACAAGATGGAGTCGAGCTCCAGTAATGGTGCTAAATCATATGCCCAAAAATAGAACAATGAAATTAGATGACACAGATCAAGAACACGCCGATCTACTCCAAATTAACGAACCCTAAAATTTTCTACTTAAGATCAACAGACCAAGCTTCACTTATTCAAATTTACAAACAAGAGTAGATCTGAAATTACAAAAACTAGAGACAGACAAAGGGAATAAAAAATAAAACCCTAAAATCTAAAACAACACTTGAATTAAATCCTAAAATTGTTTTAGAATTGGAATTTAAGACTAAAACCCTAAACATAGAACCTAAAGACCTAGATTTACACCTAGCACTGTTGCTGCCTTGATTTATGCCTGAACTCGTTCAATCTCGGCCCTCGATTACTGCTTGATGTGGACAGTGCTGATGATGATGTGCTAGCATGCGGACGAGGTTGGGATGAGGATGAGATAGAGGTGTTATGGTGCAGCGCCGGTGATGCATCGAGAGAGAGTGAGAGAGAGACAGAGAGAGAGAGAGAGAGAGAGATAAGAGAGAGAGAGAGATGGAACTGGAATAGGGAGGGGGGTCATTGGGTTTTCTCAGAAGCTGGGAACCGAGAGAGGAGAGAGAAAGGATTGGGGTGGGGGAAGTACGCCATGTGAGGGGCGCTTGAGAGGGGTGGCTGGGTAGGGTTTGGTTTTTTTTTTTTAAAGTTTTTGTTTTGATTTTTTTCTGCTTTTGGGCTAAAGATCCAAGGTGTGTGGTTGGGTTCTTGACCCACTTCTTCATTTTTAACATTTTTCTTCATCTTTTACATATTTTTCTGAATGTTTCAAACACCTTTAAAATCAAATAAAAATCTAAAATTAATAATTATTACAAGCATAAATTGAGCATAAAGGTATCATGAAAAGATCATGTTTTTGGCACAAACACTCTATCATTCTTAGTCCAACCCTTTCAAGTTCATGCCAAACACCCTTTCAACATGTTCTGCCTCGCACAAACATACCCAAAAGCAACTCAGACTTCAGCTTTGGCAACATTCATACTCCCAAAATCAAGAAACCAAATCACCAACCCATAGTTTGGGTTCTAGAACATGGGAAGCAGAACTTAAGGTCTATAAAGCAATAGAACAAAGAGATTAATCAAAAGGCATAAACACAGGACTAAAATTGGAAACAATTGCTTGAAATCTCTGGTAACGAAACCGAAATCCATGCTTGGTTTACTGAACCAAATTCACTGACGTATACTTGACATCTAAAAAACATAATCCGTAAAAAAAAATGATCTACTGCTGCCCCCATTCTCTCTGCCATCTATTTTTGTAGCTTCAATTTACACCTTCATCCTCCTTTACTGCTTCAATTATTTCTCAAAATAAATCCTTGAAATCATCGATTTGATGATGGTGATGATGAGAAAGTAACTGACGAAGAGAGAAACAGAGAGAAATGGACAAGGAGCTGGGGGAATGGGAAGATGAAGCAGCAGCAACCCTTTCAGGGCTTCTGAGTAGTAGTGAGAAAGAAGAAGGAAAATGAAAGAGTTGGGAACTGGAAGTCACATGAAGTCGGCATGGGATTTATAGGAAAAGAAAAGCTGGATTAGGAGGGAGCATTTGGGCCGCGGATTGAACGTGGAGTCTGACTCGACAGGAGAGGGCAGGGAAGGAAGAAGGGCTGACAGAAGAAGAAGAATAGACCAATGGGTCACAGAAAGAGAACAAGCCTGTCTGACTAATGGAGGAAGAAGAAAAAAGGGAAGCTTTCTGGTGCTCCTTTTTGGAAGTGCTGGGCTAAGCCCACACGCATAAGGAAAGGAAGAGAAGAAGTGCTCCTTTTTACTTGATCCAATCACACTTTTGTTCAATTTGTTCCAAGAAATTTATTCATCCACTCCAATTCCGACAAAATAAACAACACATATTAAAATTCTAATATAATTATTTATTTTGAGCAATTATCGGACAATAACAGGGTATAATATATCATAATTTCTAGTTGAACAAATACCCTCACACCTAAGTTTTGCTCATCCTCAAGTAAAATAAAACTAAAAATCCTAGAAAACAAAACCCTAACTCACTTTTGTAGGAATTACGGTTGTAGTTAGCATATGTGGCAAGGCCCTTAGACCCCTAGGTTAGCCGTAGTGGATGAGTAAGGTCTCATGAGGCTTGTAGAGAATGTACCCATAAAATCCTGAAAATTTTTCCTTTTCAGAAACTCATATGTACACATTTTAATCAACCACATCACTTAGGTAACGAAAGAATTTAGATCACATATAAACACAATGTATACATCAAGAAATCCTTAATCCCTACTGGTGACATCCATACACAATCTTTCACCCGAATAGGAATTGTATATAAGTGTGACCGGTAGAACCTCAGTTTAGGGATATGTGAAACACTCCCCCTCATGTGTTTAAAATTTAACAATGTTGACTCAATTCTCTTCCAATCAAACAAAGTACCATAGGCTTCGTAGATTTGTAATTCTCCACCACTAAAATGCAATATGCCAAATGTTAATCAAGAGGACTTTTTGGAGTTGTAATAGGGCAGAGGGTAAAGGGTTAAGAGAGAGACAAATGATTTGGGAAAATAAGGAGCTAAAGGCCAAGAGAAACCAACACTTTCACAACTATAATAATCACACATCCTCCCAATATGACAAAATAAGGCACACCCCACCAAAATTGAACCACTCGAAATAAGCATAGACAATAACCACGTTCATGCAAAACATACTTCTTCACCACTCTTCTTGAAAATTTTTTCAACTCTATTTCAATCTTTTTCCTTTTTTTTTCACTTTGGTTTGGTTGCTTTTTTTTCCTTCATTAAGAAGATGAATGAATGGCATGTACAAAAACAATACAACTTAATATCAAAATGGTCATAATGCAACATCAACCACCATTTATATAAATTATCCAAAAGTTACCTAATAAATAATGAAGTGTTGCTCCACTAGTCTTGACTTAGGTATAGGAAATGTGTTTGGGCCAAGGGCTAAAATGAAGGGTTCACAATAAAAACAATCAACGCTAAAAAGGGGTTACCAAACGGGTAAAAACATTCAACCCAAAGGTGGCAATTTGACTATGTGGTTTACAAAACAAATGAATGCCTCTATTATATTAACATTATGCAGATACTAAATGTGATTTCAATAAGAATCAAAGTAAGTTCTAGAGACATAATCATGTAAGAGACACACATAAAATAAAAATATGAGACTAAAAAAGATGAATTAGTCTTTAAAGCTCAAAATCTCATAGGTTATCTACCAAAATCAAACTTGTTTAGAAATAACGTTGGAGGTTAGGACTGAGCACAAACAGCTTACTTGGCACAAACAACCAAATACTAAGGTACAAGAGAACATAGTCAATCAATCAAAATGGCACATATATTTTCCAAAAACAAAACAAAAATCTTTTAGGATTTTTAATTTCTTAAAACAAAACAAAACAAAAATCTTTTTGGATTTTCAAATTTTTTAGGTTTTTTTTTTCATTTTCTTAAATTTTGAAACAAAGTTTCCCCACCCTCACACCTAAATCAGATAATGTCCTCATTAAGTATGAAGGAAACATAAAGTACAAAAACTAAAAATAAAAACAAATAAACAAAAAGAAAAACAAGATTAAAAAAAGACACAATAAAAAACAAATGTACAAACCGATTCACACACAAAAGAAATAAAAAAAGAAGCATTCAAATATACAAAAAGAAAAGAAAAAGGAGAAAAAGGAGAAAGGAAGGAAAGAAATCTCAATCAAACCAGGTTGGGTGCTAAATACGCCCAAGCTATCTCTGTAGCACAGTCACTCTTAAGAAATCGACTCGTAGAGTATCAGTCACTCTACATCTTCTTTATTCGGCAGCTCCAAAAATTGCTTCAATCGTTGGCCATTCACCTTGAATGTGGCACCACTCATAGGATCCTGAATTTCGACTGCACCATAGGGAAAAGCATGTGAAACAATATAGGGGCCTGTGCATCGGGACCTCAATTTTCCTGGAAATAAATGGAGCTTAGAGTCATATAAGAGTACTTTCATCCCCAGGGCAAACTCTTTCTTAAGAATATGTTTGTCATGAAACAACTTAGCCCTTTCTTTGCAAGATCGAGCACTCTCATAATCATAAACTCTTATCTCTTAAGCTCACTCAGTTACAGTCTCCTCTCATCACCGACCTCAGTCCAGTCATAATTGAGCATCTTAATGGGCCACCAAGCTCTATACTCTGTCTCAATAGGAAGATAACAAGATTTACTATAGACAACCCTATAGGATGACATACCCAAAGGAGTTTTGAAAGCCGTCCTATAAGCCTAAAGAGCATCTACTAGCTTGTCAACCCAATCTTTTCTATTCTTACTCATGGTCTTCTCAAGGATCTGCTTAATTTGCCAATTGGACACTTCAACCTGACCACTTGTTTAGGGGTGATATGGGATAGCAAGCCTATGAACTATGGAGTACATCCTCAACCAGGTCTCAAAGGATCTATTATTAAAGTAGGTACACTAGTCACTAATAATAGCATGGGGCATGCGAAATCTAGCAAACATGTTCTCCTTAAGGAGCTTCGCAACCACCTTGGCATTATTCATCCTAATGGAGATAGGCTCAACCCACTTAGAAACATCATACATAGCTAATAAGATGTACTCATTATCAAAAGAAGATGGAAATGATTCCATAAAATCTATACCCCAAACATTGAAAATCTCTGCCACAATGATAGGATTGAGTAGTATCATATCTCTTTTATTTATCCTACCCAACTGTTGGCACCTAGAGTAACTTTTATAGTATTTAAAAGTATCCCAAAACAAGGTAGGCCGATAGAAACCATATTAAAGAGCTTCGGCTGTAGTCTTTCTCGCATTGAAATGCCCCCCACATGCTTGGTGATGGTAGAATGAAAGGACACTCCTCACCGCATGGTCGGAAGTACACCTCCTAAAGACTATGTCAGAACATTACTTAAACAAGTACGGGTTATCCCAAACAAAGAATTTCACGAGTTAGAAGAACCTATCTCTATCATTCTTAGTCCAACCCTTAGGGATCCTATTAGAAATTAGGTCGTTCATAACGTCAGCATACCGTGTATTAGGGTGGACAATATATAATTATTCATCAGGGAAACACTCAGAAATACTAGACTCACTCTTTCCATCATAGGGAATCCTAGAAAAATGATCAGCAGCAAGGTTCTCGAAACCTTTCTTGTCCCTAATCTCACAATCAAACTCTTGTAAAAGCCAGATTCATCTCAGAAGTCTAGGCTTAGTATCCTTCTTATAAAGAAGGTCGTTAAGAGTAGAGTGATTAGTACAAACAATCACATGAGACCTAATAAGAGAAGGTCTAAACTTTTCAAAGCCAAATGTCATGGCCAAAAATTCTTTTTCAGTCACAGCGTAGTTCAGTTGGGCATCATTCAAAGTGTGAATAGCATAATAGATGACATGGGGTTTCTTGTCAAGATGCTATCCTAAAACTACCCCAATAGGATAATCAGATGCATTACACCTCAACTCAAATGGCTCTCCCCAGATGGGAGGATGGAGAACGGGAGCAGAGGTCAAAGCTTCCTTAAGCTTAGTAAATACCAAGACACTCCTTAGAGAAGTGAAATGGCACATCCTTAGCTAATAGGTTGGTCAAAGGCTTTGCTATCTTATTAAAGTTGTTAATGAAATGACAGCATAGGCCAACATGTCCAAGGAAAGACCTCACCTCTTTCACACAAGTGGGAGGGGAAAGATTACCAATCAAATTAGTCTTAACCTTATCTACCTCAATTCTATCTCTAGAAATAATGTGGCCTAAGACTATCTCCTTTTTAACTATGAAATGACACTTCTCCCACTTTAAAGTCAGGTTTTTCTCCTTACACCTTTCCAATACTTCTCTTAGATTAGACAGACAACCGTCAAAGGAAGATCCAAATACAGAAAAGCCATCCATGAAAATTTTCATGCATTGCTCAACTAAAACTGAGAAAATAGAAATCGTGCACTTCTGAAAGGTAACAGGGGCGTTATACAGTCCAAATGACATTCTTCTAAAGGCATATTTCCCAAAGGGACATGTGAAAGTAGTCTTTTCCTAATTCTCAGAAGTAATAGAGATCTCAATGTAGCCAGAATATCTATATAAAAAGCAATAGAAGGAATGTCCAGCCAACCTCTCTAACATTTGGTCAAGGAAGGGAATGAGAAAATGATCTTTCCTAGTAGCAGTATTCAATTTCCTATAATCTATGCAAACACACCACCCATATTGGACTCGAGTAGAAACTAACTCGTTCTTGTCATTCCTAATCACGGTAATATTGTTCTTCTTAAGAATGACTTGAACAGGGCTGACCCACTCAATATCAGAAATGGGAAAGATAATCCTATGGTTTAACCACTCTGGCACTTCTTTCCTAACTATTTCATGTGAAGTTGGATTTAATTGTCTTTCGCGATCTCGGTAGGGCTTAGCATTGTCCTCCAAATGAATTTTACGATGCGTAATGGAATGACTAACACCCTTGATATCCCCTAAAGTCCAACCTATAGCTTTTATGTTCTCTCTAAGTAACGCAATTAGTCTGTCCTCTTAGTCTCGGTCTAGGTCAAAAGCCATAATCACCTGTAATAATTCATTGGTTCTTAGGAATGAATACTTAAGAGAGTCAGGAAGAGGCTTCAATTCAACAGAAACATGATAGGAAACAGACTCAGCAGTAGAAACAATAGTAAGCAGACAGTCAGCAGCAGAGCATAAGTCATCAAATTCAAACACATCATACTCATGCTCATCATCCATAAGAAAAGACCTATACTTAGTAGCAAACATATCATCAAATATAGAATATTCTACCCTATTAAGAGTAGAAAACCTCATATCATCAAAACTAGAATGTTGTCTAGGCATGTAGATGATGTTCAATTCTAAGGTCATGTTGCCAAGTGACAGTCTCATCATGTCATTCTTACAATAAATGAGGGCGTTGGCGGTGGCCAAGAAAGGATGTCTTAGAATCATAGGGGCTTAACTAGCAACATTAGACACCTTCTCAGTCTCAATCACGGCAAAGTTCACAGGGTAAATAAATTCACCAACTCTAATAAGAACATCCTCAACTATACCCTTAGGCAACCTCTTTGATCTATCAGCTAATTGAATGACAATCTTGGTAGGTTTCAGCTTACTTAACCCTAGCCTCTCATACTCAGTGGAAGGTATCAAGTTAACACTAACCCCTAAATCAAGCAAAACTCTCTGAATAAGCTGGTCTCCTATAACTATAGAAATAGTAGGACAACTGGGGTCCTTATACTTCACTGGGATTTGGTGAGAAATGATGGTACCAGTGACAGAGGCTAAGAAATCCTTCTTAGGGACACTAGTAGCTCTCTTGATGGCATAAAAATCCTTTAGAAACCCAGCATATGGAGGTATTTGTTGAATAACATCGAGTAAAGGGATGTTGATTTTGACTTAAGAGAAGGGCTCTCATCTTTTCAACATGAGCGTGATATTTCTTCTTAAGCCTATGGGGAAAAGGAGGTAAGGGTTTATGGACCATCTCAACAGAAGAAGGAGAAGAAGAATCCTTAGGAGGTGAAGGATCAACTGAATCAGAAGAATGTTCCTCCTTAGGTTCCTCTTTATAAGAAGGTGACTCATCACATAGAAGATTCACACAAAGCCCTGGGCCCTGATGGAATGAATTCTTTCTTCTTCCAGAAGTTCTGGGACATTATAGGCGATGATGTCTCTGTGGCAGTGTTAGAAATTCTTCATGGTCACCCGATCCCACCAATGGTTAAACACACCCTTGTGGCACTCATCCCTAGGAATCAAAGGCCAGAAGTAATTTCAGAATTTCACCAAATTAGTCTCTATAACGTGGTCTACAAGCTAGTAACAAAGGCGATTGCTAATTGTTTAAAACCTTTGTTGCCCTATATTATCAGGGAACTTTTGTTCAGGGGCATCTTATTTACAACAACATTCTAATTGTCTTTGAAATTTCCATGCAATGAAGGGTGACTCTAGAACAAATGGTGCAATGGCTGTAAAGTTAGACATGTCGAAAGCTTTGATAGAGTTGAATGGTTCTTCCTGTCCAATATTATGCTCTGACTAGGCTTCTGTCAGCAATGGGTTGATCTTGTTATGAAGTGCATCAAATGTGCCTCCTTCTCATTCCTTATTAATGGACACCCAGAGAGCCACATAATTCCAAGTAGAGGCATATGTCAAGGCGATCCTATCTGCCCATATCTCTTTCTCTTCTGTTCCCAGGGCCTCTCAAGTCTTCTCAGACATGCAGTTGAACGAGCCTCCATTCAAGGTTATTTAATCTGCTACAAATGCCCCGAAATCTCTCACCTTTTGTTTGCCAATGACACTATAATCTTTTATGGTGTGTAGCTAGATCACGCTGAAGCACCCAAAGATATTCTCCATAAATATGAACTTGCCTCTGGGTAGATAATAAGCTTTGTAAAGACTGACGTTATGTTTAGTAAGGGAGTTGCAGTTAAATGTAGGAACTAGATCACTCTCTGTCTTGACATCAGGGAAGTACTGTCCTATGAAAAATATCTTGGCACCCCCACTTTTGTTGGATGCTCTAGGAAAAAAATCCTTTCTCTTCCTGGTTGATTGTATCAAAAAGCAGCTATCGGGGTATATGGATAGATTGGTCTCTTGGCAGGGCAGGAGGTGGTGATAAAGGCTGTAGCCCAAGCCATCCTAACCTATATCATGGGTCTTTTCAAACTATCAAAAGAGTTATGTCATACTATTTAATCTTCAATCATTCGCTTCTGGTGGGGTCATAATCAGGGGGATCAGAAAATTCACTGGATCAATGCTTCCCATTTATGCAAGAGTAAGAACGATGGTGGCTTGGGCTTTCAGGACATGGGTATTTTCAATGGTGCACTTGCAAAACAAGTATGGAGGCTACTCAAAGATGGGAACTTACTTGTTGCTCGGCTTCTACGGACTAGATACTACCTGCATGGGGATCTTTTTAATGCATCCTTAGGAATCCACCCAAGCTTTACTTGGCGCTCCTTAATGGATGCAAGACAGGTGGTTCTATGTGGTTCTCGTTGGCTTGTTGGTGATGGGAGTTTGTTGAATGTATGGGATGATAGATGGCTATCTCGCCCACTCTCCTTCAAGCCAGTCACTCCAAAACCCATTGAGTGGTCCAACATCAAGGTCAGTGACCTCATAGACCGTGACTCGGCATCTTGGAAGACTGAGCTAGTGCGCCAAATCTTCCTGGAATGTGATATCGAGCTTATCCTAAGCATCCCTCTCTGTGACTCTTGGCCAACGAACAATCTTATTAGGCACCATCATCCGCAAGACCTTTTCTCTATTCATTCCGCTTATCATATGTTGGTCTCAAACTCCATTGCCAATGCTGGATCTTCCTCGAACCATGACAATTCCCTTTGGTGAGCAATATGGCAATGCCACATCCCGCCATGTATTCGGTTGTTCGGATAGAGAGCTGCGACAGGGGTTCTTCCCACTACCGAGTCAATTTTCAGGCGTATTCCTAACTTCTTCGAGAGCTGCAGTATCTATGGGCATGTTGAAGAAACAGATACGCATGCAGTTTTGGAATGCCCACTTGCGACTCAAATATGGCAAGGCTGCACCTTGGACCCCTCCCTTTGAGGTGGGAGATTCCGCACTTTCGCTGACTGTCTAGACAATGTGAGACAATCCTTGCAGGTAAATCAGTTTGGGGACTTCGTGGCTATCATGTGGGAATGTTGGAACGCCCGCAATCGTTTCATCTTCTGTAACTCGGACCAACACCCGAGATCCCTAGGGAAGAAGGCCATTGATTTTGTTACAAACTACCGCTGCATTCAGGAAAATGAGTCTCCTCCACCGATGACAAAGGACCCCTCTACATGGCATTCTCCCCTGGCAGGTTATCTTAAACTGAATTTTGATGGTGCATCTATTAATAATTCTTCCTCGGGTTACTGGATGAACCAGTTTCTACAGAAGAAGAAGAAGAAGAAGAAGAAGAAGAAGAATTTTGTAAGAAACTGTGATCATACTTAGAGGGTTCACTCGAAGTGCCTACTTGATTATCAATCTCTTCATTTAAGCGGAGAGATATAACTGTATTTACCTTCCTGACAAGCTTACTAGGGTTAGCACAAGAAAAAGAGGTGTGACCCTTAGGGTTCACCTCAGGCTGACTAGGAAAAGTACCTGGCTCCCTAGAAGATGATGCTAATTGGGAGAACTGTTCAATCATAATTCTCATCATTATTTCCATATTAGCATTAGTCAATATCTCCACATTACTATTAATTCTCCTCTCAATTTTACCGATGTCAGTGTAAGCAGGATGAGGTTGAACTTGAGCTATACGAGGTGGAGGTCTAGGTGCTTTGGGCACACCTGAAAAAGTCAGTCTTTGAAAATTATTAGAGGGATGAGAGATGGTCTGGGAGTTGTTCCTAGGAAGCACCCTAGGTTAGGAGTTAGAAACCGTAGCATTTGGCCACTATTCTAAGAAAAATTAAGGTGATTTCTTCACCTTGGATTATAATACTGAGAAAAAAGATCATTCTTAGGTCTCTAAAAAGCTATACTTGCTTGCCCCTATCTAGTTGATAACTGGTGAGCAAAATAAACACAAGCACTCAAAGAATGACCTAAGGCTTGATAGTGAGAACAAGACACCATAGAAGTCTGAGAAATCTGGGGAGTCTAAAGAGACAACCCCTTCAACATGTTCTCTAAAATAGCAATCTTAGACTCTAGGTGACTCACATCAGAGACAAAATGCAAGCTACCCCTAGCAAAGTTAGAACTTAGACTTTCACCCCTAGCGATTTTTGACTGCATAGTTTTATCAGCTAAATACTCTAAAATTGCCAAGCAGCAGTGGCACTCTTAGAAAGAAAGCCATTTTGACGCATGGACTCTAACATGGTTCTAATCTATTGGTCAAGTTCTTCATAAATAATTTGGCATAAATGTGCTTGGTCTAAACCATGAGATAACCCTTTTAACATGTTCTCTAAAACTACAATCTTAGACCCTAAGTGACTCACATCAGAATACAACCCACCTCGAGCAAACCCAGAACTTAGACCATCATCCCTAGTGATTTCCCACTACATAAATTTATCAGCTAAGTCATCTAAAAATTCCCAAGCAGCAATGGTGCTCTTAGAAAGAAAGCCACCCTAACACATGGACTCTAACATGGTTGTAGTCTGTTAGTCAAGTCCTTCATAAATAATTTGGCACAAACGTACTTGGTCTAAACTATGATAGGGAGACTGGGCCAACAAAATTTTGAACCTATCAAAGTATATCCAAAATGATTCCGTTTCTAGTTGCACAAATTGATTAATCTCATTCGTTAGCTTAACAGTCTTGGTATTAGGAAAATATTTTATTAAGAACAATCTAACAAAATCATTCCAAGAAGCAAAAGAATTAGTAGCCAATCTATCCATCCAATGTTTAGCAGCATCTTTCAAAGCAAAAAAAAATCAATTTCATTCGTGTAATATCAATATGGATATTAGGAAAGTGCATCATGGAACACACTTCTTCGAATTAGCTCAAAAACAAATAAGCATCCCCTAAACCTGTGAATTTAGGGAGCATTTGAGTATAGTAAGGTCTCAACTCGAAAGTCACATTTGGTCCTAAGTTAGGTAAAGTAAAACAAGATGGCAAAGCAGTCTTATGAGGATATGAAATATCACCCAAAAATCTCTTTCGTGCGATTTCTTATAATTCTAGTTCAGGCTTGGGTTCATGTTTGGGTTCCAAGTAAAGGTCAGGTTCACACCTAACAAGTTTTTTTACTTTCGAGATCTCTAACTCAACCAGTCATGCAAATCCCACACCCTCACAAAAGGATATCTTTTTGATCCTTTTTTTTCTATTTTTTTGGATTTTGGATTTTTTTAACTTGTTTTCTTTTGAATTTTTTCTTGCACAAAGAAGAACAAAAACAGAAAGTAAACTAATCCTAAGAACCAAATGAAAATAGAAAACTCAAAATACCAAAAAGAAAGTCAAAATAACTAAACCTAAACAAGCAATTTCTAAAAATAAAAATAAAATAGAAAATCTAACTCCTAAAATCAGAACCCTCTACACAGAAAACTCCACACAATCACAAGGAACATGAAAATATTTTTTTCAGTTTTTTTCTATCCTTGAACAGCATAAAAAATTTCAAACAGGGAATAATTTCTAAAAATAACAGCAAATTCTACAATATCCTAAAATCACATAAAAATTCACTTGGACTCTAAAAATCGTGAAGAATTTGCTAAAAATATCAGAAAAGAAACATTCACACTAGAACTACCCCAAACAATTCAAACAGAATTTAAAATATGTGAAAAACCTACACTGGTGTTGTTCCTGTTCTACATAGAAATTAGATCAGTTGGTACTTTTTTAGCATGTAAATCAACACTAAATAGGAAAATAAATTGACCCAAAACAAAAACAAAATCAAAATGCTAACTCAAATAAAAAAATAAAAAATAAAGAAATCGAAACTAAACTAGAACTGAATCTAATCAAAAATCAAAAATAGGAAAAAGAAAACGACTCAACTACTCAAAAAACTAAGCTACGACTGGACACAATCTAATTTCACAAACTCATCCCTGGCAACGGTGCCAAAAACTTATTGTAATTTTCTGCAATCGCACGATTTAACATCGTAGCAATTACGAGTGTCAATCCTTAAGGATGAATAGTGCAATTAGATCACTAGTAACTTCAAATAACATATGACTAAAAGCCTAGGCAAATACTATTAAGTATAAGTGCTATGCTTGTTTAAAGAGATTAGCTATAAACAGTGGCGAAGTCAGGAATTCGGGAGGTGTCGGAGACAAAATGGTAATTATAATTGAGTGATATCATTCCCCCTTTCTTCATTTAATACTGAGTTTTCGAATTTAGAATTTGAAGAGAATGATGATTCTTTAGTTATCCTTTTGAAATATCTATGTATCTTAAGTTAGAATTTAAAATAATCCACAAATTGAACAACTTTAGAATTAAAATTGGCAAATTAAACTCATAAATTAAGGCCGTATTTGGTAATCAGCTGTTAGCTGATTGCATTAGTTGTTAGGTGTCAGCTGATTGCATTAGTTGTTTGACTTAGCTGATTGTATTAGCTATTTGTGAAAAAAGTGTTTGGTGAAATTAACTATTTCTAACAAAACTATTTAATAAAATTCCACTTATGTCCATGACTCAATTTCATTATTTTTCTAACAAAACAACTTTTTATTAGGTATTTATTTTTCTTTTGGATATGAATTATGAATTAAGAATTATATATAACATTACACTTATACCTTTTCTAATTTAGTTAACAACCTCATTCCAAAACTTGATGAGTTTGGTGAATTGTTTAGAAAAAATACCCATTTTATGAGACCTAGATATGCTCTGGCAGGATGAACAACCAATGTTTCCTTTGGGTTCATCCTAAAGAAAATTAAATCCTTTAAATAAATTAGTCTCACTTCAATTAGTTGAACGAGTTACATCCTAAACATAGATGAAACTCGTAATAGAGAAGAAATATTTGAACACTGGAAGAGGGATATGAATAGTATCCTAAATTTGAACACTACGTGGACTGATGAAAATTTCGTAAATTATTAGAAAATATTTTTCGTAGCCCCAAAGTTTGACTGGTATGATTCATTAGGTGAAGAAGGTAATAATGTATTAAGAATGATGGAAATACCTGCTAGTCTAAAAAGCTATGCAAGGAAATTGAAACTGAATTTATCGGAGCTAAACTCGATTATAAAGAAAAAGCTAAAGAGTGGCAAAAGAAAGATTAATAACATAGAGCTCTAGAATATGAGACATCTGAAAAACCATATTGCTTAATTTAGTCAATATTATTAAAATATTAGACATAATGAAACCAATCTTTTATGATAAATTACCGTATCCCATAAATTCCATAATCAATAAAAATACATTACATGGCTGGAAAAAATAGATGTAATTGATACCCTTGGTACAAGAATTTCTTATTTAAGAACATGGATTAATGATCAATGTATTGATCTCCAAAAACAAAGGAAAATTGAGAAACAATTTCTAGCATTTAGGATAGCCCACGTCAATGGGGAAATGAACCTAAGAAAAGAAGAAAAAGAAACTTTTATAAGGAAAAGAGACTCAACATGCAGAAGGATGGACAAAAAATAAAAGGAAGTATTATAACAAGCCAAGCTCCAAAATACGAAGATTTTGTTAGAAAAAAATGCTTATTTGCGAGGAAAAATAACTACAAGTGTGTTAGTCATGTAAAGAAGTAGGACTTTTATCCAAATGAATGCAAAAATAGGAAAAACAACAAGCTTGTTGAAACTTTGCAAAGTTGAGATTATTTTGAGCTTAGTGAAGGCAAAGCACTTGACGTTGCATTGAAAATAACAAAGGAATTATTGAGATAGTAATGAAAGACAAATATGAAGAAAGTGATTATAAAGAAACTAGTTATTTGATGAAAAGTAGCTCAATTAGTCTTGGCGACCTTCATATAGAAGAATTTATCATAGATAATGAGAATGAGGAGGTTAAAAGATATTGCGTCCATTTGTTAATATAGAAAAATATGATCTATGAAAAAATCCATTCAATTAAAAGTATGTATGCAAAATGATGGAAGGAGATCTAGAGATCAAACACTCTGAATATGATGTAGAGAAGTTAATCTCATTAATTGGCAAAATATCCATGAGTATAGTCACCAAAAAAAAAATAGATATATCTATGCTGAAAGCGTCCAAGTTCAAATTACACCATTGTGGTATTACAGCAAATACATCGGCCTTTATGCTTTACTCTTTGATATTAGGCATACTAAATTTAATAATTAAGTTATCACACGGATTAAGACTAATCTGTGTAATGGTTTACAATTCAATTGCCAACCTGAATATTATGTGAGCCTAAAAGATGAATCTGCTAAAAACTTTTTACCCCTAAAGATAAAATAGTTGGAATGGATATGAAGAGAAGAGACTACCCACTAAGGACCTTTTGGAAAATAATCTACAAATTAGATAGTACCATAGACCCAAAAGTGAGATAATAATAATAGAGTCAGAGAAATTTAAAAGTGTTGAATTCCAAGAGTACACGACCACAAGAGGGGGGGTGAATTGTGGCATCTGATTTTTACCTATTTACTGACAAACAGCTTTAGACCCTGATTGCAGAGACTGTTTCTGAATGACGAACAGTTTTGGGCCTTGTTTGCAGTGGCTGTTTCCAATTGGTTCAGAAGCGAAAACCAAGTAGATAAAAGCGGAAATAAAGCACACACGATTTTTACGTGGAAAACACCTCTAGCCCAACTAAGGTGTGAAAAACCATGACCTACCTCGTGTAGGATTTAACCACTTCACTAACGGGCTGAACACGTTACAAAAGTAACACTCCTTGTTACAACTTGTAACCCACGTAACCTTCTTCTCTAAGACAGGTTACACCACGTCCAAATCTCTCTAGATTGGACACGTCCAAAGTCCACACGACTAAGGACACACTCACTCACTTTTGATCTGAGATCAAGGATACAAAACACCTTACTGGGGTGCTTCTGACTTAAGCAGATGTAAGATACAATGAAGTCCTAGTATGCCAATAGTTTTGAAAGCTCAATTTTTGCACAATCTTGTCACGGTTTTTTCTTTTGAAATGTAGCTCCAGAAATCTCAATGTGTTTGTGAAAGAAACCGATTTTTCCCTTGTGTATCTCTGCCGAAAGTAGTGAAAAGATTTTCTTATTTAACCAAGCAAGCCCAACGGCTAACGCCTTCAAAAAAGATAGAAAAATCTTCTGATTTTAGCAGCTTAGAAGATTTCTTCAGATTTCCAACGGTTAGGAACAAAGAAGATAAGATTCTCCTAAAATATAGGGATTTGATACTCACGGGATAAAAACTGATTAGCCACTTAATATAGCCGTGTAATTTAGCCCAAAAAAAGGATAAAAATCTTGGTTTCAAAATTTGAATCAATCATGGCCTAAAAATAAGGAATAAAGATTTTTCGAATTTTGAAAAAAAATCTCTAGCAAAAATGGTTTTGCAATCTGCTACATATATATAATAAATAATAATCTTTTTAGGACTTAACTAATCAGCCTAGGATTTCATAAAAGGATTCTTAGAGCAGCCAGCCAACCAAAAGAAATTTTTAGGTAAAACGGATGTGGCCGCTGCAGTTTCAGGAACACCCTAGGCACCCTGTTTGCAGGGTTGTTTGGAAATGGTGTTCTGAAGCAAATCTCGAAAACCGTTTCAAGAAGTGTTAGATTGAGACTTTCAAGATTGGCATATTAACAAGAATCTAAAAGATAAAACCTAAATCAAATCGAGACTTCTTGTTGTAAGAATTAGTCATCTTGTCGAGGATGGATGTGCAACTCCAAACACCTTGGTCACCTTGATTACTCGGGCGATCTTGTATCGCTAAATGTAGGAACTTGGTCTTTAAGACTTAGTCAGCTGTTGTCGAGATTTGTTGTGTGCTGATCTTTGTGTCACTGAAGCTTGGAACCTATTCTTAAAACTTGTTCTCAACATTTAGTAGACAGAACAGGTAAGTAGGATCAATACAAACAACTGTGTAGGACCTGTTTGGAGAGCTTGTTTGGAACAACATTACTCAAGCAAGTATGCTACACTTGGATTTGTTATCATCAAAACTTTATACAGTTAGTTCAACAATTTCCCCCTTTTTGATGATGACAAACCAAGTGACCATATTGACAAGAAAAAGATTTTATTTTCGTAAGTGCCTTGAGTGCTGATATATATCCACACAGGTGCTAGGTCAGTCAAAAAACATATGTAAGTATAAAGACTAATGACTCAACCGTTCAACTCAACCAACCGTTCAACTCAACCTAGGTCCACTTATCTTCCCCCTTTTGGCATCATTAAAAAGGTACAAACAACAGTCAGAACATGGTGTTTGCAAGTGAATCACATAAGACATAGCAAGAGATAAGCAAGATATAACAGAACCAGATATGTCATTGAAAGTCCGGAAGGTGCAATACAAAAAAAAGGAAACACAGAAAGAGACGGGGAAGAGAACTCTAGGAAACATCCGATGAGAACAGGTTACAAGGGTTGATTATGGCTGCGGAGGAGGGAGTTTGGTAGCGAGGGAGGAGAGAAGGGCAAAGAGATCTTCATGACGCTTGGCAGATAGCGCCTTCTCTTCTTCTAGGGCAGCCTTGACGGCTGTGAGCTCATCCTTAAGGCGGGAGTTATCCGCTAAAACAGCCTCAACTTTGACTGATGACCTCCCAGAAACAGGAGGTTTGGGTGTTCGGCTCCCCTGTTTGGAGACCGAGCCCTCAGCCAGAGTATATCCACACCCCATGAGGGTGTCACTCCCTATCTCATCAATCACTTGAGCAGCCACCCTCCTTTTGAGCTCTATCCCAAAGTGCTCAAAAACCCTCGTCAGTAGAAAACCATACCCAAGATCATGTGCCCGGGTGGTGTTTGCAATACGCCTAATATAGCGGATCATAAGAACAGGAAGGTTGAGGGGTTCCTCCCTATCCAAAAGATCCACCAGGCACTGATCAAGAGCATCAGCCTGGTTTCTACCTTGACCTCTTGGGATGATGTTCTTTATGACAAACATAAAGAGCAGTTGGTGCAGAGAGGTCATCTCACCCTTCTTCACGGATGTGGGTGTTTGCAGGCCCTGGTTTTGACTCAACCGCTGTGAAAGCTCCAGCAGCCTGGCTGTCCCTAGGACAGACTTATCCTCCCTCACATACACATCAAAGCCAAGTGAGGGAACACCCAAAATCATACCCAGAGTTTGTGCATCAAATTGCACCTGTGTATCGCCAATTGTACTTGTCACCACCCCTTCGGTGACAGCACAATTGGCATAGAACTCAGCCAAGTCTGGTACAGAACACCCCAGCTGGGTGTTCGTGAAGAGGTCCAGCCAGTTCTGGGCATGCAGCTTCTGTAGGAACACCCCCAACCCCTGTTCCTCGAAAAAT
Organism: Carnegiea gigantea; assembly: GCA_029747015.1. NCBI lineage: Eukaryota > Viridiplantae > Streptophyta > Magnoliopsida > Caryophyllales > Cactaceae > Carnegiea > Carnegiea gigantea. The sequence continues at coordinate 232,215 of JAKOGI010000909.1, read as the reverse complement.
TGAACTCTCACTATCTTCCCCCTAACTACATTGCGCTTAAGCAGATGCGCAATCTTGGTAGAAACAGGAGAGGCAGTAGACTTTTTGGCTCTTTTGAGGGGAGGAACAGAAGAAGCAGTCTCGGGTTTAGCTGATTTTGAGACTGGAGCAGTAGAGGTCTTTCTTTTGCGAGGGGGGAGAGTGGAGGTTATCTTGGAAGGAGAAGGAGATTGAGTTTGTTCTTCTGAGGACTCGGAGAACACCGATGTCCCCTATTTAAAGAGGGTGTTCTCAGTAGCAGAGGAATCTGAAGAATCCTCAGAGGAAGAGGAAATTTCCTCTATTACCGGAGTAGTTGATTTTGTGGTACGCAGAGTAGACTGAAAAGCAATTCGGGTAGATTTGCGGGTTGGTTGGGCAGTTTTTGGAGGAGAGGGGGCTGAGGTTTTTGAGGTTTGAGGCCTTGGTTGTGGCCTTGATCTAGGCGTTCTGCTACGTCTAGCCACTGTTTTGACCCTTTTTCTCTTCTCTCTGGATTGAGGAACCGGAGTCACTGATTTGGTTGCTGCAGGAGGGATGTCTATGCCACTACTTCCCCCTGCCTCAAGAGACTGCTCAGCCGAGTCTCCTTGAAGACCAACTCCCAAATCGTCCTTAAACACCTCCTCATAGGACTCAGACCCTGTTTCGGGTACTGTTTCTTTTTCAGGAAACAGCCCGAAAGAACAGGGCTCAGAGAAATCAAAGAAACCAACATGGGACTCAAAGGCTTCATCTTGGGACCCAAGATTGCCACCAATTTCCCCAGTTGAAGCAAAGTTCTTTTCAGTGAGGGGACAAACAGTCGATCCCTCAAACACCACCAATTCCCAACCAAAATGGTAGGGAATATCTTTCAAACCCAAGCCCACTGATTTCAGGTCGACACTCTTCAAAAATCTAAAAGGTTTGAAGCTGATTGGGCGAGGAGGAGTGGAAGGTTTACCTTCTAGAATCGCCATTAAAAACGGCGAGAAGGCAACAGGGGCAGGACCTGCTCGTGAGGCTGGTGCGGGTGTCCTGCTACCCTGAGATTTTGAACCAGAACTTCCAGAGCCGTTGAAGGAAGCCATTTGAGCAAGAATTGGAGAGAGATTAGGGTTTGAGTGAAAGGAAATTGCCGGGTATTCGAGAGAGAGAGAGAGGTGTGATGAGAGCAAGAGGCAAAGATTTGGAGATTTAAAGAGAGAGAGCATGTCAAATCTTTAAAGATTTACCCATTACAACGGGTAGATTATTACTAGCCGCCCGCGCATGCCTCAGGAAGGAGGAAAATTTAAAGGCTAGACACAACTTGTTTCACATACTAACAATCAAGGAGCGTACCTGTTCTTGCTGCTTGATCTTGGAGGAGATTCAACGGTAACAAGATAATAAAGGCAATCATATTAAATTTAAACGAATGCCAGCAGCTGCAAATAATGCACATATACTAAAATAGCACAGAATTGATTGCAAACAATTTTTATTAAACACATTGTACCTTCAACCTATGGAAGTTACAAACAGGGGGAGAGAACAGGGTACTTAGGTTGTTTCAATCAAACCTAGTTCAAGTCTATTTTTCTCAAATTGATCTCTACTTAGCGCCTTGGTGAATATATCAGCAATTTGGTTTTCTATGGCACAAAAATTCATTGAGATCAACCCTTTTTCAACATTGTCTCTTAAGAAATGATGACGTATGTCAATATGTTTAGTTCTTTTATGTTGACACGGATTTTTGGCAATATTAATTGCACTTGTGTTATCACAAAAAATAGGTATGCATCCAGTGTCAACACAAAAGTCTTTGAGTTGTTGTCTTATCCACAGTAATTGAGCACAACATGAAGCAACTGCAACATATTCAGCTTCTGCTGTGGACATGGCAACTGAATGTTGTTTCTTGGTTGCCCAAGATACCAAACAAGGTCCAAGGAAATGAGCCATACCTGTGGTGCTTTTTCTATCAACCAGGAAGCCTGCATAGTCAGCAACAACAAATCCAACAAGATCAAAATTGCAACCTCTAGGATACCATAGAGCTAAATCAGGTGTATGTTTTAAATACCTTAGTATCCGTTTAACAACGTTAAGGTGAGTTTCTTTATGATTAGACTGAAAACGGGCACATAAACTAACACTGAAAACAATGTCGGGCCTACTAGCGGTAAGGTATAAGAGTGACCCTATCATGCCCCTATAGAGTTTCTCCTCAACTGAGGGACTCCCATCATCCATTACCAACCTGGTAGAAGGCGAAATGGGAGTATCAATGGGCTTGGCCGACTCCATTCCAAAACGCTTAAGTAGTTCCTTAATATACTTTTGTTGATGGATCATGGTGCCGTTTGAAGTTTGCTTGATCTGTAAGCCTAGAAGAAGTTAAGCTCACCCATCATGCTCATTTCAAACTCACTCCTCATCATTTTTGAAAATTCATTGCATAAATCATGATGAGTTGCCCAAATATGATGTCATCAACATATACTTGGATAATCAACAGATGTTCCCCCTTAGATTTTAGAAACAAGGTATTATCTACCTTGCCTCTTCTAAAATCATTTTCAAGTAAAAAGCTTGACAATCGTTCATACCAAGCTCTAGGAGCTTGTTTTAGACCATAAAGCGCTTTGTCAAGTTGAAAAACATGGTTTGGAAATTCACTGTTTTCAAAACCAGGGGGTTGTTTGACATACACCTCTTCTTTAAGGTATCCGTTTAGGAATGCACTTTTGACATCCATTTGATATAGCTTGATCTCCATATGAGCTGCAAAGGCTATTAGGATACGAATAGCCTCAATCCTAGCAACAGGTGTGAAGGTTTCTTCATAATCGATCCCTTTTTCCTGATTGTAGCCTTGAACCACCAGCCGTACCTTGTTCCTAGTGACTGTTTCGGACTCGTCCAGCTTGTTCCGAAACACCCACTTGGTTCCAATGATTGTTCTATCTGTAGGCTGGGGTATAAGGTGCCACACCTTGTTCCTTTCAAATTAGTGAAGCTCTTCTTGCATTGCTGTGACCCAATTTGCATCTGCAAGAGCTTCATTGACATTCTTTGGCTCAATGTTAGAGAGAAATGCATAGAAAGCGCAAAAATTCTTAAGCTTAGATCTCGTTTGCACCCCAGTATTTATATCAGACAAGATTTGATCAAGGGGGTGTGAACGATGATGCTTCCAAGCTCATGGAGTTAGGGGATCCACAGACACACTTTCTACTCTGGCTTGGATAGTTGAAGAATCAGGTTCAGAAACAGCTTCTGAGCCTGTTCCTGCACCTGTTTGCAGGCCTGCTCCTGAGGAACTGGACTGGTGTTGTCCCGAATAGGGTTCAACGTTGCTTCCCCCTGTTTGGTCCTCACCTTGCCTGCCGTTCTGAGGAACAGCTTCAGGACCCGTTTTCTCCACGGTGTTCTTACCTTGTTCATCTTGGTGCAACACTTCTTTTCGAACAAGACCTAATTCAAATCCTTCCTACTGTGCATCATTCTTGCTCAACGAGTTAGATTTATCAAAAAGCACATGCACACTTTCCTCAACACACAAGGTTCTTTTGTTAAACACTTTGTATGCCTTACTATGTGAGGAATAACCGAGAAATATTGCCTCATCACTCCTAGGATCAAACTTCCCTAAGGCATCCTTCCCATTGTTATGCACAAAACACCTACAACCAAATGTTCTTAAATGCATGATGTTGGGCTTTCTACCTTTGAAAAGTTTATAGGGAGTTTTGTTCAAAATAGGTCTAATCATGCATCTATTTGTAATGTAGCATGATGTGTTCAAAGCTTCTGCCCAAAAGTTCCTAGGAAGACCACTAGCAATAAGCATTGTTCTAGTCATGTCTTCTAGGGTGCGATTTTTACGCTCAACCACCCCGTTCTGTTGGGGTGTTCTTGGGGCTGAGAAGTTGTGATCAACACCATGTGCATTACAATAGTTTGTAAAGCTTGCATTTTCAAATTCAGTACCATGATAAGACCTTAAACTAACTAAAGAGTGTCCTACTTTCCTTTCAACCCTTTTGAGAAAGGCAATAAAATTCTCAAAAGTTTCATCCTTGGATGCCAAGAACAGGGTCCAAGTAAATCGAGAGTAATCATCCACTACAACCAGCACATACCTCTTCCCACCTCTACTTGCTATCCTCATAGGACCACATAGATCAATGTGTAACATTTCGAGAGGTCGGGTAGTGCTAACACAATTTTTTGATTTAAAAGACGATCTGACTTGTTTGCCTTTTGCACAAGCTTCACAAACCTTGTCATCATTGAATTTGATGGAAGGTAGTCCAACAACTAGGTCTTTGGAAACAAGTTTGTTCAAAAGAGTGAGACTTGCATGACCTAGTCTCTTGTGCCAGAGCATTATATCATCATTTAAAGCGCTCAAACAAGTCAGATTGTTTTGGGGAAGTGTGGAAATACATACTTTGTAAACATTTTTGTGACGCTTCCCCCTTAACACGACATCTCCTGTGTTTGAGTTTATAACTAAGCAACGTGTTGGTGAGAACACTACTAGGTTTTTCTTGTCACACAGTTGGGACACACTAAGCAGATTGTGCTTTAAGCCATCAACTAGATAAACATTATCAATTGAGTGGGAATGGGACTCACCAACCCTACCTATACCGACAATTGTCCCAGACTTGCCGTTTCCAAACGCCACACTCCCACCATCCGAAGCTGTAAGTGAGAGAAAGTTGGATTTTTCACCGGTCATATGCCTCGAACACCCACTATCAACATACCACAGCTGCTTGTTTTCAAGGTTGTTCCCTAGGCTGTTTGTTGGGTTGTTTGCTGGGTTGTTCTCTCTCACTTTAGCCTGCAAAACAAATCAAGGGTTAGTTCTGGGAATCCAGATCCACTTGGGTCCCATTCTTTTAGACAGATAAATCTCATCTTTCCTAATCCAGATTTGTTTTACATAACCTTCATTTCTTTCAATGGCATACCTTCTTGAAGGACAAGTATATCGATAATGACCGGTTTTACCACAATGAAAGCAAACAATATTTTCAGGTAATCCAACATACTTTCTATTGACTGGGTAAGAGGTCCTTTTAGGAGCAAAACCTAGTCCCTTTTTATTTTGACTGTGGTGAGTGTTTAGCCATTCAAGCGCTTTTGAGGACTTGTTCCATAGCCTGTTTGTGGCGAGATCAGATTCTAATTTTTTTATTTTCGCCAACAGGTTCTTGTTTTCAGCAAGTAAGGACTCAACCTTTTCTTTCAACTATAGGGATTCCTTTTCTGCTTTGGCTAAAGTAACAGACTGAGTCTCTTCTTTCAAGATCAAGGATTCCTTGAAGTTTTGGTGTAAAAAGGATATTTTCTTTTCAACCTCAAGTTTTTCACTCTTGAGGATCTCATTTTCTAGTTCTAGGTCTCGGACATCTCTTTTCAATTCTGCACAAGTATCCATCAATGAATACAACAATTCTTCAAGAGTTGCCTTATTGAGACCACGTACCTTGTTCTTGAGATCAGTAAGGCTGTTTGTTGACTCATCATCTGAATCCGTGTCACTTTGTGCCAGGAGAGCTACAGCACCTTCATCAGTTTCAGACTCTTCTTCATCTTCAGAGGAGTCACCCCAGGCAGCCACCATTGCTTTCGAGAATCGTTTCCCAGAACTGTTTGCAGCTTGTTTTCTACCTTGTTTCCTGGGGTGTTCGTGCTCTTGCACTTCTCGAAGTAAGGGACAGTTTTTCACTATGTGGTCTGTTTTGCCACATTTGAAACACCCAGTAAACTGTTCTCGGGGGGTGTTTCTGGTTTTGTTGAAATCCTTCCTTTTGTTGTTTTCTTTGACTTTCTTGAAGAATTTCTTGAACTTTCGAGTCATCATAGCCATCTCTTCTTCCTCAAGATCAGAATCATCATCTTCTTGTGCTTTTAAGGCAAGTCCTCGATCTTTCTTCATCTCCTCTTTCTGTTGAGAATTTTTTCTCAGTTCGTATGTTTGGAGATTACCAATCAACTTGTCTAGGGTGATCTTGTTCATGTCTTTGGCTTCTTGGATGGCTGTTACCTTGGCTTCCCATGATCGAGGCAAAATCCGTAGAATTTTCCTTACCAACTCTTCAGTGGTGAAGGATTTTCCCAGGGATTTTAACTCGTTTGTTATGTGAGTGAAGCGGGTATACATATCCATCACATTCTCACGATCACTGTTGAGCGGTAAATTTACCTATTTTACGTGCTTCTTTCACCCACTTTTAGCTCGTATAATAACTTAATTCTTAGGATTTTACCTTGTTTTATTTATGTTTGGTAGGAAATAACTCCAAATCAAGCAAACGTCGCAGAAAGGGACGAAGATGGGACAAAACGATGAAAATCAGCGAAAACAGGCGAAAAACAGCAGTGCACGGCCATCCTGCAGGGAGGCACGACCGTGCACCGGTGGCCGAAGCCACGCACGGCCAGCACGGCCAGGCGCACGGCCGTGCGTTCTGGCCGTGCGTGGTGGCGCACGGGCGGCCGTGCGTGGTGGCACGGCCGTGCGTCGGGCCTGCGTTCGCGATATAACCCCTTTTTGCCAGTTTGTTCGGGGAGTTCGTTCGGGGTTTCTCCTTGGGCGATTTTCTAGGTTAGTTTAGGTTAGGTTTATCCAATAAAAACCTCAATAGGAGGATTAGATTAGGATCTCAGTTGTTTGTATTTTGGGATTCTTGCTTGTGGATTTCAAGTTCTTCAATCAATTCAAGCATAAGTTTCCCTCTTCCTTTTCTCTATTTATTTCATTGTTCTTGTTTATGTTTTGTTAGTTTTAATTCTTGTATTTGATTTGCCTAAGTTTATATGTTTGGTTTTCATTGTTGATTCATGTTATCTAGTTGTTTGAATTCGTTTTATTTCATTGCCTTTGTTTCGTTCTTCGTGTTCATGTTCTTATTTGTTAGTTTAGGTTTTCATTCGTTTTTGATGATTAGTTGTTAGATTTTGTTGGCTTGGATTGTGATTAGCCTCTTGATGGCTAATTAATCTTGTACTAGGCCTAATCATGCCCAATCTTTGCCTAGAACATAGAGTTTTCCTTCACGCCCGCCAAGTGTTCGATGAAATGCCTGAGAGGGCTTTCATCCATATTTTTGGGCGATTGACTTATGCTGAGAGGTGAGGTCAATTTGCTAGTGTGGGAGAGGGAATAGCCGAGTTCGGGACACGAAAGTAGTATCCGAATCGAGTTAGGTCCGGGGTTGCTAGTTTTGTGGTTTAACTCGCCTAACCCCACGAAAGTAGGTGGTTACACGAGTTAGACTAGCTCATGACCCTTGAGAGAGGGCTTGGGTGGTCTTTGATGGTGCAACCGACCATCTCTTGTTCATGGTGTGGTTCGGGTAGGTTAGGACCTGTCTTGATTAGTTGGTTCATCACTTGGTGAAATCACAACTCCAAGTCGTTTGTTTCTGTATTTGTAGCGTAGTTTAGTTTCCCCTTCTCACCCTTCGATCCTGCCTAGCTTGAGACGCTCTAGTGAACTCTGGTAGTTGGAAACCCAATTCCCTGTGGACGACACCCCAAGTACTCAACGACATACCTTGCACTTGGGGTTTATAAATATTAAAACTCTGTTTTTCATGCAACAAGTTTTTGGCGCCGTTGCCGGGGAGTTGGCTTTTTCGATATAGGGGTTCACTTTAGCATTCGAGGCTAGGCCTTTTTAAAAAATCCAAAAAAAAAAAAATTTTTCAAAAGAAAAAAAAAATAATTTCAATGGCAATTTTCCATTTTCCCCAATGTGAGCAAGAATTATTTTACCGTTATTGGGATCGTTTACATGCTTATCTTGCTCAATGTGCTTCTTGTGGATGTTTATATGGGAAATGGGAAATGGGAAATATTGCATGTTGTTGATGAGGGTGTGAATTGTGAGACCCGTGCTCTTTTGGAGCATTGGGATTTCTATGCTCGAAATGTTGATGAAGCTTGGGAATTACTTGAGTGGTTGGCTTGGGATACTTATGAATTTGAAACTAGTTGTTTTGATTCTTGTACCCCACCCCCTTGCATCCCTAATTGTGCCCCTCCTGTGTGCGAAATTTGTCATTGTCCTGATCACATCGGTAATTCTTGTCCCTATTATATTTCTAATGAAAGCTTTGCTAGACTTAACAATATGATAGAGACAATGAATAAGCAACAAGTTGAGTTTGCTGAGTTTGTTAATAAAATGCGGGAGTATGACCTATCACCTGAGACTGACCCTAGTTCTAGTACTCCTAGACTTGATGTCAATCTGTGTGATGATGGTGCGTCTTTTCCTCCTCTAGAATCCGGACTAGAGGACGTACTTGACCCTCCCTTGACCACTTCACTCACTGTTGCTTCATCCTTTCCTAATACCCTTTGGGACAACACTGCGCTTATCATGACCTTTCCTGATACACCTTTCCCTTTAGCTCAGTCGACGGAGTTTGAGGTAGGTGAGACCTTTGGCGTTAGCGCTAGTGTTGAGGTGGATGATACTTGGTCTGAGTCCGACAATGTTTCTATTGAGGTGCATACTTTTTATGGGACTCCCACAGGGACTTCATGCATGGATGTTGTGGTTGCAGGGCCAACTAGTCCTGATTTTATTGATAATATATCCCCCACCTCTCTTGATACATCCCATGCTTCCTATTCATGTTCACCACCCTCCCATTCCCCCAAGTGTTGTGATTTGTCACTTATCGATTCTCTTGTGATACTTGAGGGGAATGAGGCTGCCTGCCATAAGTCTCTAGGTACTTTTAGAGGTATGACCCTTTCCTTGGCCCTTATTGTCTGTACCTAGAGGGCATGCCTGGAGAAATCGTATTGATTATTACCTTCGATTATTCTGCTGATTTCTCACAGGTATTTGGTGAGTTTAAGAGGGCACTAACTTTGTTTGCTCCATCTTTACCAGTGTTCTCTTACTCACACCATTCTGAGCTACATGCAGCTATGCATGATAAGCTCCTGCGAGCTTTGACTGCTTCCGAGCTGACGACTCGCATCTTGAGCGGCAAGGAGTGGCTGATGCTCCTTAAGTCGTCATGGCATAGTTCGGGTACATTCAGTACCCGACCTGGTATACTCGTTCTCACTCTTCTCCCCCCTTCTTTTTCTTTTTCTTTTCTTTCTTTTTGTTTTTATTTAGTTGTGGATATTAGGATTGTGTTTTTGGTTGGTGATCATCTTGTGGTGAAATGTGGATGTTGCTGAGCCGTTGTTGGCTGTGATCACCATTTTTGTGTTTCTGTGTTTTTTTTATTGTGTTGTGATTGGTGGTGTTGTTGGCTTGGTATATATTTCTTGTTGGTGGTGCTAGTTTGGTATATATGTGTGATCTTGTTTTTGATTGGGCGAGATTGCGTTTTTGGGAGAGTGTGTTAGCTTGTGTATATATTTGTCGATTTTGTATGTCTTGTGTTTGTTTTTGTTTTCTTTATTTTTGTGTGTTGGTGATGACTCATGGCTCCCAATGAGGACATTGTGAGATTTCGGTGTGGGGGTGGGTCATCTCCCCTTTTCTTTTTATTTTTGTGAAAATTTTTCATTTTTGTGTAAATTTTTCAAATTTTCTCTTTTTTGTATAAATTTTTCTTTTCCTTTTGAATTTAGGGGAGTTTTGTACTATTTAGATCAGTCTTAATCTCCGGTACCTTGACTATTAGCTCGTATGTAAGTATAATGTGCATGATAAAGGTTCATCCCCAATCTGTCGTTTTAGGTCTTAGTTCTAACCCCAACAGTCCATTGTAATTTTGTAATCCAGTCCTGATTTATGTATTATCATCATCCTACATTCTTAGTCTTCCATGATTGACTCCCCCACTTGTCTACTGCATAGCTCCCTTTATATGTGCTGGCACCCCCATTTTCTAAAACAAAAGCAAAAACAAACAAATTCAAGCGCTACTGGGTGTATCCCTTTGAGGCGTGGCATGAGTTTGTAATGAAAAAAAATAATGGAAAAGAAAAACAAGTGGGGAAGAAAAGAGTTGGAAATGACAAGTACCCCTTTGAGGCATGCGCTACTGGGTGTTACCCTTTGAGGCAATACTGCTACTGGGGAAGCCTGCTTTCCATGCTAGCCATTCGAAAAGGTAGCTTGTGTCAATTGCGTGGGATTGAGTTTGGTTTTGGTAGGCTTAGTTTCAGGGTGATGATACACTTGCACACAGGCACCAGGATGGATTCATTATTTTCATGCGTTGTGGGGTGAAAAGCTGATATCTGAATGCCATTCTTTGGGATGATGTGTCCTGAAATGCATATAACGCTTGTGTACAGACTAATACTTGAGCTACTAGGGGATTTTGGTTGATCCGAACGTGTACAGTTCACCCGGATGTATATATTTTGTTTTGTCATTTTCATTTTTCGATTTTGTTTTCCCTTTTCTTTGTTTTCCCTTTTTGAGATTTTGTGGGTATATCTTCTGCAAACCCTCACGAGACCTTACTCGTCCACTTGGGGTGACCAAGGGGTTTAAAGGGCTTGTTGCATACGCTAAATGCAACCGTGATTCCTACGAAAGTGAGTTAGTTGTTTACTTTAGTTTTTCTTTTATTTTGCTCGAGGACGAGCAAAAGATAGGTGTGGGGGTGTGTTGAGCGGTAAATTTACCTATTTTACGTGCTTCTTTCACCCACTTTTAGCTCGTATAATAACTTAATTCTTAGGATTTTACCTTGTTTTATTTATGTTTTGTAGGAAATAACTCCAAATCAAGCAAACGTCGCAGAAAGGGACGAAGATGGGACAAAACGATGAAAATCAGCGAAAACAGGCGAAAAACAGCAGTGCACGGCCATCCTGCAGGGAGGCACGACCGTGCACCGGTGGCCGAAGCCACGCACGGCCAGCACGGCCAGGCGCACGGCCGTGCGTTCTGGCCGTGCGTGGTGGCGCACGGGCGGCCGTGCGTGGTGGCACGGCCGTGCGTCGGGCCTGCGTTCGCGATATAACCCCTTTTTGCCAGTTTGTTCGGGGAGTTCGTTCGGGGTTTCTCCTTGGGCGATTTTCTAGGTTAGTTTAGGTTAGGTTTATCCAATAAAAACCTCAATAGGAGGATTAGATTAGGATCTCAGTTGTTTGTATTTTGGGATTCTTGCTTGTGGATTTCAAGTTCTTCAATCAATTCAAGCATAAGTTTCCCTCTTCCTTTTCTCTATTTATTTCATTGTTCTTGTTTATGTTTTGTTAGTTTTAATTCTTGTATTTGATTTGCCTAAGTTTATATGTTTGGTTTTCATTGTTGATTCATGTTATCTAGTTGTTTGAATTCGTTTTATTTCATTGCCTTTGTTTCGTTCTTCGTGTTCATGTTCTTATTTGTTAGTTTAGGTTTTCATTCGTTTTTGATGATTAGTTGTTAGATTTTGTTGGCTTGGATTGTGATTAGCCTCTTGATGGCTAATTAATCTTGTACTAGGCCTAATCATGCCCAATCTTTGCCTAGAACATAGAGTTTTCCTTCACGCCCGCCAAGTGTTCGATGAAATGCCTGAGAGGGCTTTCATCCATATTTTTGGGCGATTGACTTATGCTGAGAGGTGAGGTCAATTTGCTAGTGTGGGAGAGGGAATGGCCGAGTTCGGGACACGAAAGTAGTATCCGAATCGAGTTAGGTCCGGGGTTGCTAGTTTTGTGGTTTAACTCGCCTAACCCCACGAAAGTAGGTGGTTACACGAGTTAGACTAGCTCATGACCCTTGAGAGAGGACTTGGGCGGTCTTTGATGGTGCAACCGACCATCTCTTGTTCATGGTGTGGTTCGGGTAGGTTAGGACCTGTCTTGATTAGTTGGTTCATCACTTGGTGAAATCACAACTCCAAGTCGTTTGTTTCTGTATTTGTAGCGTAGTTTAGTTTCCCCTTCTCACCCTTCGATCCTGCCTAGCTTGAGACGCTCTAGTGAACTCTGGTAGTTGGAAACCAAATTCCCTGTGGACGACACCCCAAGTACTCAACGACATACCTTGCACTTGGGGTTTATAAATATTAAAACTCTGTTTTTCATGCAACAATCACCCATATCAAACAACTCGTATTGTCTCATGAGTAACTCAATGCGTGATTGTTTGACTTGACTTGTTCCTTCATGAGCTACTTGTAAAGAATTCCATATTTCTTGAGCTGACTCACATTCTGAGATGCGAGTATATTCATCGGGTCCTAGGCCAAAATAGAGAAGTTTCTTGGCCTTGGCATTCTTTTCCATTTTCTTGTAATCCTCAGCATCATATTCAGTAGGATATTTGGGAACCTTTTTTCCATCTTCAAGAACTTTCGTGGGAACAAGGGGCCCGTTCTTGATGAGCATCCATAACTCGTAATCTTCAGCTTGTATATAGTTCTCCATCCTGTTCTTCCACCAACTGTAGTGTTGGCCATTGAAATAAGGTGGTCGAGTGATGGATTGGCCCTCAAGTATGCCTTGTGGTGTACTCATTTTCAGAATCTCTCAAGGTGTTAACCTTTTAGAAGAGAACCCGCTCTGATACCACTTGTTGAATTCTAAGAGTACACGACCACAAGAGGGGGGTAAATTGTGGTGTCTGATTTTCGCCTATTTACTGACAAACAGCCTTAGACCCTGATTGCAGAGACTGTTTCTGAATGACGAACAGTCTTGGGCCTTGTTTGCAGTGGCTGTTCCTAATTGGTTCAGAAGCGAAAACCAAGTAGATAAAAGCGGAAATAAAGCACACACGATTTTTACGTGAAAAACACCTCTAGCCCAACTGAGGTGTGAAAAACCACGACCTACCTCGTGTAGGATTTAACCACTTCACTAACGGGCTGAACACGTTACAAAAGCAACACTCCTTGTTACAACTTGTAATCCACGTAACCTTCTTCTCTAAGACAGGTTACACCACGTCCAAATCTCTCTAGATTGGACACGTCCAAAGTCCACTCGACTAAGGACACACTCACTCACTTTTGATCTGAGATCAAGGATACAGAATACCTTACTGTAGTGCTTCTGACTTAAGCAGATGTAAGGTACAATGAAGTCCTAGTATGCCAATAGTTTTGAAAGCTCAATTTTTGCACAATCTTGTCACGGTTTTTTCTTTTGAAATGTAGCTCCAGAAATCTCAATGTGTTTGTGAAAGAAACCGATTTTTCCCATGTGTATCTCTCCGAAAGGAGTGAAAAGATTTTCTTATTTAAGCAAGCAAACCCAACGGCTAACTCCTTCAAAAAAGATAGAAAAATCTTCTGATTTTAGCAGCTTAGAAGATTTCTTCAGATTTCCAATGGCTAGGAACAAAGAAGATAAGATTCTCCTAAAATATAGGGATTTGATACTCACAGGATAAAAACTGATTAGCCACTTAATATAGCCGTGTAATTTAGCCCAAAAAAGGATAAAAATCTTGGTTTCAAAATTTGAATCAATCATGGCCTAAAAATAAGGAATAAAGATTTTTCGGATTTTGAAAAAAATCTCTAGCAAAAATGGTTTTGCAATCTGCTACATATATATAATAAATAATAATCTTTTTGGGACTTAACTAATCAGCCTAGGATTTCATAAAAGGATTCTTAGAGCAGCCAGCCAACCAAATGAAATTTTTAGGTAAAACGGATGTGGCCGCTGCAGTTTCAGGAACGCCTTAGGCACCCTATTTACAGGGTTGTTTGGAAATGGTGTTCTGAAGCAAATCTCGAAAACCATTTCAAGAAGTGTTAGATTGAGACTTTCAAGATTAGCATATTAACAAGAATCTAAAAGATAAAACCTAAATCAAATCGAGACTTCTGTTGTAAGAATTAGTCATCTTGTCGAGGATGGATGTGCAACTCCAAACACCTTGGTCACCTTGATTACTCAGGTGATCTTGTATCGCTGAATGTAGGAACTTGGTCTTTAAAACTTAGTCAGCTGTTGTCGAGATTTGTTGTGTGCTGATCTTTGTGTCACTAAAGCTTAGAACCTGTTCTTAAAACTTGTTCTCAACATTTAGTAGACAGAACAGGTAAGTAGGATCAATACAAACAACTGTGTAGGACCTGTTTGGAGAGCTTGTTTGGAACAACATTACTCAAGCAAGTATGCTACACTTGGATTTGTTATCATCAAAACTTTATACAGTTAGTTCAATAGAAAGTACTCAAATGTAAAAAATTCAAAGAATAAAATCCAATCCACAGGAGATAAAAGTTGATAGGTCTTAAATATCTGGCTTTGCCAATCCCATAATGGCCAATAAGAAAAATGTAATAAAAATCGATGAGCATAGGAAAATTATCATTAAACCCAAACTATTAAGAAGTATGAGTACAAGACTAGAATCAGAAGAAGGAACTTCGACACCTAAAGAAGAGGTTGAAGAACATGATATAATTAATGTGACTAGTGAAATGAGTAAAAACAACTTTGCATTTGTAAGAGACAACGTAGATCAAAATACGAATTTAGATAGAAAAGTCATTGGGTGCGAATAATGACCATTAGTGAGCCAATTTATGATGATAAACTAGTCAAAAAAATATGACTATGGAGGTATGTTATGAAGTCACTAATACTAATCCGAATAGTATGTATATACTAATAACTATATGCTTAGAGGGATATAATAGACATTAACTGTGTGTTTACAACAATAGTGATTTTTTTGTTTGTTTTAAAAAAGATCTCTATTTCTAGAATTTATGTGGAAGAAAGCAAAGAATTCTTTGGAAGTAAGAATTGCAAATGATAGCATAATGAGAAACATATAGGGATTATCCATTGAAATAGGAGGAGACCAATGCATTATACCAATTCTATGGGCTACTGATCAACATTCTCATGATTTGATTGTTGAAAATAATTTTTAAAGGTTATATTCTCCATGAACATAGACCATAAGCCAAATCATCTTCACAATAAATGGCTAATTAGTTCCTATTGAAAAATTAAATAAAGCATACACTCATCATAAGATTAAATTTATACACAACCAGCTTGATGAAAAGGTAATCTCTATACAACAAGAAGTAGCACTAATAATCTCACTACTTGAGTCATCCATTAAACAGATGATTGTCGAACAATAAGAAGAATTATATAAAGAACTCTATTATGATAATCCACTAAAATTTTGGGATAAAAATAAAATATTTGCATAGATTACTCTATTAAATCTCAACACTATTATTCTAGCTAAACAAATGGTATATATATATACCAAGATATCGAAGAATTTAATAAGAAATCAAAAATATTTTGGATAAAGGGTTAATCAAGAATAGTAAGGGTCAATGCATGGGTCCTACATTCTTGACAAGAAATCATGCTGGTAAAAAAAGGAGAAAAAGTTAGAATAGTAATCAACTACAAATAGCTTAATGGTAACATAATCTTGGATTGGTTATTATATTTCTAACAAAATGATTCCTGTCAATAGCATTCAAGGAGCCTCTTGGTTCTCGAAAATAGACTACAAAAGTAGACAAGATAATAATGGATGAAGAAAGTATTCCTTAACCCCTTATAGTTTCTCTCAAGGACATTTTGAGTGGAGAGTGCTGCCCTTTGTCTTAAAAATATGCATTAAATATTCCAAAGAAGAATGTTTAACTTCTTCAAGATCTTAATTATTGTTGCTTGGTTTACATTGATAATATTCTTATCTTTTCTAAGACCATAGTACAATACAAAGATGGCATTCTAGTTGTTACCCAAAGATGCATTGATTGTGTCACTATCCTTTCGAAGAACAAATACATTTATGCTAAACAACAAATAGAGTTCTTAGGACTAGAAATAAAGGCTGGACAAAATATTCTATAAAAGCATATTCTAGAAAAAATAGAAATTTTTCTTGAAAAGATTGAAGATAGAAATCAACCAGAAAGGTTTCTTGGATGTATTAAAGATTTAGCTAAATTGAGAAAATTGTTACAATAGATGCTCAAGAAAGAAGTTACTTGGACATGGACTCCTAGTAACTCAAGAATTGTTCAAAAATTCAAAAAGATGCATAAAAATCTTTTGCTTCTAATTTACCTAATGAGGAAGATGATTTAATTCTCGAGGCACGTGTGAGTATTGAGCACAAAAGTGTAACACTCAAAATCAAATAAGGAGAAAAACTCTGCCAATACTGCAGTAGAAGTTTTAATAAAGTAGAATGTAACTATCCAAGAATGGAAAATGATATCCTTATAGTCATAAGGGGAATTGAAAAGATCTTAATCATTTTAGCCTCAAAGCCTTTTCTTTTTAGAACTGATTACAAAGGAATTGTCAGTTTTATAAAATTGAATTTATCGAATATGCATGAGCAAGGGTGACTCCTGTATCGACAATCATGACTTAACCAGTTTTCTTTATCTATTGAACATATAGATGTATTGAACAATTATCTGACAAATAGTTTAACCTGTAAACTAGCCAATGGTGATTATAAGAGTAGATGATAAAAAAGGAGAAAATCCAAAATGAAATGCTATCACTGCTAGAGGGGGTTTGTCTTTCTAGTAGAATCATTATAGATATTTTAAAATTTTATACAACCTTTTAGAGTTACAAATGCATTGCTAAAGGTGTCCTTATGATGTTTAAGCAAAAATCAGTTTCTATGTTCAAGAAAAATGATTCAATGACTAGCATGCAGCTTGCATTGACTATTATCATCATTATTTCTATGAGATTTGATAATCATGGAGTACCGTGATCATCTTTTCTCATAGATATGGAGTTGGTGATATTCCTGACAAATTCAATCCCTTTAGATGAACCATCATAAAATCGTGGAATATGAGATTGTAGCTTACCTCATGAAAATGTCTGATCTGAAGTAGCCATTCTTCTTAAGCCTAACTAAGTTTTAAAAGTATATATTTAAAAGGATCCATTAGATTTTCACATCTCTTACTAGTCCTACAAGAGCGCCACATAATAGAATTCTACGTATTTAGGTACATTGCGCATTAATAGGGTATGAAAGTGGAAATGCCAAACCAACCCCATTATCTTATTCAATTAATTGATGTAAATGATCTCGATGATCAACAATAAGAATGGTTTCCAGAATGGAAAGAAGTAGTTAGTGATCCTGCTTTACCAAGAGCTATTAGTTTTCACAACATTTATGATCAAATGTGGGCATTTTTTTTAATGAGGAAAAATACTAATGCATTGCATAAGCACTGCTTTTGTTTATCATCAACAAATATATGAAGCTAGAAGGAGCTACTTCAAAAGATGTCTTTGATTATCACGTCGATATTGGGGATAAAAATTTATATCAGAAAAAGAAAAGAGATATCTAAATAATCTATTTGAGAAATGAAATCCAGATCATCTTGAACTTGATGAAGATTTTGATGATTATCTGCATAATGATGGACTTGAAGACTTTATTGGAGATAAAGGCATACGACATCCCAATATGGATGACTAGTCTTGTTAGCATTAAGTGCTCTGAAAAGTTGTTATGCTATTATTTGTTTAGTGTCAAGTTAGTAAAATAATGCAGTCTATAGTAGCCATGTGGAAGTATCATATGATAGTATATGTACTGTAGCTATTAGAACACTCTATGTAGTCCATCTCCTCTATAAAAGAACAAGCTGAGTGTTGTGAAGGGATACGACCATCAGAGCATACTTCAGTAAAAGAGAAGTTGGATTTCTCTATTTCTCTATGAGTAAGCATCTCTAATGATCATAGCTATTTAAGTCCTTCTTCAAATTTTTTCTATTGTAATATTTCCAATTTCAAGATTTCAATAAAAGAGGTTTCCCAATAAAAAAATATTGTTCAATTGATCCTTATGTCTTAAATGTATAATTTCTTGACTACAGTTTCAGTATCCTTAAAATATATAAAGTTGATTAGTGACTATGGTCCAAGGTAAAAGACAAAACGGATCTATACTCTGCCTGATCTAAGAATGGTGTGGTTAAGATTAGGGATCTCTATAAACTGGTGGCTAGAGGAATGCCGGGGTTTAGGCAGTGACTAAGTTCAAGCGATGGTCAAACACACTCTAATTAAGCTCTATTATTTCGCTAAGTATGGTGGGCCTATAATTACATGAAACATGATATTTATGGCAGTAGTAAATTGTAATAACTAGTACCAGTAAAGTTATTGTAAAAAGAGTTCAAACATTTAGAATGGCCATATTTCATAAAAAAGCCCAAAAGATAGGAAAATTACTAGAAATACCTATTTTGGGTCAAAGTCGTAATTTCTAAAAGTTTCAAGCCAAAATAGTAATAAAGGGCCAAAAAAGTCATTTTCCTCAAAGTTTGAGGGAATGTAAAATTCAATTTCAAACTTCGCGGATTAAATAATTCAGATAGCAAATCTTGAGGTACCAAAATTAATAGCTCCGACTACAATGATATCAACCACATCCTTTAATTTCTTATCTCCTATGGCCCCACTCGTAACTTCCCCACTCTCATCAAATGAAAGTTCATACAATCCTTCGATACATACTTGCTATTCTTAAAGGCCGGATAGAACTTTTTCTCTTCTTGTTTTAGTTGATCAGCATTACATCTCTTTATTCCAACATGTGAAGCTCTCAACGAGTCTCTATATTGGAGCTCCTTATCATCAGTTAACGCCCAACCCATTCTCAACCTTTTAGGACATGTCATAGTTTTACACAACCCTAGCAAAAATTATGCAATTTGATGCACTTGAAGTCAATCGAAGTAGACTTCCCTTAAATCAAGATTCTCATACCTCCCTGCTATGGCTGAGTTATATCAATGTCCACCTAGAAGTTGACTGATTTGTCTATAATACAGTATAGATTTACCTCATCACACCCCATAAATTCTCCATTTTTCTTCCCCAAAATTTGTGCAAAGCCTGCAGTTTGCATCTGTGGTGGCACTTCATCTGCCGTCACCTAAAGCCTTACTTTCGTTAACTTTACTTAGAGGATCGTTCAGGCCCCTAATATGTCATTTAACAATGGTAGGTTTCCATCAAAGGCCTAAGGACGTTTATTTAACATGTAGTCCTTATATCCATGGGAGAAAACCTAGAATGGAATCAAATTCTTGTTAAGGTCATGAATAATCACTCCCTTAGCTAGTTTCCAAATGCTCTTCAGAACAGCTTTCTTAACTCCTATATTGAAATACTAATTCGTATGTTGCTTACTCCATAAGCAAAGGTAGTCTGGTCTAGACGTTGCACTGGAGTATTGTCTTCACATACCGGAACCTCTTCGTCCGCCCTAAGTCAGTTTTGACTTATTCCACACATCTAACCCCGATGCCATTGATGAAGTCAAAAACCTTTGGCCACATGCAACCTAAACCAAAACACTAAAATTTGATGCACTCTAGGATTAAATAAATAAACTGGCAAGATAAGGGAATCCCCCTAACGAACTAATGAACCCAAACCCCACAAAATGGGGTAGCCACAATCAACAAACAACCTTATGAATATTGAAGGAACAAACTTTCACAAAGCTAGAACATTGCACGTAATATTTGTTTCATTTTTTGAAAAAGGTTTTATAAAACGTTTTTGTATTTGTCATCTGTTATAGGTTGTTTTTGAAAGGGGTAAGTACGACATCAAAACATTACCTGTCTTTTTTTCAAGGGATCTGGCCATGTTATCGCCACTGAGAATAGACTACAACTCAGTAGAATAGAAGAATATGTGATTATACTATATAAATATAGGAACAAATCGGACTTTGTCAGCCAGCTAGCTAGCCGCTATATTTCCTTCGCAGTAGATATAATAAGGGAAGCTTGATAGAGAAAAACTTGACATCATGGCAAGATTAGAAATTTGCCATGGTACATGAATTTCACCTAGAACTGCTTGTGTAAGGACCTTGTTATCACCCTTCAGAGAGAGATTTTTATATCCAGATTGAATGGGCTTTTAGACACCATCGCCGTAGCCTATGCAACAATTATAGACGTTTCTCCTTAGTTAGATATCCTTACTGATAAAAATTTGCCCTTAAGGTCTTGAATAATATAACTTGATGCTGGCCCCTAATTAGTTTTGAACTCTCCAAAGTTGATTTAATGAGGTTTAGAGGTGTAGGGTACCGTTTGATGCATTACGAAGGAGGAAATTGTGAAGGACAGATGGTAGTAGAATGAAATTTGAAAGGGTAGGATTGATGGTCATCAAAATTAAATTTTAATCCAACCTTCTAATTTACTTATGATCACTTTTGCATCAGTAATGGTCAACAACTGGGAGAAGATATTATTATTAAAAATGACTTCTTGTCAAGCCTTCTATATACTTCATAAAGAATAGCAATTTTAGCTATTTCAATATCCCTAGCTAGACAGAGGGTATGTAGGAGCTCCATAATAGCCATTCTAGGGCTTGAAAAAGAGCATTTTGTGAGCCACCCATAGGCTTTGGCAGGATCCCAATTTTTGCCAGTCACGAGGCCATCATAGAAAATATGATCTATACTTTAAATATCTAGTTTGCAAAGTAGGGGGGCACATTTAATGAGTGTTCTTCATGATGGAAGAGCATTATGACATAGTTGCCAAAGGAAAATCTTTAACTTAGGCACCAAATGCAATTTCTAAATCCACTTATAATTGCACTTCGAAGATGATGGATCAAGTTTATCATGGTGTGTCCAAGTTGTAGATTTGGTAGTAAAATCTTCTGAGCTTGAGAGCTCCCACCATAAGGAATCTTCTCTATCATTAACCGTACAGGGAAAACTTTGGCAACTAGATTCAAAGGCAAGAGCTTTGAAAGTTGAGTGATATCCCATGTTTAGTCTAGGGTGATAAATCATTCAACCTTAAGTTCTCCATTTGGCTACTGCTAGTGAAGCCCGTTATACGGCATAGATTCCATGATAACTGCCAAAATCAAACCTTCTTACCAATCCAATTGTCCACACTAAACCTGAGGGAATGAAATTACTTTTTCGATGCATGCTTTTCCATGCTAGGGAATCTGTACTTTTCCTTAGAAATTATCTGAATTTCCATACTTGGAGTGAAAAAAGTTAACCACTTATTATCGTATTCTATAAAATACTTACAAATGAGCTTAGTAGGGAAAGCTATATTTATCGGCTCTGTTCTTCTTAATCCTAACCCTCCTTAGATTTTGGGTGAGCAAATAGTGTCCTATGCAATTAAGGATAAGCCCTTTTCAATATCCGAATTGTCCCCCCCCCCAAAAAAAACACAATCGATATGATCTAATTGGTTAGTAGTAGAACATTACATATTTTGTGCGGGAAGAGATTCAAGGTTAGACTAAATGAGTGTTGCTCATTCAGCTTTAGAAATTTTGGATGCTCTTGAAGCTGAAATGTTTTTAGATACCTTATTCATAAGATATGTAAATAATGCATTTGTTGTTGTCGCTTGAAATATAGGACAACCTAAATACTTACCAAGTAAGTGCCATTGTGGTGTTTGGAAAATCCTTGCAGTAGTGACCTTGTGCAGGTGAGTGACATTATTAGAGAAAACAATTGTAGAATCATAAAGATTTATCAGTGGGCTGGACTTATTACAAAAACAATTGAGAATTTCCTTCGATGTTGAAGCTGACTCATGATAAACATTGCAAAAAAGCAAGCTATCATTTGCAAATAAGAGGCGAGGTAACTTAGGGCTTGAATTAACAAGCTTAATGCCAATTCCACTTTTAGGTACGATAGCTCTCTGCTGAAGTCCAAGCGCTAAAACTTCCATACAAATGATAAACAAGTATGATGACAACAGAACATCCTAGCAAATACCTCTAGCAGGTTTGGGGACTGGTTGTTAATACTTAAACAATATGAGAGAACAATCACACCACTCTTTAATCCATGCTATTCATTTCTTATGAAATCTAAGCTCACAAAGACACTGTTATGGAAGAGTCCATTCCATATGATTGTAAGTTTTCTATATCCCATTTGATCTCCATATATTTTTTCTTATGTTTCATGTACTTAAACTTATTCAGTACTTCTTAAACAAATAGAAAATTATTGCGAATAGCTTATTGAGGGAGAAGAGCACTTTGGACAGGGTTAATAATTTTCTAGAGCATAGGGCACATATGATTTACAAGTATTTTAGAAATGATATTGTAGACAGTATTCCATAAGCTAATAGGCCTATACTGGCCAGCCTTTAAAGATTGTTTACTTTCAAGATATGATAAATAATCATAAGGTTAACTTCTCTAAGAAGTCTTCCAGACAAGAAGAAACCTTTAATATTCTTTTAGAGTAGCAGTTGAACTATCTTACAATTCTGGTGAAAGAAGGAAGGACTAAACCCATTTGGCACTTGAGCTTTATGAGGATCCATCTAAAAAGTTGCTTCCTTAATTTTGTCATCAGTCATTGGACAAAGAAGTAGAGAATTATCATCATCTGACACAAATTTTTCAAACAAAGCGCTTGGTTGATAGGAGAAATCATCAATGTAAATCTATTTATATAATTTTAGATAAATTTCCCTTGGATAAGTTTAGGGTCATGGATCCTAATCTCAACTCATCTTTATGTTGCATAATTTTTTGTTTTTTCTTTCTTACAGTGGTAACTTGGTGAAAGAATCTAAAGTTCCAATCGCCCTTCGTAAGCCACTACTATTTGTTCTATTTTCCCTAATAAAGTTGATTGAAAAGAAGCAATTTTTCTTTTTGTTTGATTAGTTTGGTGTGCCATGAATTTAATCCTGGGCTATCAGGTTGTTACAAAAACTGTTGTTCAACATACTATAATTTATTCTCATTAAGAGAACTTTTAGATTTGAAGTTTTTAAATAGCTTCTTACTCCATACTTGTAAATCTTTCTTGATAAACTTAAGCTTTTTCACAAGACTATACATTAGTGACCTAGGGCTTTTAGGTATTAGTGGTCATACATCATCAGTAATCATGTACCCTGCATCAATCTAATAATGCACATTATTCTAGTATTGAAGTGGTGAAGGTTTGACATTATTCAATGGGTTAGCAGTATTTGATACTATGTAGCAATGATCAGAGCAAAGAAAATGGTGATGAGTAACTATTGCTCTTCGATAAAGATGCAACCACACATGTTGCGCAACTGCCCTGTCTAAACATTCATAAATTAAATGACCATGAATATGTTTTTCCTATGTAGATTGTCTACTTGTAAAGTCAATAGGAGTGATTCTAGTTGATGACAAAAACGAAGACAAACTAAGGACTTTGAATTGAGTAAATTGGGATCCCTCAACTTTGTCCACCATGGATTCCATTTCATTGAAATCTCCATTCAAACACTATAAAACACAACAAGAATTGAAGCATCCCTCCATGCCTAACATTGTATCCCACCGCGGTTATGTGTGTAGCAAGTGCTGCTTGCCATGCTTAACTCAAGCCTGCGCACTCTTATATCCCTGCAAAGGGGCATCATCCACCATGCCTATAAGTGCGGTAGCTTACCCACACCTATAACTATGTGGCATATTACTCAACGAATGAATGATTATTTGTGCTATGTTCATGCTTATAGGTGTGGTGTTATGTATCTCATAACCAACTTTCAAATAGTGTCCAAAGATAACTAATTTTCGTGAGAATTTTGTTTTGAGTAATATTTGACTGTTTAAGAAAATAGAGATAACTTATTTTGATAATTGAATGCAATTATTCTCATACATATACATGTCTGTGTCTATATAAACATACACATGCACAAAATATATACACACACACGCACATTACACACACACACACACACACACATACACACACACACACACACACACACAAACATACACACATACATGTACACAGACGTAATAGATAAAACTTTATCAAATTTAAAGAGTGCAAAAAGGCACAATATTTTAATTTTTTTAAAAAAATTGAAGTAATGGTTACCATTCAAGTTCAAACATACGCTAGTTACGTAGATAATTGATAATGTGAGACTTACCCAAACCCTATTTGCTAAATAGGTTTCAACATGCTCGCAAAATATACTTCGAGTACCTTAAAGCTATGTTTGCTTAATTTTAATATGTATATATGAGGTTGAAGCTAAATATATAGAGAAAATTGGATGGTGTAGAACTTCACAATCCAAGGAGTTAAAACTTTAAGAACCTCAATTTTATATCCCATTTTGTTGCACGTTGGCCTCGGTTTCAACCTAAAAGAGCCAACCATACATTGGACACTAAGTGACAAAAATGACGACATTAATTGTCATAGAAAGATATGCAATTTTGGGTTAAAACTAATGCGAACTCAAAGAATGATAAACAAATATGAATTCAAAATCAAAACTAAACCTAATTTTTATTTCATGTACTTTTTAGCTTCCTAAGTAATTAACTATAAGAACTCTACAAGAGGTGAATAAGGCATATTTCCAGACAAGGTAAAAGTTGAGGAAGATATTTCTTAATTAACAAGGTGCTATCTTAGTTATCAATAATATTCACATGTCTTGTTGGCTAAACAACATAACTTAACAACCTATACAAAAAGAAATATTACTTGACAATATAGTGGTGCTTTGAAAATTTTTCCCCTCTCAAAATGAAGATCTGCAATATATATTATAAGGTCTCATCTTTCCATAAGCACTTTGACATTTATAAAACATAACAGTTTTACAAGTAGTGCTTTAGGAATCCAACACTAGTTGAAGCAAAGCATACATAATTTCTGGTTGAAACAAATCAAGAATTGACACTCATTAAATTACAAATAGCAAGATTACTTGCAAATAATAATAATCTTATATTCACGACAAGTCCTTGTATTTGAGAGCAAAGGATAAATAAAATATGGTGTATGCATGAAGAACGAATGAAACACTCTAACTAGTTTTCCAAATAAAATAGTAAACAAGTATGAGATTTGCACCCATCAAACATTTAACTGGTGTACCGTTAGGATAACTCCAATTTTTAAGATGAACAAATTTGATCACTTATCATATTCTTCTACGTTATATATATATATATATATATATATATATATATATATATATATATATATATGTATAATATATATATATATATATATATATATATATGTGTATATGTATATGTAAATACACACACACACACACACACACACACACATGTATATATATACACACACCCCTCATTTCTTGTAACCACGTTCTATAATCATACTAAAGATTAAAATGTAGCCACACTTTGATGAAGTCAAACATAATTTTACAAGCTAAATAATCACAACAAACAAAATAACTCTCATCCTCCATGTCTCAACTTTTCATCCAAAAATAGTTAGAAACCCACAACACAAATACTAATCCTTTAGTCCATCAATAAACCCAAGAGATCAAATGAGGCCAACAGCCAATATTCACATATATAAATGTATAAGTACAAAATTTCAAATAATTAAATGGTAGAACTTACGATTTTCACATTTTACAGTTTCTCTAGTAAAACCTTGTCAAACATGTGTGGATTAGCTTTATAATCACATGCATTCAAATCCTATAGTAAAAATATCCCTTTTATACTAATCATAACATGAATTAATCAAATTCAAATCCAAAAAAGAGGAAACAATATGATGAGATATACCATGCCGTCAGAAAATAAAGATTTAAAACTCTCTTTTCAGCACATTCTTCCTAATCAAGTTAGGATTTCTTTTTAGCACTCTCTCAGCCATCTTTACTGCTTCATCATAACTCAACAAGCAAGATGTTTTGGTTCACAAAGATTAGAATTAAAAAAAGTAGTACATACACTAAAGAAGAAAGTTGAACTTTCATATGAGTTCCCTCCCCTAAGAGGGGGGTGGGGGGACGTAAAAGAAACTTTATTCAACCAAGAACTACATCTTACTGGATTCACTACATTTTACTTCTGACGTTTGGCATGTCCTCGCTCTTTGAGCATGGTTGAAGGTGTTACAAGTGTGGCATTGACTAGTTATTCATTATCGTGGTGTTCCTATAATAAAGAAAACAATAAATGGAATTCATAGTCATACAAGCAACTAACATATTACTTAGAGAGAAAAATTTTACTATTATAAAATACGTTTTGATTTTCCTGTTGGATGACTTTGAGGATGTGCCACCTTGGTCTGAACTAGCACCTAAAGGACGATTTTCATTTCCTTTGTCTTCAAGAATCGATCGAGCACTACCATGATTGAAAGAGCTCTGTTTTGCCTGTTTAAAATTTGGTTGAGGACCACCATAAATAGATGTAAAGCTGGGTTGTTCACAAGTAGGATGTCCACCACCGAGATTAAGAGATCTACATTTGATTTGATAATTTGATGGTTCTGACTAACACTACAAAATAATTGTTATTAATTTTTATCCCACAATAAAGATTGTGTTCAAGTATATGTTGTGTACAAACCTTGATATCTTTCGCTGATTTTCTTATCCAATTGACACCCTAGTGATATGCTCTGAAGTCGATCCTTTTTGAATCTCATCTACTGCAAATGCATACAAGGGAAGCAGTGAAATTTCATCGCTGAGTCCATCGCCAGGTGCTTCGCGACTAATGAAAAACCAACAACCCATTTCCATTGCCAATTCCATCATTGAAATCAAAAATCCGTCGCCATATTGCCCTTTTCTGTTGCTGATTCTGTCGTTATGTAGACTTCTTTTTTGTAGTGAGGGTACTTCAAATATAACTATGATCGCATACCTTACCTAAAACATAGAAGACTGAGTGGGCATCTCTAGACATGTGTGACTCATGACTTTTGCTCTGATTACATGGTGTATCATTACTTAAATCTTCTAGTGAACGAATACTAAGAAAAATGCAAAATATGCCAGTTAACTATGTCGAAAATCATGTTCATAAAAACAATATTAAGCATTGAGGATATGCATGTCTTTCTAAAAACAAACTGCAAGTTGTGATGTGTTATATGTATAACCATTGCACTTTAAAAGCTTATATTAGAAAAGAGTATAACCAACGCATATTTTCCAAAAAATTCCTGCACACCCTTTAGTTTCATTACATGGGTCACAGACTTGCAGGCAATCCTCTAGGTTTTGATGAAGCTAATACATTTTAGTTCATTCTATGTAGAGCATGAATTACTACAACTTCCTCCCCTCCCCACCCCCAAAAGGCCAGACCTATAGTTGCATTAACATGAATTCTGGAATACTACGTACTGATTTATGTGGACTATTTGCACCTTGTGCACCAACTTTATCAGTGAAGACATCAATTTTGCCTAGCACAGTGTGAAGAACTTTTACTAACAACTTAGAATCATTGTGGTGATGCTTAGCACACAAATCTTTTGCAGACACTCAACTACCGAATCTTGTAACTTTTCTATGGCTTTCATCTGGCATTAGCTTATGACAAACACTTTTCTCCACTTTAAGGTTGCTTATGTAAACTTGACTTCAGAAAATTCAGTCATTTCCTTAATCATACCCGGTGTAGAATCCTAACAAACAAAACAAAATAGTAAGATTACATCACATATGTATACACATAGTTTACATGTACCACACCATATTATAAGGTTTTACTTTCTTTCAAACACTCTTCATAAGTTCTTCTAGAATAAAAGATCGTTCACCGCTAACATAAAAACCTAGACAAGAAACCCACATATTAGATACTCAAGGAGGTCAAAGAAATCTATAACAAAATACAAGGGTAGACGCTTAAAAATACCCTTTAATTTTATAAAATGCCCCAATGATAAAAATTGTCCCCCATCATGCGCATTTGGGGCCAGCAAAATAAATCACAAATTCAGAGTCCCAAAAGAAAAAAGTAGAAAAAGGAAAAAGAGAGCAAATGGGCTTAACCCGGCTAGGTCCCCTTACAGAAACCCGATCGGGTTCTTTACCCGAGATGCACGTGGGTCCTGCCTCCCCTGAACCCAGTCAAACTCTTTTTATGGAGTTTGATATGGTTATACCACTTATTCGAATTAAATCTACTAGAAGTTGAAGTGAGAATTCTTTTCCTTAGTTAATTCTATATATTTTGAGCATCGTAAAAAGGGGCTACCCCCTAGGGTTAAACACAATGGAAAAATCAAAGTAAAGGATCATAAAAATTAGGGAGAAACATGAGTGAAAAGATGAATTCTTTTGGGGAGAATTTGATGAGAACACTCCAACATTCAAGAGGTAGGTGTCGATTAATCCTTAAAGGTGTGTTCTTCTGCTTGGTTCCCATGTGAATGAGGTGGGTGATCCTAAGAGTAAAAATCAAATCTTCCCCTCACTTTTTCTATATACTTTCCTTATTTTTAGTTTATTTAATTTCGAGTTAGATAAAGATATAATTTTTAGTTAGTCTTATCTCTGCCTGCTGTAATATTTTTAATTGTTTTTTAAGCTTTGTTTTTTGTTATTTGAAGTAATAATTCTACTATGCTGCATGTTTGTTCTTTTAAGTATAATTGGATTTGAGTTTCCCGTATTGGTTAGTAGAGGTCATTGGTGATGATAGGAGATGTTATGACGCCTTCCATCACGACATCATACGGTCGCCGCCAAATTCGGATCCATGGTTCGCATCCATCGAGTCCGAAGGTCCCCACACCAGTGATTACTTAGGAGCCTTTCGGAAATCTTTTTGAAGGGAGCTTAATGTCCGTTTTGATGTCCTGTCGATTTAGCGCTCACATGAGCCAATCATCCCTTTGGTGTCCCTTTGGTATCGCTTGCTCAAAAAAGTGAATTTGGTTTGGAAGTTTCTACTAAAATTCACGAGCAGCTCTATTAGTTAACTTTACTACTTTTATCTTATTTTATTTTTATTTTTTGGTCTCGGATTGAGGCTGAATAAGATCACGATAAGAGATAGTGCTGCTATTTGGACTAGAAACTGGGTCCAAATCTAACCCAAGAACCTGGATCACACTGTTGCCTAGTTCTCTGGATCAAACGACCAGTGTTCTCTAAGACTTGACTAGGAAAGTAGAACTGGTTCTAGCTAAGGAGCTCAGCTGGTTCTTGGATTAGGACTTTGATGTGATTTTCTAGTCCTGGCCATCACTCTGCCATAATTTGATTAAAAAAATTATTAAAAGTTAAAAATATTTTGAATCTGAACACCTAGAAGTGAGTCCAACCATCCGTAGGGGAACTAGACCTGGGATAAATCCCAAGATGTGGTCCTCATAGTGGCAACTCCACTGGGGACATTTTTTTTTAAAAAAATGAAAAAGTGGGCAAGATTTGAAATTCAATATGGGAAATTATTTTCTAACTACACTACATTAGGCATTCTTACATTAAAAGGTGTCGGTGTATCATATTGACACTGCCTCTATTTAAACCCTACCATTGTCCCTTGGGAGTTCAAATGGTTAGTTGGTGGGTATAGGACTTTCAACTAAGCATGCAGTTAATCCACCTATTCATGACACACTTTCCTAGTCTACATGATATAGGGAAGCAACCAAAATGTTCCATTCTTGCCATGCACCCTATGGATGACATATAAAGCATTTGGGTTAGAAAAGAATCGTAACTAAATCTCTTGTAACATAGAGCTCTAGCTTATGCGGATGTGTTTTTGTGTAACCCAATTACCACCATCCCTAAAGACTATGTATTGATGCTTTTAGTCTTATTACTAAGGTTAGGAAGGGTCAAGTGTATCAACAAAGGGTTAAGGACTAAAAATGGTTTCCGGACAAATTGAGCTTTAAGGGCTCTTGATTTAAAAGTCAAATAGTCCCATTTCGGTCTATAACAGTAATAAC
The DNA here is from genome assembly GCA_029747015.1 of Carnegiea gigantea. NCBI lineage: Eukaryota > Viridiplantae > Streptophyta > Magnoliopsida > Caryophyllales > Cactaceae > Carnegiea > Carnegiea gigantea. The sequence continues at coordinate 202,532 of JAKOGI010000909.1, read as the reverse complement.
AATGGTCTTGGTTTGAAAAAGAGATATAAGAAGGGGGTAGCATGGCTGGGTTTTTTTCAAAAATTAAAAAACCAAGTTACATATTAGCTTGCACTCAAGGGAACATGCATAATTGTCGTCCATAGGAGCCTAGCTAGGATCAGGAGACTTTATGCATGAGTGAGTGTCTAGAGTAAGCAAAGTAGTCACCCTAGGGCCCACCCAATGGAGAGCCCAATCGGGATCCAGGCCGGGGCCTAGTCCAGTTTGCTTCACCTCTATTCAAGTTTGGTTTGCATTCATAGCATATTGGCACAGAGTCAGTTTCTTAGGCCCTCAAGCATTGGGTTTTAGTTCATGAATTGGCATAGTTCATTCGAACAAATTCTTTTGAAAAGTATTAAGATAAGCTAGTCCTGAGCACTCTTTGTTAATAACCAAGATAGGGAAGACTAGGTGGGTATAAGAGCGAAGTCCTCAAACTGGGTCGCTTTTATCTCTAGAAGAGTTAGAGAAAACTCCACCATTCGGGTCAAAAACAAAATCAAAATTAAAATCCAAATCAAGGTCTAATCCCTCACTAATCATAATGGATGGAAATAATGAGATCACTTATGAATGTAATAGAAATAATGTAAACTAGAATGGAGGAGAGTGAAAAAAGAGATGGAGATGATGGCCATCACAGTTCAAAACTTTACCAAGGTATCCCAAGGGGATAATAGTGGGTAGCCCACGATGAAGAGGATAAAGGCGATTGAAAGGGAGAGCCAACCAATAAGGAAGAAGAAGTGGAAAAGAGCATTCTTCAAACTAATCTATAAGTAGATCGTATATAACAACTGCTTAAGAAGTCCATATTTAACAACTTCTTTAATGACTATGTGGGATTCACTTCAATCCCAAAAGGGAAGTTACCTCAAAATTCATGATGCCGGACATCAAGTTTCAAAGAAATGAAAATCCTTACGATCATGTGAGAAACTTTGTTAGTGCAATGACTCTAAAGGGGACTGGCAAGAGCATCTTCCACATCATATTTCTCTGGACATTTCACAAGAATGTGATGAAGTGGTATAATGCTGTGGAACTATGAAAGTTGATGAACTGGGATAATTTTTATACGGAGTTCTTGTGTCAGTATTCATATAGTGCTGACCTCCCAATCACACTCATGGACTTAGAGCCGATTAAGCAAGAAGAAAAGAAAGGGTTTTCTAACGGCCTTACTAGATCAGGGCAAGGACAACCCATATGGTGGATCGTCCTTAGGAACCTGATCAAGTGAGGTTGTTCATTAAGAACCTCAAACTAGCATAATGACAGAACTTACGATTTATGCCATTTGAGAATTTCACTATGCTCAGGAATGTGGTATTCTTATAGAAGACGAATAGGCTAGAGAAGCACTTGTAAAGACTTGCAATAGCTAGAAAGACAACTACCATAACAGGATAAGAAGGCTAGCAACTTTAAAGTGATAAATCGCTACACTGAGTATACCCTTATAGGGTTCACCTACCCTAAGGCTCTCAAATGATTACTGGCCAAAAGGAAAGATTGATCATCTTGAAGTCAAGCCAAATTCTAAAGCTATTAGGTAGTCTAAATGTTTTGACCTAGCTAAATACTACAAATACTATTAGGCTCGGAGGCATGACATCGAGAACTACTGGACATTCAAAAATAAGCCATAAAGGATGTTCACGTTAGGACAACTCCCTTTGCCTAAAGTAGCTCAAAAGCCCAATAATGACAGAAATCCACTAGGGGGATCACGAAAGCATCTTTATTATAACTAACAACCTGGAAAAGGTATGAGATCCATCAATACACATATAGAGTGTTCATTGCCTAAAGCCGGAGGTTTGCAGATCCACACCGTATTTAGAAGACTTTTTTGGGAAAGGAAGACTAAGCTAAGGTCTAACACCTTATGAAAGCAAAACGACACCAAGTCAAAGAAGGTGCATAATAGCCTTAGAAAAAGAATAGGGGACAATTGCCTAAGAAGAGGATCCTATGCTAAAATAATTAACGAAACTTAAAGCAAAAGTAACTACTTGGCAACTTGTAGTGGCTTCTTAAAAGTGTAGGCAACTCCTAATAGATGAACTGAGTAAACTTGACTTGTCTCCTAAGGCCACACATGAGGAAATGAGAGCTTTAATCACTATAGATTAATGCACTATAATCTTTAGCAATGAAGATCTTCCACCAGAGGGCTCGCGTACAACAATGGATTCTTGCTTATCATGATATGCCTTCAGAAGTACATAATGCCTACCTTAGTTAACAATGGGTCAACTGTGAACATTTGCCCTTAGAGAACTACTAAATGGTTGGGAATTAAGTAGAGTCAACCCTCAACACCTACTAATGTACAACCCATTGGAAAGGAATATGGAATTTCAAGTTTCGGACATTCCAGCTACCTTTAACTTGCCTTAGGCAAACTATGGTTTCATGAACACCAGACAATGATCACAATATTCATCTACCCTGCATAAAAAGGTAAAGATGTTGATAAAAGGATATGTGATTACTATTGAAGAGGGCAACTTATGTGCTACCATCATTAACAAGGGGCTAGTGTTAGAAATAGAGCATGACCATGATGATGAAGAATTCTATAACTTTGAAATAGTGGAACTCTTAGATAAGGACCAAGTCCCTTTTGACTTCGATCCCTACTCAACCTTAAATGTGGATGCCATCCTTAAAACATGGGGATACTTTCCAAGGATGGCTATAGGTCGAAGAGCACAAGGCTGACTACTTTCTCTTAACCCAATAGAAGGATTACAAGTTCGGGTTAGGGTATTAGCCATTCAGTCCACTCTTGAAGAAATGGCTAAAGCTGGATAAGAAGCACAAGCTTAAAAGGTTGCTACCAGAAAGGGATACCGGAAGTACAACATCGTAAGGCCTTACCTCCTCACTCTTAATGGGCAGTTCCTTCGCGAGGGAGACAATTTTTTTTCTATGGCTTTCTTGAACCCCACTGCATAAAAGGGAAAAGAAACTGGGCACATGGGTTAGAGATGTTCAGTGACTACTAACTGCTGGAAAAGGAAGCACTTACTTCTATCGAAAGGGACCGGTTCACCCAAGATTGGACCTATCTAGCAGAAAGTAATATCTTTAAGATTTTATTTGGGCTCGATTATAGGAAACAAGAAGGGCCATTATGTCCTTTGCCATGGGTAACAATGCTTTCGACCCTACAAACATCATCACTAGAGCTTATGCAAAAGGCTGCAAGCAAGTGACTTGGACACCTGAAGAGGAAGGAAAGGTGTTCACTACTGCCACTAGGGATAGTTTAAGAAAATTTACGATAGAGTCTAAGAGTTAGTCATTAGTATCTATTTCCCCAAGCTTTGCATTAGATGCACTCATTTTCTCTTTTAACAAAGTGAGCCCTTTTGCTCATGACTTGTTTCATTCCTCTTCTTTTCAATGCTTTACCTCTAGTAATACTGAAACTAAAGATATGACCCTAAAAGAATTAATCAAAGCAGTGGAAGATCATAAAATCAAACATTCATAATCAAAGACACAATATTAATTGACTTGCGGACTCTTTAGGAACCCCTGAGCTTAAAATAGGAAAGTCGCTAACTCCGAAGGAGCAGGAGAGCTTTACTTCACTCGTACAAGAATTCACTAATGTCTTTGCATGGATCTATAAAGGTATGCTTGGTGCAGACTGAAATATAGCTGAGCATAAGATTCCCCTCTATCCCGATGCCAAACCAGTAACCCAAAAGGTCTGCATGATGAAGCTAGAGTGGGCCTTAAAAATAAAGGAATAAGTACAGAAACATTTGGATGCATGGTTCATTAGGGTTATGTGATACTAACCTTACTATGTAGAAAATATTATGCTAGTTCTAGAGACAGATAAAAGGGTGAGAATGAGTGTAGATTTTAGGTATGTTAATAAGGCAAGTTCCAAAGATGATTTTCTCTCGCTCATATAGATATTTTGGTTGATAATACTACTAGAGATGCTCTTTTTGCTTTTGTGGATGGGTATGTCAATTACAACAAGGTCAAAATTATAGTAGTGGACATGGAAAAGACTAACTTTATTTCCCCTAGAGAACCTATTGCTGCACTGTGATGCCATCCGGGGTTAAACAATACTAGAGCTACTTACTAATTGGCAACTACTACCCTATTACATGACTTCATGCATAAAGAGGCAGAGGTATATGTAGATGATAAGATTATAAAGTCCAAGGAAAGGAATGGACGTGTTCCGATACTCAAAGAGTTCCTTGCTAGACTTAGAAAATACAATATGTGCTTGGACTAGTAGAAGTGCACATTTGGGGTCACCTTTGGGAAGTTGCTAGGATACATAGTCAGCTATAGGGGAGTTGAGGTTGACCATTCAAGGATTAAGGCTATACAGAAAATGCACCCCCTAAGACCAAGAAGGAAATATGAGGATTCTTTGGTCACCTGCTATACGTTAACCGCTTCATATCAAAGCTGACCATGATAATATAAGCCTGTCTTATATCAAGGAAATGAGTGAAACTAGAATGGGATAAGGAGTGTCATAAGGCATTTAATAAGATTAAGGAGTATTTATCCAACCTACCAGTGTTTATATCTCCATAGCTTGTGTTCCCCTCATTCTTTATTTCACAATAATGGCTACGATAATAGAGGCCATGCTAGCCCAGAAGATAGGAAAGGAAATGGTCATCCACTATGTGAGTAAAAAGTCTCTTCACTATGAAACTTGCTACAACCCTTTAGAGATGTTTGTCCTCAGTTTGGGTAAGGTTACTACTTGCTACGTAGACTGTAATGCTATCAAAATTCGATCTACACTACATCTTGTAAAAATATATTAAGTGAAAAGTAGTGTTTGACTTCTTAACCGGTGTGCCAATAGAGGATTAATAGGACAAAACCTTTGATTTTCCTGATGAAGACGTTCTTCAGGTAGAAAAGTTATCTGGATAATGTATTTCGATGAGGCTTCAAACCGTAAAGAATTGGAGCTGGTATCCTCTTAGTACTCAATCAAGCTGGATTTTCAAGTTATTAATAATGTGATACAATATGAAGCCTATATCATCAGGCTATAAGTTGCTAAAGAAATAGGAGTAAGGAATGTACAATATGTAGGGACTCCAATTTGATAATTAACTAAATTTCATAGAAGTTGAAGATGAGAAGTGAAGTCTTGGCACTACACCAAGCTCATTTAGTGGGTCTCATTAAGAACTTCACCTATATTACTTATACTTACCTTCCTCATACATATAATGAGTTCACTAATGCATTAGAAAAGCTAACCTCAATGATCAATATCCAAAGTAGCATCCATGCAATGCCATTATTAATTGAAAGGAGAGATAAGTCAGCTCATTACTATACCATTAAAGTATACAACGTCAACCTTACTGCTTGGTATTATGACATTTACTAGTACTTAATCAAGAAAGAGTACTCGATGGGGTCCTCCTCAAAAACCCAATGCGCGTTAAGATCATTAGCTTAGCAACAGTTTGAGGATAAAAGAAGATAGATATGGACATAAACTTACTCTGTGTGATGCATGAGGAAGCACGAGAAATCATCAAGGAAGTTCATGGTGGATAGTGTGGGCTACACACGAACGACCGAACATTAGCAAAAACAGTTCAAAGGATAGGATATTATTAGTTCACAATAGAAGTAGATTGCCATGAATATGTGAAAAGAGGTCATAAATGCCAAATATATGCTAATGTACAACATCAACCTCCCTTTTTTCTCCTAGCGCTCACCTCGCTATAGCCCTCTTAATTCAGCGAAATCTATATAATTAGAAAGGTTACGTTAATAGGAGCAGGCATCCATGAATAAGTGCTTATATCAATCAAAATGGGCAGAAGTAGCATCTTATGCAAAAATACTTCAAAACATATGGCAAAGTTCATCATCAATAATATCATATATAGTTATAGTGTACTACATGAGTTGATAAGTGATCAGGGAGCCATTTAAGAAAAAAAAGTAACAACAGCACTTGAAAAGTATGAAATCTCGCACCATAGGTCATCCCCTTACCGACCGCAAGCAAATTGAGCAATAGAGGTAGCTAATAAGAATATCCAAAGGATAATCACACATGGCTGAGAACTATAAGGATTAGCCTAACAAGCTACCATTTGCTCGGTCAGGGAATAGAACTTCAATTCTTGCTTCAACAGAAGTAACACCATATCCCTAGTTTATAGAGTTGAAGTAGCACTTTAGATTAAAATAGCAATACCGCCACTTAGGGTAGTTGTGAAAAGTTAAATTCTAAAAGCAGAGTGCGTGATAGCTCAAAATGAAGAGCTACTATTGCATAATGTCCAATTGTACTAAGCATAGATTTTTAGAGTTTTTAATTAAATATAAAGTCCAAAGACATATAGGAAGGCAACATAGTCTTAAAAGAGATAAGAGCTCCAATCTAACACTTAAGGGGACAATTCAGGCTCAGTTGGGTAGGCCCATGTATGATAAAAACCATCTTCCTAGGGCTAGCAGTGAAACCTATGGATATGGATAGAAAGGAATATAGTCAGTATATAAATCTTGATCAATTAGAGAAGTATTGTGTCAATCGGACAATCTATGCCAAAGCCCATAACAGGCTTCAAAAAAGAGGGTGAAATTTGGTTTCTCATAGTCAAACCTATAAGAGGTTCACAAGGACCACACTAGGCGAAGAAAAAGATGTCATAAACTAAGAAGGCATGATTCCACAATACAGATATGTAGGAAGCCTTAACGGTTTGGCCCCATTACTTTTTACTAATTCACATCTCACAACCCAAAAAAAAAAAAATAATGCTACTATTGCACTGACCCAGTAGAGAAACCTAACCCCTGCCACCTATAATCGGGCTGCATTCTCGTTGAGAATCAAGCCAGGTTTCACCATGAAGGAACCCAGCTCGGCTCAGGACCTTTAGGGGCATGATGGGCTGGGCTATGTAGGTTAGACAGTTTGTCAACAATAAATTCACAATAGAAGCAAGAGGTTCTCTAGAAAAGCTTTAACACTTTTATTGTCATTGAAAATTCTAAAAGCACAAAACGTATAATAAAATTCCTAATAGCGCTGTGCTATGAAAAGTATAACATTTTTTTCAAAAGTAAGAGGCGAATCTAATTCTTAATTTTTCTTTAACTTCTTACCCTTATTGGCTTTGGATGCTGTCTTCTAAGGTGTAGAATCCTTAGTTCTCTTCTACCCACTATGAGATGAGTCTCCCTTTTTCTTGTTGCTCCCTATCATTCTAGTCTTCAAAGAATCCATCTCATTCTCTTTTCCTGAATAGCCTTCCTCAACCCAGTATGACCCATATTCATCTAGTTCACATAGTGTTACGAAACACAGGTAGAACGTAAGATAGATGGTGTCATAATGGTGGGATAATGAAGCTAATAGTCGACCAAGGACTTAATACGAGTAAGGTCATTCATATAGTCCCTAAAAGGAGTAAAGTCCAAGGTCGGAACGGCTTGCCTATGCTCAAATTGTCTCATCTATTGTTTGGGAAGAAGTAGCTTGCCATGGATAAATAAGGTGAACATAAGCACTATACCCCCTATTCATCACAAATCGCCAGATTTTTCACCTATGAACCACCCAACTAAGAAGTAGGTTCTTCTCCAAAAAGCTAACCCAATTCTCCATCGATTGATTGTTAAAAAGTCTTTTTCTTTGGCAGAATTGAGCAACTAATTATATATCTACTTTTTTAGGAAGCTCAATCAATCTTAGCATTTTAGTAACCAAATCTATATACCAACATAACCAATACAAGAAAAGTGAAAAAAAGGTAGAAACATCAGGAATTCTGCTAGGTTCTATGGTCCATCCCAAAGCAAAACCATAAAAATAAAAAATGAAGAAGGCATATAAAAATAGAAGAAGCAGTTATGAGAGCCTAGTGTAGACCCAGGGAGAACTTAATATGGTTTTGGGCCCACGTGGCAGCCAGGTAAGGCACAAACTAGGGGGAGTATAGCTAAAGAAGCAGTGGACTTCCTGAAAAGAACTGATCTGGGTGGGGGCAAAGTTGATCGTAGCATCATAGGACCCTTATTTTCAAAACCACCAATGAATAGGATGGCTCTTAATAGGCACATGAGAATTACTCGGCATCTGTGTATACCTTTAAGAGCTCACCCTTTCTCCTTTAGAAAATAAGAAATTAGGGACATAAAATCAACTTCATCCCTAGTAACTACAGTAGTGATATGCTCCTCATTTATAACTAAGAAACAATTATATATTAGGAGAAGATATCTCTCTAATAAGTTGGCACAAAAGAGGGACAGTACAGTGAAAAACCAAGGATAGCACTAATTCCTCAATTAAAGTGCACAAGTCACATTCCGCGAAGTGAAAGATATGAAGCTCAGAATCCCAAAAGGTAGAGGCAGCCCGAAGAGACTCCTAGGAGGTTTTGACCTGACGAAGGCTAAGGAGGCTACCTAAATATTGGCTTTTCAGCTCATACTTATCTGTCGCACCCAAGCTTAGCAACTAAGAGGATATAACATTTCCAAAAGACATGGTGAATTATGGAAAATTGCTCCTAGGACGGATGAAAATCAAATACTAGGCAACCTTTGTTTATACCTACACAAAATTATTAATTCAAAGTTAGCTAGAACTTAAATTGGCAAGTAAATAGGAACCTGGTCGGGTTCTTATCTTGAAAAAAGAACCAAGCCAAATTCAAATAGGATAAGGATGGGGACCCCTCCAAGGAACCTAACCAAGATTTAAATAGGACCTGATAAGGAACTTGACTGGGATTCGGGTTTAGGCCTCCTAATAATTCTGTTTTATCTCTTCTGTCCTAAAAAATTTATAACTTTGATTAGCTGTAATTCGATAATTATTCATAAAATTTATAAATTATTACTCAGGACCATATGGCTCTTGATAATAATTGGTGCTCTTTTATTTTTTATTCTTTTTTAGTTTGGGCGAATTGGGGGTTATATTTGCATAGAGTCATTTTAAAGTAGCTTGCATCAACAAAATTTAGATAAAGTGACATTACATAGCAAATTGCATAACATCATAATAAAAAGCATCATACAAAAGTCTACTAGACCATTTCTATTCATCATCGGGGAACCCACTACTACATCCACCAAAAAGATAGTCAATATAACTAGACACAAAGTCAGAATTGATTGATGAGAGATTGGTACAGACATTAGGTTGGGGATTACCTCCCCGAGACCTAAGAATGATGCGAAGGGTTGCTATGCATTGTCCTAGATGATGACTCATTATGAAGAATGTGAGGTGCATAAGGGTCCCCAAGGAAGAGGCAACAGAATAGGAATCCCATGGATCATAAACTTAGAAAGGCTCCACCACTATTAGCGAATTAGGGGAGGCTCCATTTCTATAGCATGAGAGGACTTTGAGGTATCTTATGCCCTTATCTAATGATGTCTTCTTGAATGAGATCTAGATCTATAGCTACAGCGACTTGCTTTAGGTCCCTTTTTAAATCAAAAGGCTGAAAAAGTGTACAAATAAATCGAGAAAATGAAGGAGATCGGTTATTTAATCTATTTGGGGGTGCCGACAAGTAAAAAACATTCGTAAATGTCTTTTCCATAGAATGAAAACTATGCACTATTAGATTCTATTACTCTCGATTGTACCGAAAGAATGAAGAGATAAAAGAGTATACACGTATTTCAAGGAAATGAAGAAAGCAACATACTTGCACCTTAAAGAGAGGAGCAATTAGCAGCTCAGGGCGTTTAGATTTCGGATCAGGGGAACATCCGTGAGCACTGCCTCTACTTTCTCTATGTCCATGTTAATGCTTAGACTAGATATGCGAGCATTAGGACTCAAATCCTATGAAAGACTCATAAAAGATCGAAAGTTTGGAAAATATAATAGATGAAAATGATAACTCGTATTTTTATGAGTGATTTTTCGCTATTTTACCCATTTTTGAATTCCTTTAAGATGTATTTCATGTAAAAATAATGTATGTTTTATGTTTTTAAAGGTAAAGACCAAGATACAAATTCAAGCATGAGCTCTATCTAGTAAAGCTAGAGTGATCCAAAATTTATTTTGCAAAAGCTAGCCGAGTGCATTTTTCCACGAACTAGAAGCAGCTCGTGCTACTAAGTCCAGCCTAGCAAAGCAAAGTGAAGTCATTTGGGTCTGGTCTCTTTTGTGGGCCAGTTCTCCCACCTACCCCTCAGCCTAGCTCTCGTCCTCTCTTCATCTCATTATCAGCCCAAAATGTGCTGGATTCTATTAAGCTAGCAACCCAGTACAGCAATGCAGTAGCGAACCCCCTCTCACTCTTACCCTTTCACTCGGATTGGGCCCATATTTCACATTACAACTTGCGGTCCAATAGTCAGCACAGTGTAATCCCTTCTCTCTTCCCTTTTTTACCCGAGATGAGTATGTTCTATTCTACCTTAACGTGGTCTAGTGTCGTGCCCATCTCCCTTATCTCTCCTACTCTATACTCCTTTTTTCCACCAATTGGGCCTACTCGGCCTTGGCCGAGCAGCCGGGCCATGCTCTTAGTCTAGCTATACAACAAAAACCCAGCCCATCACTCTCTCCACTCATTTTTGTTGGCCAGTATAGCACAAGCCTGTTAACTCTCCCTCATTATCTCTCTAATTTACTAACATGAGTGGATAGGCTTATCTTACATTATTCCTTTGTGCCCAACGGCAGCCTAGCCATACAATTAGCCTACACCCATCCTTTTTCTTCACTTTTTATGTGGCCCTACATGATTTTCATTTTCCCAAGTAAAAGACTGCTATTGGGGTAGTAGCTTTGCCAATAGAAGGGATCAACTATGCATGTTATTTAGCAAGAATTATGGTGATAACTGAATAATCACCATAAAAAGTAGAGAAAAAGGGGGTTGAAGTCACTATAAATAGAGAGGCAATGGCATCAATTTAGCATCAATCATTCAATCCATTCTTCATTTTTCACTCTTCTTTTCCTCCTATTGTCAGTAATTTATGCGAGATTGTGCTAGGAAAAATTATTTGAGTTGAGAGAATTAGAAGAAAATGACTATTTTGGCTATCTTTTTTCTTTTCTTTCATCTCATTTGTGACCTACGAGTTGATATTTCATTATGTGAATTTTGTGTAACAAAAACGTCAAAGTTTGGGTTATAGGGATTGACATATGTTGTCAATTGAAATATGGTAGTCTAAGTTCAATGATATTTTCTTTACCTACGATCGGCTAGGTTGTTTATCTAGGATTGAGATATATCCTTGGCTTAATTTATTGACTTTACTAAGTTCTATTGGGGTTTAGATCATTGTCTCCTCTTATTGCATAATTTGGAGTTTATTTAATCGCTTCTAATTTATTATGCAAGTTATTTTGATTGTTTATACATGTTTTACAGTTGATTAATTTGCTACCTCATGTATTTATATTGGACCTTGTTGGATAATATAATTATGCAATTGTGCTTCAAATTTTGGTGGTTAATTCATAAAACAATACTAGAAATTGGATGAGTTATATATAACTCGAATAATTCATGCTATTCGTTGGTTGAGTTTACTTATTGATGGCGATAATTCACTTTTCTAATCTATTTGCCTCAAGCTTATAGCTTGAGAACTTATGAAGAGAAAATTAAACCCTAATTGAATCTAGTAACTCGATGTTAAAGTTCTTGGTGAAGTTGAAGTCATAGTGTTTCTCTAAATTAATCTCCGTTTACTTATTGATTGATGGTTATTTCTCCGTTATTCTCATTCTTTTCATTCACTTATTATTGTTGTTACTTTCCTTCTCTGAACTTATTCTGTTAATTAGTTCAAAATTAAATTCAAAATTACTATCATTCTTTGTGGGACACGACTCTAGAACACTTGCTTTGCTACAATCATCTTGTGCACTTGTAAGCAAGTTAAGTTTTGAAAACTACTAAAATTCGCATCAAGTGTTTGGCGGCGTTGTCGGGTAATGAATACTCATTTTGGATTTCTTCTTCCTTTTATTGTTGTTATTTGTTTATATTTGTTTTTGGCTTTTCCCCCTATTCCTCTCTAATCTAACAAATTTATTGTCGTTCTTTTTTTTCATCAACACATATCACGTTATTATTTTTTTTGTTCATTGTTTTTGTTTCATTCAATACCCCATTTCCTCCTAATCTAACAATTTTATTTTTGTTCTCCTCGTTCCCTTTTGATCCGATCTAACTATTTTATTTGTGCTATTTTATTTATTTTATTTAATTTAACAATTCGTCTCCCTTTTATTTCAAGTATCGCCTTTTTTTTCTTTTCTTTTTTATTTCCTTCCGTTTCTTTAGATCTTTGTTTTATTTTCTTTTATTTATTTATTTTTTTCCATCTTACTTCTTTTGGTGTTTTTGTGGTGGTGTTTCATACTATTCTCTTAGTTGCTTGTCATTTTATATGCTTGGTAGATGCCCTTTGTTTTTGGACCTTGAGTAATACAATCTTGAAATTGAATGTACCCTTAGTAAGATAAGCGCAAAGAAATGCGACTTTAGGAAAAAGATGGGTGAAAGACCAAACCCCACTACCTAAGCAACTTAAGGAGTATTTTACTCCCGCCAGCTATGATTCACCCACAAGTACACGTATGCCCACTATTACAGGACCATTTGAGATTAAACATTCCCTAATCCAAGTGCTCCTGCCCTTTTATGGGCTAGAGTCTAAAAATCCTTTTAAGCATGTTGATGCATTTTTTGGGATTTGTTCCACTATCTTCTTCAATAATGTTTCTAGCGATGCTTTTCGATTGTGGGTTTTTCCTTTCTCTTTGAAAGATAAAGCTAATGCTTGGCTGGATACTAAGTCAAATATCACCACTTGGGACCAAATGCAAAAGGAATTTTTGAAAAAGTTTCTCGATTGATAGACTGGCTGCTTTAAGATGTGCATAATCATTTTCTCACAAATAAAAATAAACAATCGCAAGAAAGTTGGGAAAGATTTATAGAGTTGTTGTGGAGTCACCCTCACCATGAGGTCCGCTAGTTTGGATAAGCACAATAAACAGTTGGAAGATGCATCATGTGGTGGTAATTTTTTGTATAAGACCCCTTGAAGAAGCATGGGAATTTTTTGAATATTTGAGTGACAATTCACACTTGCATGCCACTTCCTCATATTCTGACCTGCCTAGACAATTGGGAAGTAAATGGGGGACTTATGAGGTTTCACATTTGATTTATATTTTTAGTGAAGTTAATGCTTTGTTTAAGAAATTTGATCAACTGTTGTGTATAAACAAAATGGCTAATTCCTCTTCTATGCAGGATATGTGTTCAATTTGTGCTAGTCCCATGCATGCTTCTTTTGATGGCCCTTCTGTTGGTCCATTTGATGTTGTGATTGGACAAGTAAATGATGCCCAAGGATTTCCTCCAACCAATAAACCTTACTCGAATACTTATAATCATAGTTGGAAGAATCATCCTAAATTTTCTTGGAGGTCTCAAAATTGGAGAACCCACAAGCCCAGTCTAGGAGACTTATACCTCCTGGTTTTTAGAACCAAAGGTATGTCCATCCACCACCTCTGCCACCTTTATCTATGTGCTCAGAATTAGATAAGGTAGTCTCTCCCTTAGTACCATTATTTCTATTATCCAAAATGTGAATACTAAGGTCCAATGAATTGAGTCTAAAATACAAATTGTAGATCCCCACTCACAATATATAGCCAAGTTAGAAACCTAACATGGGCAACAAGCCATATTTATAAGTAAAAGAGAAGAAGGAAAACTTCAAAAGCTACCCTATAGAGAATCCTAAAAGCCAACAATTTGAACAATTATTTCTATTATCCAAAATGTGAATACTAAGGTCCAACGAATTGAGTCTAAAATACAAATTGTAGATCCCCACTCACAATATATAGCCAAGTTAGAAACCTAACATGGGCAACAAGCCATATTTATAAGTAAAAGAGAAAAAGGAAAACTTCAAAAACTACTCTATAGAGAATTCTAAAAGCCAACAATTTGAACAATTAAAAGCTGGTATGGTTCTTAGGGGATGTAAAGAAGTAGACAACAAAGTGAGTGAGAAGAAATATGATAAAGAGGAAACACCAAAGACTAACAAGACTGACTATGAAATTAAGAGTGATTCATTCCGTTCCTCTCATGTGTCTGACACCATTGTGACATACAAGCCAAGGATTTCTTACCCTCAAGCTTTCGATGCACCCTTCCCTTCTAGGAAAGACAAACAAAGAGGAGATATACTAGAGAGACCTTTAAGCAAGTTAAGGTCAATCTTCACCTTTTGGAAGCAATAAAACAAATCTCGGCTTAAGCACAATTCCTTAAAGACATGTATACTTTTAAAAGAAAAGCTAAAGATGATAAGTCTCAAAAAGTTTTTCTAAGTGAACAAGTAGCTCTATTTGAAAATTCGACACTCCACCTAGGTTGAAAGATCCTTGTGTTCCCACTATTTTATGCTTTATTGGTAATTATAAAATTAAAAGAGCACTTTTGCATTTGGGTTTTAGTGTTAATTTGACACCGTACTCTACTTACTTAGAACTGGGGTTGGGTGAATTGAAGCCTTGTAATTGTACCCTTCAGCTTGCTGATAGGTCAGTGAGGACCCTTAGGGCCACCATTAACTGTAGATCATGAGTAATGGATGTCTCAATTATGAACATGAGGGTTAGACTTAACATTTTTACAGCTTCTTCTTAACCTGTGCTTGATGATGAATCTGAATGTTTCTTCATTGATATGGTTGATGAGATGATTGAGAAGGCCTTACCTACTATTTTGAACAAAGATCCCTTAGGAACATGTCTTTTCTATAGAGATTTAAGGTTATTTGACTTAGGAAGTATAATAGGTGAGTTGAATTCTACACTTGATTACATACCTCACCTGGAGTGCTCCTGGGCATCTACTTATGATCCCCTTCCCCCTTTGGCCAGTTCTCCTATGACACCTTTTGTTGTCTCCCTAACTAAACTTGCATTGAAACATCTCCTTGACTCACTCAAGTATGTGTTTTTTGGCCCCAAATAGACCATACCTATCATCATCTGTTCCCTCTTATCCTATGATTAAGAAAAAGAGTTGATTCGTGTCTTATCTGAACATAAGGGTGCTATTGGGGGGTCAGTTGCTGATTTGAAAGGAGTTAGTCCTACTATTTTTATGTACAAGATTCACTTAGAGGATGATGCTAAACCTCTTAGGCAAATGCAATGTACATTAAACCCCCATATGAAGGGGTTATCTAGAATGAGGTAGTAAAATTTTTGGATGCAGGTATTATCTACCCTATTTCTGACAGTCAATGGATCAGCGCACTCCAAGTAGCCCCTAAGAAATCAGGCATAACTACAGTGCAAAATAAGGATGGTGACCTGGTTCCTACTGGACAGACCATAGGGTGGAGGGTATTTATTGATTACTGAAAACTAAATTCTATCACTAGAAAAGACAATTTCGCCCTCCCTTTCATTGATGAAATTTGGAAAAATTAGCTGGGCAAAGTTTTTACTATTTCTTAGATAGGTATTCTGATTACAACCAAATACCTTTCTATCCTAAGGACCAAGAGACAAATAGCTTTACATGCCCTTTGGGTACATTTGCCAACAGGAGGATGCCCTTTGGGTTGTGTAGTGCACCTTCCACATTCCAAAGATGGATGATGGTAACATTTTCTAATTATGTTGATAATTTTGTAGAGGTATTTATGGATGATTTCCCTATTTTTGGTTCTTCATTTGACGAGTGTCTTGTTAATTTATCCATTATGCTAAAAAGATGTGAAGAAGTAAATCTTCTTTTGAGTTGGGAAAAGAGTTACGTATAGTCCAATAAGGGATTGAATTGGGTCATAGATTTTCTATGCGGGGAATTGAGGTTGATAAAGGCAATGTTAATTTGATCTCTAATGTGCATGTCCCTGCTTTTGTGAAGTAAGTCAAATCTTTCCCTTGTCATGCTGGATTTTATAAGAGATTTGTTAGGGACTTTAGCAAAGTGGTTATACCACTTACTAATCTCCTTTCTAAAGATACTCCTTTTGAGTTTGATGAGTCTTGTGTGGAGGCTATTGAAAAACTTTGATCTCTGTTGGTGTCAGCCCCTATTGCACAGCCCTCTGATTTTTCTCATCCTTTTGAGATTATGTGTAATGCATATGATTTTGCTATTGGGGCAGTTTTGGGTTAAATGGTGAATAAAATTTCTGATGTCATTTTTTATGCTAGTAGAACTCTAATTGATGCTCAAAAGAATTATTCTACGACTAAAAAAGACTTGCTAGCTGTAGTTTTTACACTTGATAAATTTCGTTCATACCTTCTGTGCTCTAAAGTGATTATATTTACTAACCATGTTACACTGAGACATCTTTTAGCTAAGAATGATGCTAAACCTAGATTCATTAGGTGAATTTTGTTGCTATAGGAATTCAACGTTAAGATTAAAGATAAAAAAGGATCTAAAAATTTGGTTGCATACCATTTATCTAGGATCTTCACTGAGTATACTAATGACTTAGTTGGTTTTTCTGATCATTTTCCTAATGAGCAGATGTTTGCTGTGTCACATACCCCTCTCCCTTGGTTTGCTAATATCATGAACTACCTTACTCCTAGTAAGATTCCTCCCCACTGGTCCCAACAAGAGAAAGATAGGTTCTTTTCACAAGTAAGACATTACTATTAGGAAGATCCCTACCCTTTTAAACATTGTCCAGACCAAGTGGTTCATAGATGTGTTCTTGAGAGTGAAATTCATAACATATTGACCTTTTGTCACTCTTATGCTTATGGTGGTTAATTTGGAGGTCGTGGGATAGCTGCTAAAGTCCAGTGGTTCTTCCGGCCCACTTTTAGAGATGCTCACCATGTTTGTCTTGCTTGTGAGCACTTTTAGTGTGTGGGTGCTCTGTCCCATCATGATATGATACCCCTTTCCCCTATTCTGATTGTCTAGATATTTAATGTATAGAGCATTGATTTCAAGGGTCCCTCTCCCCCCTCTTTTAGCTTTGTTTACATGTTTGTTGTTGCCGATTGTGTGTTCAAAGTGGGTGGGGGCTCTAGCTCCTAGGACCAATGACCAACAGGTTGGGTTGATGTTTGTGAAAGAATACACCTTCTGTCATTATGGGGCCCCTAAACCTCTTATTAGTGATGCAGGTAGTCATTTTTATCATCGATCTTCGAGGCTTTGCTTAGAAAATGTTCTGTGACTCATAAAATAGCTACTCCTTATCACCTTTAGACTAGGGGTCAAGTTGAGGTGTCTAATCATGAGATTAAGGTGATACTAGAGAAAACAGTTCGAGGTAATAGAAAGGACTGGTCTTTGAGATTGAATGATGCTCTGTGGGCGTATTGTACTGCATATAAGACTCCCATAGATAAGTCTCCTTTCTGACTCCTTTTGGGTAAGTCCTATCATTTTCCAGCCGAGTTAGAACACTGTGCTTTTTGAGCTATTAAAGCTTTTAATTTCGATATGAAACAAGAGGGTTCTAACTGTAGGCTTCAATTAAATGAATTGGATGAACTGTATAACGAAGCCTATGAAAATGCTAAGATTAGTAAACCAAAACCAATGCATTTCATGATAAAATAATTTTTAGAAAATCTTTTAGACCGAATCAGAAGGTTTAGCTTTTTAATTCTAAGCTTAAGCTATTTCCAAGCAAGTTGAGATCTAGATCGGATGGTCCTTTTGTAGTCCAATAAGTGTTTCCTTCTGTGGTGATCAAAATTTTGGATCCTTGAGTGGTCGTGTTCTTACTGTCAATAGTCAACATCTGAAACCTATTGTGTCTAACAAAACTGAGCCTGGTTTGACTAAATCCATCAATCTAGTAGGCCCAGTCTACTATGACTAGTGGATGAGACCTTGTATGGCTGAAAACATTAAACTGAGCACTTATTGGGAGACAACCCAATCTTTTTAGGTGAATTTGAGTTATATTATTTATTTTATTTTATTTTTTTCCATTTTATTCAATGTCCATTTATATCCTAGATGTGGTACCTCAATTGGATTTTATGGTTAGTGATGGTTTCAAAGGCTCATTTGCAGATGACTCACTGGATGTAACTACAAATGCTTTCCTCGAGCTAGTAGGTTGTGTTATTCTTTTCTCCATCTATCTCTTTATTATTGTTTTCTGTATTAAGGGCAATGTAATGTTTATATTTAGGGGAATCAAGATAGACATTAAAAATTGAGGAAAATTAGACACTGAAAATTTTAGGTGAATTTGAATTTGAGAAGAGATTGGAAAGATGATTACGTGTGTTTTTCTCTTATTATATTGATGTGATTCATGTGACCCATGCCAATTTGAGAATGCTTTTAGTTTGAACTTGTTGATGGCCAAAATATTTGTTGTGCTCTTGCTAAGCTGTAGCTAATAATAAGCTTGAAGTGAACCTCATTGTTAATCTCATAAGGAGTCTATGTAAGTGTTGGGTTGCCATTCGACTTTCCAAATTATCGAATGTGATAATGAAATAAATAGAATTAAATCATGTTTCAAATTCTAGTACCAATGTTCAGGTTCTATTTGTATTCCTGTTTTTAATTGCCTAAATATGTACTAAGTGTTTCTCTTGGTTCTTTACCCCTATCTTTATATACCCAGAAGAAGAAATACATAGAATCAAGTGAGCTTTGCAAAATAAATAAATAAATAAATAAATTGGTTTGGCATTGAAGACTTAATTTTAAAGATACTCTTGTGATTTTTGCTGTGGGGGGTGAATCTTATGCTTACAGTTTGCTACATGTTTGACTCAGAGCACTTAATTTGCTTTAGTGTTGGCCTGTTAACTTGGTTAAAATCGAAAATGTTTGATAATGGGTTTGTGGGTTGGTAATGAGTTGATCTCTATGATGTAGCAGACATACATAGTTGGATTCTATAATTGTCTCCCTTAAAAATGATGGATTGAATAAATATACCCATTTTTTACTTGAGGACTAGTAAAATTTTAGCGTGGAGGAGTTGGTAGCTCATTTTTTTATGAGTGATTTTTCCTTATTTTACCTATTTTTGAAGTTCTTTGAGATGTAATTCAAGTAAAAAAAATGCATATTTTATGTTTTTAAAGGTAAAGAGTGGGATACAAATTCAAGCATGAGCTCGGTCAAGTGAAGCTGGAGTGACCTAGAATTTGTTTTGCAAAAGCTAGCCTAGTGCATCTTTCCATAAACTGGGCGCAGCCTATGCTACTAAGTCTAGCCCAATGAAGCAAAATGAAGCTGTTTGGGCCTGGTCTCTCTCGTAGCCTAGTTCTCCCACCTAGCCCTCAACCCAGCTCTCCTCCTCTCTTCATCTCTTTGCCAGCTCGAAATGGGCCAGATTCTGTCAAAATAGCGGCCTAGTACAACAGTGCAGTAGCCAAGCCCCTCCATCTCTTACCCTCTCACTCGGATTGGCCCTGCGTTTCCCATCAGAACTCGTGGTCTAACAGTCAACACAGTGCAACCCCTTCTCTCTTCTCCTTTTTACTAGAGATGTGCCTATTCTATTCTAGCTTAACGTAGCCCAGTACCCATACCCATCTCCCTCATCTCTCCTGCTTCATCCTCCTTCTTTCCACTGATTGAGCCTATTCGACCTTGGCGTAGGAGCCAAGCCATGCACCTAGTCTAGCCATACAACAAAAACCCAGCACATCATTGTCTCCCGTTATTTTTCTTAGCCAAGCATAAAAGCTTGTCAACTCTCCCTTATTATCTCTCCAATTTAGTAACATAAGTGGATACGCTTGTCTTGCATTGTTCCTTTGTGCCCAATAGTAGGTCAGCCATAAAATTAACCTACACCCCACTCTTTTTCATCACTTTTTATGTGGCCTGACTGATTTTTGTTTTCCCAGGTAAAAGACTGCCATTAGGGTAACAGCTCTGCCCACATAAGAGGTCAACACTGCGGATTGTTTGATAAGAATTATGGAGATAACGGAATAATCACTATAAAAAGTGGAGAAACAAGGGGGTTGAAGTCACTATAAATAGAGAGGCAATGGCATCAATTCAACATCAATCATTCAATCCATTGTTCAATTTTCATGTTCTCATCCTCGCATTGTCAGTAACTAGGGAGAGATTGTGCTAGGTGAAATCATTTGAGTTGAGATTATGAGAAGAAAATAAGCTAGTTTGGCTATCTTTTCTCTTTTCTTTCATTCATTTGTGAGCCTAATTAGAGAGTTGATCTTTGATTGTATGAATTTTGTGTGAAAAAGTATCAAAGTTTAGCTATAGGGATTGAAATATACCATTAATTTAAATATGGTTAGTTTAATTTCAATTGTATTTTCTTTACCTATGATATGCTAGGTTGGTTATCTAGGATTGACATGGATCACTGACTTACTTTATTGATTTTATTAATTTCTATTTGAGTTAATATTATTGTCTCTTTTTATTGTAAATTTTGGAGTTTATCTAATCATTTCTAATTCATTATGTAAGTTATTTCAATTGTTCACACATGTTATTTTACAATTGATTAATTTGCTAACTCATTTATTTATATTGGACCTTGTTAGCTAATATAATAATTATGAAATTGTGCTTCAAATTTTGGTGTTAATTCATAAAACAATACTAGAAATTGGATGAGGTATGTCTAGCTCAAATAATTCATGCGAATCGCTAGTTGAGTTTATTTATTAATGGCTATAATTCACTTTTCTAATCTATTGGCTTCAAGCTTGTAGCTTGAGAATTTATAAAGAGACTAATTAAAACCTAATTAAATTTGGTTATTTGATATTAAAGTTCTTAGTGTAACTGATGTCCTAGTGTTTCTTTAAATTAATCTCCCTGACACTACCGCAAGTGCACGGGTATTGTAATTAAAAAGAAAGTATCCTCCACTGAGACCAAAAGCAAAATTACCAAGTTCTTTCTATTAGAAATGCTAAGCAATAAATTAATCGAGGATTTTCATTCTGCTATTTTTAATTAACAGTTTCTAAATTCAATCAAGGAAAAACACCTAGGGATTTATTTAGTTAAGAAAGATGTTGGATCATACGATTAACATGTGCTTTTTTCCAAATTGGATAATTTCGAGGAATTGTAATCGATTTTGAATTTAGTCTATTCTTTCAAAATGGACCAAATTGCCTAAACTGAATCAAAATCATTCTTTCAAACTAATTTGTCTTAATCTAGGTTCAGTATTTTCGATTACTCAGTCATCCTCCTAACATGTAAATTTCTCTTTCAAGCCATTGCTATGTTAAGTCCCATCAAGTGGTCTAACAATCGAATTTCACCTTTCAGTTCTTCATTCAATTGTCTCAAGGGGTGTAAGCAAACTTGGCCAAGTCTACTCATAACATGATAATTACTTGATAAAATAAAATTAAACCAACATGAAAAGAAAGCACAATTCTATTGAATTAAAATGATCCAACTACAGTTCCATTAACAAAAAAACCCCTAGATAAGATAAATTACTCACTCATGATTAAAAATTAAACAACTAACCAAATGATTCAACGAGATATGAGAGGGAAAGGCTTGGTAATGACAGCCTCCAACAAGATGTTCAAACCGCCAACAAAACCGAACTCCATGCTCAAGATTCCCACTTGACACAAAATCAAACTAAAATTCTAACTATAAAAGATAAAACTTCAGAAAGGGAATGACTATCTATGATGACGGGTTTTTCCCATTGCTACCAAGGGAAGTTCTTTTAAGCAAAAATTCGAGCTCTCCTAGCCACACAGGTGAAGCGAGACGAAGAGGCCATGGTTACAAAGGCACCATGATCTATGGTAGCCACCACGGTTGGACTGTGGTCTTGGCTGGAACTGAATTTTTCTACTCTTCTCTTACTCTACGGGTATAGAGCTTGGGGTACCTCCGTGGTAGGTCAATATGCACTCAAAACGGTGTCAAATGCTATGTCAAACGATCTAAAATCCTGCAAATATCACCAAAGAACTATACCTAAGTATAAATCGGAAAAAAGAGAGTGTAGAATATAATATTAGGCTCTTAAAACCTCGAAAAGTGCCACAAAACTACCCTAAAAATGATGTAACCAAAGGCACTTATCAAACTCCCCCATGCTTGAACTGTTGCTTGTCCCCAGGCAACATTAAGACCAAAATTATTCAAAACCTTATCGGGATAGACACTGGTAGCATCTCAATAGCAAAGCTGATCCAAAGTTAGCCGAAAAGGTACAAAATTTTATTTAAGAAACAAACTAAAAAATGAAGTTTTCGAAATCACTTGATATACCACAATATCAAATTTGAATCAACCCCCCGAAATAATCAAATACAATCACATGAACATATTAAACAAATGGAGCTAGCAATGCCAGTAGAACCTCACTATAGTCATGTGGCACTCATCACATATTTGTTTGAAAATGTAAGAACGTTCTCTCAATTCTCATTCCATAGACTCAAATCCACCATAAGCTTGACAAGACTCCCTAATTCACCATCACTAGAATGCAATATACATTAGACAATCATGAGGACTTTTATAAGGATGTTTTGAAAATGTGGAGCTAGAAGCCATACACTAAGAGCTAAAAGTTTCCAATGCGCTCATTCAACATTCTTATTAGACCAATACAATTCATCTACAAAATACATCCCCAATTAAAGAGATGAAGAATTGAAAGCCATAAATGCTTTTTACAATCCAAACGAGGCTAACTCTCTTTTATTATTCCTCTTTTTCTTTTCTCTTTTTTTTATTTTGTTTGTTTTTATTTTATTTTTTCTTTATTATTTTTTTCAAAAGAGTTAGTCAAGGGAAATCCATATCAAACTTTGAATTTCAATTCTTTCCTAATCTTTGTACAATGAGACAAGGGATTTCTCATATAACGCAAGAATATAAATCCCTTCACCAAACAACCAAATCCACCAAAAAAATCTCAATGCACCTTACTAGTTCCTAATTAAACTCGATGCACAAGGATGAAATGCTCCTCTAGTCTTGGCTTAAGGGTTAGATAATTGCTTGGCCAAAGGCTATCGTAGGAGGTTCGAATCAATAAAATGGATATATGCTCAAAGGGGCTAGCAAGGGATATAATGCATAATAAGGGTGGCCATTTGGCCATTTGGGTTAACAAGTCAAAGAATGCCTCAATTATATTGCCTTTTTGCATATGCGAAATGTGATCTTGAATAAGAATCAAGGTAAGTTCTACAGAAATGACGTCAAGGAAGAGTCGCTCATAAATTGATGAGGGACTAAATTAATAAATTAGTCTTTAAAAGCTCAAAGCCTCACGGGACATCTACTATGGTCATAACTGGCTTACTAGTATACATATGCAAAAATTCATGTAAAGAGTCATGGAGTAATCAACTCTCACTCAACATGTGGTCAAAACATAAAGCTCATCTTCGCAAGTTCATTTTCAAATATTTTTATGTATAATTGGGCAAATCAAAGGATCAATCTAAACCAAAGAAGTCTACCTAGTCTACAAAGATCATCATTGGATGATTTTTTTTCCTTCCTTTTTTTTTTTCCTCCAGAGATGTGTGCTTCTAATGACTAGCTCATGAAAAATGCAAAAACTAAGAAAAGAAACTACAAAAACCTAAAATGCAACCTAAAATGAAAAGAAACCCAAATGTACTTCTAACATGCTTCTAACCTCATAAGATTACAACATATAATGTAACTCTAAATGCAATCATGAATAATATATACAATAGATACACAAGCACACACCAAACCAAATCAGGCATCAGACGCCATCAAATACTAACTAACTCCCCCATGCTTGAACAAAACATTGTCCTGAATGCGTGCACATAGTGGAAAAAGGAAGGGGGAGTAGTAAGAATCAATCAGAAATGAGGTGGGGAAGGAGGTGGGGTGATTGGCCATAAGAGATATGCTAATCTCGTAGGTCTCTAAACAAGCCTTATAATCCTGTAAGTATTGAGTCTGGGTAGCAACCATCCCACGGAGCTCGTCATAGCACTCTTGGAGAAAGTCACGAAGAGCGGTGTTCTCAAAAGCAACATAGGCTCGAAAGGATACTTGCTCCTCCTAGATGAACCAAAGGGTGGCTTAGAGGTGGTTGGGGGTGGTTGGGAAGAAGAACTAAGTCCGGCTTGACTAGTGAATGGGGGTGGAGGAGATACGGGTTGAACAACCTCGGCATTGCCAAATACCTAATAAAGATTAGCTCGGTGAAGGTTGTTCAATCAACATTGGGTAGTGGTATAAGCTAATCACTGGGATAAGTCCAGCACAGACGTCCAGCCTCTACTTTGCAAAAGGTCATCAGCTCAAAAGCGGCTTCATCAAGCTGTTTGGACCTAAATACTCAATCCTTAGGGTTGGGCTCAACACCCAAAAATCTAGCAATGGTAGTAATGGTACCACCAATGACTATCTTACCCTTAGTGCCAATAGCAGCATTATACAACTATTTGGCCAAAAATGCCCCAGGGTAAAGTTGAACACCATAGAGCATACAAGACAGAAAATATAACTCAGATAATCTTGGAACATTCAAATTATCATCCCAAGCAAAGAAACAACAAACAAGGATACGCTAAGCTACCCGAGTGCAAGGGTTCTGAATATGGGTGCATTTGGAAGAACTAGTACTATACCTAACACTTCCCGAAAGCTCACCCCTAAATGCATTCAGGTTGAATTCTCGAAGGACTTGATGGTTTGGTAAATCCATGCTAGGTTAAAAACAAACAAAGTTTAACTCATAAAATTGTCCTTATAAATAAAAGAAAATATACCCCGCTTAACATTGAGGCCCGCGAGTGACCTCAATATGTAGAGTCCTCAGGAATTCTAAGGTAAGGTCCCGATGTGTATGCTCCTAAATCTCAATGAAATGTCCTATACCCCCTATGCAAGCAACCACCGTATATCATCTAGCAATCCTAAACGGTCTAATAATTCCTCATCATAGTAACGAGTTGTCACAACCATTCATTCATTGAAGCAAGTATATCTAGCAACATGGTCAGAATTAGTTAAACCAAGAAGATGAGAAATGTTACCTTGGGCTCATGCGTTGGTGGAAGTTCAGGAGGTCCACTGAGGCTGAGATGGTGCTTGGCTAGATGTTCTTGCCTCTTTGGTACTCCTTTGTCTCTTATTAGGTGCCATGGTTGCAAAATGGAAGAAAAATTGAAACTAAAACCTAAAAAATAAAATTTGAGAAAGAAAAATGAAGAATTTAAGTGAAAAAGAAGAAACATTAGAGAGGGAAGAAGGTGGTTATGGAAGATGGGTAAAGGTGAGATGAAGTTGAGGAAGAAATGGTGGAAATTGGTGAAATTTATGGGAGAAAGAGAAAGATTAAGTGAAAAGGGAAGATTTTGAGTGAAAATGGAGTGAAAATGAGAAGAAATGAGGGAGAAATTAAAGGTATAACAATGGTGGATTTAGAGAGAGTATAGAGAGATAGAGAGAGAGTGCATCAATGACGAAGAAGAAGATGGGCAAATTAGATGGTTGCCGGGGTCAAAACCCTTGACTGCGGCCCCTAACACCCCACCACCATCAATGGGGGTCACCACAGTTCGACCGTGGTGTCTGCTGGGGACCGATTTTTTTTTTTTATTTTGCTAGTTGGGCACCCCACGAGCCGTATTGGAGGGATGCAGTCCGTGTTGCCCATCATTTTCTTTTCTCTATTTTTTTAGGGTCTTGTCATCCCTTCTTCTTCTCGGTTTTTTTTTGTTTTCTTTCCTCTCTTTTATTCCTTCTTTTGTGCTCTTCTTCTCTCTGCTCTATTTTTTTTGCTTACTATGAAAATCTACTGAAAAAATAAAAATCAAAGCTATGAAAGGGGTTTGGGCTGCCTCTCAAGAAACGTTCTTTTAAGGTTAAGAGCTTGACCATGTTCTTCATTCGGTCTGGAATGGTGAGTGTATGGATGGTGGCCTTATCAATAGGTTGCCCAACAAGATACAGCTTTAGCCACTATCTATTGACTATGAATGCACCGGTAGACTCACTCTACACTTCAGCCGCTTTACTAGGTTGAACTTTGGTAACTTGAAATGGCCCCAACTACCGGGATCTTAGCTTGCTCGGAAATAATTTGAATCTGGAATAAAATAATAGGACCATGTCCTATTTTTCAAACCTCTTCTTCATGATGTGCTTTTCATGCCATCTCTTAGTGCCCTTTTCATGGATGCATGAACTCTCATAGGCCTTCAACCTTAGTTCATCTAGCGCACTCAATTGCAAGAATCACCTTTCTCCAGCTGCTTTAAAATCAAAATTGAGCGCTTTTATAGCCCATATCAAAATTGAACATTTTTACAGCCCAATATGCCTTATGTTCCAACTCCACTAGCAAGTGACAAGAATTTTCAAACACCAACCGGTATGGATGGTGCCTAGAAGAGTCTTATAGGCTGTATGATATACCCAAAGAGCATCATCAAGCTTGAGTGACCAATCTTTGCGGGACCCATCCATCATTTTCTCCAATATACTCTTCAACTCTCGATTCGAGATCTCTACCTGCCCACTTGTTTAGGGATGGTAAGGCATAGTGACCTTATGGAGCACCCCATATTTCTTCAATAGTGACTCAAGGGGCTTGTTGTAAAACTATGTTCTATTATTATTTAGTGTATCACTTTCCAGTGAGGATACGAGAATAGCCCATTAACTAGAAATCCTCAATAGTTAAACTGATTTTTCTCCCTCATTCGTCACTTAGAAGAGCTCTCGGCGTGCCAAACCTTGTGAAGATATTCTTCTTGAGGAACTTGATGATAGCCTTGGAATCATTGGTCGGGTTGGCAACGACTTCCACCCACTTAGAAACATAGTATCGCCATAAAGATCTAAAGGTTGTTAGAGGAAGGAGGAAAAGGACCTATAAAGTCAATCCCTCATTCATCAAATAACTCAATCTCAAGTATGCCACTTTGAGGCATCTCATGCCCCTTGGTAATGTTCCTCGTTCTCTGGCATCTATCATAATTCATGACAAATTTTCTTGCATCCTTAAAAAGCGTGAGCATATAGAAACCTGCTTAGAGTACCTTTGCAATCGTCTTATCCGGTCCAAAGTGTCCACCACAGGTTGAAGCATGGCAAAATCTTCCGACAAGCATCTTCTATAGACCCCGTCTCTACATAACTTGTAAAGAAGAGGCTCCTCCCACACATAACATTTGGCATCAGAAAGGAATTTCTTCCTTTGTTGGTAGGACAATCCTGGACGTAACACCCCGCACACTTCGAAATTAACCAAATCAGGAAACATGGGGTGGCTTGGTGAAAAATGGAAAACAGTTGCTCATTGGGGAAGGAGTCATCAATGGGGAGCTCTTCACTAGGAGTAGTCTTGGGGCCTAGGCAAGATAGATGATTAGCAACCACATTTGCCAACTCCGGCCTTATCTTTGATCTCCAAATCAAATTCTTAAAGAAGAAGGACCCATTAGATGAGTCAGTGCTTGGAGTCGGATTTCCTCATTAAGTGCTTCGAAGCGGCATGATCAGTGAAAATAATGACCTTGGAATTGATCAATTAAGATTAAAGTTTTTCCAAGGCAAAGATAATCGCTAAGAATTCCTTCTCCGTCGTGGCATAATTCACTTGAGCCTCATCAAGAGTACAAATTGCATAGTATATGACATATGGCTTATTATCCTTCCGTTGGGCAAGAACGACGCCCACTGCATAATTGCTTGCATCACACATCACCTCAAAAGGTAGCTTCTAATCCGAGGCTTACATCACTGGAGCTATGATCAATGCCTCTTTTAACTTGAGGAAAGCACTCAAACATTCTTCATTAAACTGAAAACGCACATCCTTGACAAGCAATTGGATGAGAGGTTTTGCAATTTTCAAAAAATCCTTTATAAACTGCCAGTTAAAAACGGCATGTCTAACAAAACTCCTCACACCCTTTATAGAAATTGGTGGTGGCAATTTTTCAATCACCACCACCTTTGCTTTGTCGACTTCAATGCCTTTGTCAGAGACAACATGCCGAGGACAATCTCCTCTTGTACCATAAAATGGCACTTCTTCCAATTCAAAACCAAATTCACATCTCACATCTTTACAAGACCTTGGACAAATTATTTACACAATGGCCATAGGTTGCGCTGTACACAAAAAATCAACCATAAAGACTTCCATTATGTCCTCAATAAAAATCAGAGAAAATAGCCATCATACAATGTTAAATGTAGCAGGGGCATTGCATAACCCAAATGGCATTCTTATATATGCATATGTACCATAAGGAACCATAAAAGTGGTCCTTTCTTGGTCCGTTGGATGGATAGGGATTTGAAAGAAATCTGAATACCCATCTAAGTAGTAAAAATATGAGTTCTTAGCTAATATTTCAAGCATTTGGTCAATGAAGGGGAGCGAAAAGTGATCTTTACAGGTGGCTTTATTCAATTTTTGATAATCAATGCACATACGCCATCTCATAGTAGTCCTAGTGGGAATTAGCTCATTATTATCATTTTTAGCAATAGTCATCCCTCTTTTCTTAGCCACAACATGGAGTGGGCTTACCCACGTACTACCGGAGATATGGTAGATAATACCGGCCTTAAGCAATTTAAAAATTTCTTTCTTCACCACCTCTTGCATGTTAGGGTTCAACCTTCTTTGATCTTTAATTGAGGGCTTATAGTCATCCTCCATTAAGATTTGATGCATACATATAGAAGGATAAATTCCTTTTAAGTCATCAAGAGTATATCCTATGGCTTTACAATGCTCTCTAAGTACTCTAATCAAAGAGTCAACTTGAGATGCATTTAAACTTGCATTCACAATCACAGGATATATAGAGTTGGGTCTAAGAAATCCATACCTCAAGGAGGACAGGAGAGGTTTTAGTTCTAGCTTAGGAGCTTACCCCTCATTAGAGGAGGGTTTATTTGCAAGCCTTTAATGGTTCCACCTTAGTAAGGGAAGGGTCAATTGGTAGAGAGGCTTCCAAAAGTTGAACACACATGCTTACTTTAGGATTTTCATCCGTACTAGTGCTATCATTCAACATCAAGTGCTCAAGAGGATCATTAGAATCAAGGTTAAACACGGTTTCTCGTATCAAACCATCAACCATATCAATCTTATTGCACTCATCAGACATGGAAGGGAATTTAGAAGCTTTAAACAAGTTAAACTCCACATGATCATTCCCTACATTAAAAGATAGCTTACCGTTTTTCACATCAATACGACACCCAGCGGTGGCTAAGAATGGCCTCTAAGAATGATAGGGATGCGTGTATCCTCTTTAATTTTTAAAATCACAAAGTCTATTCTCACACATAAATCTGCTACTTTTATTAGAACATCCTCTAAAACACCCACAGGGTATTTCACAGAACGGTCCACCAAGTGAAAATAGATAGGAGCCAGTCTCATCTCTTCTAGTTCCAATTTCTCACACATAGAAAGGGGCATCAAGCTCACACTTGACCTTAAATGACACAAGGCATGGTTTATAGACACATTCCATATCAGGTGGAGAATTTAAAACCTATCGGGATCCTTAAACTTAGCAGAAAGCTTGTTTTGTATTGCGGCACTGCACTTTGCAGTCAAAGCTATAGTCTCATGCTTTCCTAGCTTTCTTTTATTAGATAAAGTTTCTTTCAAGAATTTAGCATATGAAGGCATTTAAGAAAAAGCATTAGTAAATGGGATGTTTATGTAGAGTTTCTTAAGAACCTCGAAAAACTTCCTAAATTGCAAATCAAGTTTTCCCTTAGCCATCCTTTGAGGGAATGGTAAAGGTGGGGAGGAGGGTTTTAGGGAAGTGATCTTAGGGTCCTTAGAAACCTCATTGGACTTATGCATAACATCATCAATGACATCATTAGAGGGTGTAGACACCTCTTTCTTAATATTCTCAACATGCTCATTCTTATTATGCAAAGACTCATCATTGATAACCCCCTTAGGTCCCTCTAGTTGTTCCCCCTCTCTCAAAATCATAGCATTGCATTGCTCCCTAGGGTTAGGCTCGGGCTTACTAGGAGTTCTACCTTGGGGTGTAGGGGAAGAGATAGCTTATTGGGCAATTTGAGGTTCTAACATCTTATTATAACTTGTAAGCACATCAACCTTAGAGGCTAATTGCTTTATATACTCATCGTGCTTTTATTGCGCCAAAAGCATACTCTCCATCATGACCTCTAAATTGGACTTTTGGGGAGCTTGTAGAAGGAAACGTGGTCTTTGAAAACCAGGAGGCGGCCTAGCATTTACTAGGGGCATATTCGAAGGGTTTGGACTAGACTTATATGAGAAATTCGGATGGTTCCTCCAACCCAGATTGTATGTACTGGAGTAAAGGTCACTGGCAGGTCTCGGGTTGAAGTTTTGGATATAATGGACTTCGCTAGAGTCTTAGAAAAAAGGCCTCCAAACTTGGCAATTCAAAGTCACATGTTCAATAGAACCATAAATTTCACATAGGAGAGGGGCACTAGAATTTACAGCATTTATATTCATACGGTCCAACCTTTGCATCATAGCATCAACTTAAGCAGAAAGTAAAGTAAGTGCATTAACTTCAAGCTTACCTCCAACCCTCTTAGGTTGGCCTTGTTCGGTGGACCATTGAAAATTATTTAGTGCCATCTTCTCTATTAAATTGAAGGCTTCATCATCCGTCTTACTCATCAAAGTGCCTCCCGCTATTGCATCTATGCTGGACTGCACTGCTTGATAACTCCACTATAAAAGGTTTAGATGATGATCCACCTTTGGAGTCCATGATGAGGGTATAACCTTGGCAAGTCCTTAAATTACTCCCAAGCTTCATAGAGCGATTCATCTTCCCTTTGAGTGAAGATAGTGATTTGGTTCCTTAGACTTGCCGTCTTCGATGGTGGGAAGAATTTGCTAAGAAAGGCTTTAGTTAGCTCATCCCAAGTGGTGATGGAATCCAATGGCAACGAATTAGCCAAGCATGTGCCTTATCCTTAAGAGAAAACGAGAATAGGCGAAGGGGAGTTGCATCGGTGGAGACCCTGTTTAACTTCAATGTATCTCACACCTCCAAAAAGATCAGGAGGTGAAGATTGGGTTCCTCCATTGGTGATCCTCCAAATGGCATTTGTTGAACCATTGAGACTAGTGCTGGTCGCAACTTAAAGTTGTTCACCTCCAATGTGGGTCTAGCTTTGTTAGAGGTGATACCTTGGACACCTGGAGTGATGAAATCTCGGAGTGTCCTTCTTTTAGGTTCCCCTCTTAGTGGTTCCATCTTTGGTGAAGTTTCTCGAGCCTTGCGCCTTTGTCTTTCTACCCTTTGCTTCTTTCTCTTTTGATGAAAAGTCCTGTCAATTTTAGGATCTCACTAGTAAACGAATGCACTTCGCATAAAAGGGAGAATCTTACTGCAAGCTAAATCACCAACACTACCCAAGCAATTAAAAGTGCAAAAAAAATGAAAGAAAGATATTTAGTCACTCTCACAAGATCGATTTGATATCTAGGAATTTGGTCCCGACAACGACACCAAAAACTTGACACTGCCGCAAATGCATGGGTGTTGTAGTTAAAAGAAAGTATCGTCCGCAGAGACTAAAAGCAAAATTAACAAGTTCTTTCTATTAGAAAATGCGGGGCAATAATTTAATCGAGGATTTTGATTCGGCTATTTCTAATTAATAGTTTCTAAATTCAATTAGGGAAAAATGCCTAGGGATTTATTTAGTTAGGAAAAGTGTTGGATCATACGATTAACATGTGCTTTTCTCTAAATTGGATAATTTGAAGGAATTATAATTGATTTTGAATTTAGTCTATTCTTTTAGAATCGACCAAATTGCCAAAACTAACTCAAAGTCGTTCTTTTAAACTAATTTGTCTTAATATAGGTTAAATATTTTTGATTACTAATTTATCCTCCCAACGTGCAAATTTCTCTTTCAAGCCATTGCTATGTTAAGTCCTATCAAGTGGTCTAACAATCAAATTTCACCTTTCAGTTCTTCACCCAATTACCTCAAGGGGTGCAAGCAAATTTGGCCAAGTCCACACGCAACATGATAATTACTTGATAAAACGAAGTCAAACTAACATGAAAAGAAAGCACAATTCTATTGAATTGAAATGATCCAACTACACTTGTTTAACAAACAAACCCCTAGATAAGATAAACTACTTGCTCATGATTAAAAATTAAATAATTAACCAAATGATTCAGCGAGATCTAAGAGGGAAAGGCTTGGTAATGATAGCCTCCAATAAGGTGTTCAAACTGGCAACAAAACCGAACTCCATGCTCAAGATTCTCACTTGCACACAAAATGAAACTAAAATTCTAACTATAAAAGACAAAAGTTGAAGGGAATAACTATCTATAATGAGGGATCTTTCCCACTACTGCCAAAGGATGTCCGTTTAAGCAAAAATTCGAGCTCTCTTAGCCACACTGTCGAATGGAAACGAAGACACTACAGTTACAAAGGCGCCACAATCTGTGGTAGCCAGCACGGTTGGACCGTGGTCTTGGCTAGAACCAAATTTTTCTGCTCTTCTCTTGCTCCATGGGCATAAGGCTTGGATACCTTCGTGGCAGGTCAATAAGCACTTAAAATGGGGGTCAAATGCTGAGTCAAATGATCTAAAATCCTACAAATTTCATTAAACAACCTTGCCCAAGTGGAAACTGTTAAAAAGAGAGTATAAAATATAATATTAAGCTCTTAAAACCCTGAAAAATGCCACAAAACTACCACAAAAATGAAGTAACCAAAGGCACTTATCACTCCCTTTACTTATTGATTGATGTTTACTTCGCTGTTACTCTCATTCTTTTCTTTCTCTTATTATCATTGTTACTCTCCTCATCTAAACTTATTCTGTTAACTAATTGAGAGAAGTAAATTCAAAATTACTATTATTCTTTGGGGGACACGACCTCGAAATATTTGCTTTGCTGCAATCATCTTGTGCATTTACAAGTAATTGGGTTTTTAAAACTATTAAAATCCATATCAGAAGAATAATATGATAGGTTACCAAATGGGTTATGAAGTGATGAAGATAGGTAGCATAGTCACACTGGTCATTGATATAAGCAATGAACTTATAACCTATTTTCATCTCATCCATATCCTCAGCAGATAAGGTCCATGCATAAAATATGGACCAAGGAGGAACCCTAGGGGCAAAAGGAGGCCACTGGTTAGTGTGTTACGCAGTGACTTTGTCATCCAAGTATTAAGTAAAATCGGATAGGCCCTCCATAAGGACTCGAAGCTGAGTGTAATACCAAGTCTCCTTCAACCTTGGGGCTGTGACCTGAGTTTCCCATATGTGAATTAATAAACTATACTAACCTATGGTATTCATCAATGTCATGAAAGTGGAGTACATATCTATGAGCTTGTTTACAACTTAGTTCATCAAGTTCGGCCATCTCCATATTCCTTTGGGTCAACCAGTTGTGTCAAATAAATGTAAATCCTCATTTGGGTGGGCATCATCATTTCTTTATGGTCGAGTAAAAGCTGTTTCCACTCTTTCAATGTACTTTGAATAGAAAGTTATGCATTCTTAAGTAATGCGCCTTTCTGCCATTGTGTCCCTAGGTTGTGCCTAATTACGGACTAGCGCTTTCGTACATGCCAAAACCTATGTCAATCATATACACATCCACACATGTGTAATTACGATTTCACATGTAAGTTTGTGAAGGAAATTATTAATTATTTTAAAATCATTTTTAAACATAGATTTAATGTTTAAGCATATATTCAAATTCTAAATTCTAGCCTTTCTACTATACATCCACCTATATAAAACTAGACCTCTAAGCTTTGCTTCTTCAATTAAGTGCATAATCAAATGCACAATAATAGTAAAAAATCTGGGAGCAAATAATTTTTCCATTTGGCACAACATCACAAGTATATTAGCCCCAGGTTCATCTAGTTTCTTAATGGTACATTGTTTAGCACATAACTCCTTGAAAATGTCAATAGTGCCCACACAACATTGACAAGATCATTGTCCTTTGACGCTATTAATGCAATCGAAAGCAAATCTTGCATAAGAATGTGGCAATCATAACTTTTCAAATTAAACAGCTTACGCTCCTTTAAATTGACATTATGAGAGATGTTGCATGCATAGCGATCTAGGACGTATAGGTGCTTTAAAACACTTGGTAAATGTGTCTTGTTCTTGGATGACAAAGTGGAAGGGGCATCAAGGACTTCATATTTGCCATTTCGTAGTAGAATGGGATGAAGTTCTAGCCTTATTTTCATTAATTGAATATATTTTTATGCTTTTAAATTATTTTCTTTTCTCTCGAGATTCAGTACATTCCCTAATATATTGTCACATATATTCTTCTTAATATGCATTACATTTAGATTATGATGAAAGTATAATACTCTCAACATGGAAAAATAAAAAATATTCCTTTTTGTTCTATATCAGTTGCTCATCTTTTTCATTAATCTTTGTATTCCAAGCTTCACCTTTACCATATGTTAACGTACTTCCCTCTAGCTCCTTCAGAACATCACTTCTATTGGTAGGCTTTGGGGCCCTACCAAAGTCCATATTCCATCAAAGGCAACATCATCAAAATGATAGGGATGACCTTTAGGCAACCATCTTTTATGATCCATGTAACAAACTTCATCCATTTTTACCTTTTATGCAAGATTGACAACCAACACGACCTTTTGTACTTCATCTAGATAAATTGGCATATGGAAGCAAGTCACTAGTAGTAGAATGAAGAACTCCCCACAATTTAAAATGCCTCCAAGTGCATGCATCAAAAGCATCTACCCCCTTCTCATAATATTAGTAATTCTTTTATTAGTGATTGAAGATAGACATTGTTATCTATGCCAGGTGCTTTTTACCCTGAAATTATCATAAAAATGATCGAGGGTTTCATACAAAGCCATAGGGACAAATTATGGGGGATTAATAACACGAGTCAAGTGCTATAGGTACTACCTATGACACTACAAAAAGTAAATCAATCACTTGCAAGTCCCAATATAATATTATGTAGATCTACGGTAAAATTAGAATGTAGCTTATCCAAATTCTTTCATACCTTTGCATCAGCTGGATGCTTGAGGATATCATCTTGATTCTACTTTTACAATGTCAAACCATATCCTCAACTATTTTGGAGGATCTGTACATCCTCAGTAGTCTCAGAATAAGGGAGAAATAGTATAAAACCTTATACAACAATTTCTTATTTTTGTTTCTCCATTGCAAAGTATGACACTCATTACACTCATGTTGGTTTTCCCCTTGCATCCCAATATAAAATACAATCATTAGGACAAGCATGAATATTTTCATGATGGAGTCCTAAATCCCTCTTTAACTTCTCACATTTACTCTATGATGCTAAGAATAGATTAATTTGAGGGAATAATGTAACTGAAAGTTGAAGCAACATATAAAATATTTAATAGACCACCTGTGCATGAATTTCAAATGAAATAAATGTAAAAGAAAAGACAATTTTGAAAGTTTTAATCCCAAAAAAAATTCTTGTTCTCCTTGCTCAACTAGCCTTTTATACCCATGAACTTCAGTGTGTTTTCCCTAATTTATTACATCATTATCACTAACACTAGGTTCACCATTAAGTTCATCATGCTCCCCAACATTGGATCCTAGTACAACATGCATTATTATGATTTTCATTTTGGATGTATCCTTGGTTATTTATTCTAAGAATATCATTCAACAGTCCCACATTATCAATATGAACGAATAAATTAGGATCAACATTGTTTGCACCATGCCTTCTATTGTGAGGTCCTAAAAATGACGATATGAAAATTCATTCCCTATGATCCATCCAATCTTTGCACCGTTGCATAAATCCATTGAACATGGGATGCTGTGTTACAACATCTCTAGTAAATCAACATTTTCGTCCAACCTTGCATTGATTGCATAAGCAAACTATCATATTACACCCTTAACATTAGCAAAAACAAAATCTAAAAACGATTCAATTCCATTTATATATTCTGTAAATCTCCTATCCTTATTAATACAACTTGTGTCCATTTCTATCATTAAAGAAGTTATTGTTTTCATTAGTAATAGTTATTACGTACAGAGAATGAGGCATATGCTATAAAATTATGCAATTTCTATTGTTAAACCTAATATAAACCTTCAAAATTCTATATCTGATAGAAAAAATATGCAAATTCAAATACTTCGACTCTTACAAAAAAAACAAACAACATCAAAGATATTATTCATTTATATATGCATTTATTACACTACACTAGGATAGTTGAACACCATAGGACAAAAGGTAACCATTCTTAGAATGTTGATGTTAAATATTATTCACCTATATGTAATCCATTACACCATTTCATGTAATGCTACTAATCCACACCATCAATATATTGGAAGTCGTCTTCTTTATTTCTTCCTCTCTTCTTTTTCCCTAAGAAGGGACTAAAAGAAATGGTTGGTGATAAAGAGTTCAAATTTTTCCTTAAAAAAATGTAACAAAGTACAATAACTAACAAAAAAAATCCTTGCAATTTGTAACTCAATGCGTTCTACTTCCACATATACTTAGTTAATACCTAATGTGATTAACAAGGGGAGATAACGTAAACCTAGTGACACCAGGGCAAAATAACCTTCTAATAATTTTAAGCCATAATCTACCTTATAGATGTCCCAAAAACAAAAAAAAATAAAAAAAAAACCCTCTCTTCTCTCCACCTACACTGCTTGTGCATTTCTTCATTTTGATAACCTAGGATCTAAAGAAACAATAAAATCAAAACAAATTTAAGATCAAATCAGAGGCTATGGAGAGAAGGTGGGTGAATAATGAAAGACAATAAATTAGCCCATGAAACACAGATATAATTACAATTAAATAGCTGAAGGCTTATAGATCACTAATATTACTATCCATAGATGATAGGACAACTCATCAACTATCCAAATTAAACATATATATTTTTTAATATTAAATTACAAGATGAAATCGGCAAGATATGATGTCCAATTTGGTAAAACAACTTCAGTGAAATATATGTTTTAACATTGATAAAAAGAGAGTGTGTGTGAGTGTAAAACTAAGGGTCTGTGAGTGCTAAGAAAGAGAGTATACCTTCCAAAAGCTAGAACTGGAGAAACACAATTATGTCCCCAAAGCTAATGACTTCAACTGTCTCTGCAACAATTAGGTGCCCATGCACCCTTGAAAAACAACATAAAACCGCAATATTTTACACACAAACACTAGGATCTAAAAAAGGGCAAACACCATTGCAGGTGTAATCAAATATATATGTTCAAATTTAGAAAAGAATGAATGTGTCTATACAGATTCAAGATTTTATGAGGCAGAAGAAAGTATACCTTCTAATAGCTAAGATTGGAGAAATGCGGAGTAATTATGTCTGCAAAACTAGTGACTTCAAGTGTCTTTGGAACAATTAAGTGCTCGCCCTTGAAAGATAACACAAAACCACAGCATTCTACATACAAATACTAGGATCCAAAACCAAATTAATACTACTCAAGAGACAAAGGATAAGAGGGGTAGTTACCATTGTAGGTTCAATCAAATGCCAACATTCAAATTTAGGAAAGAGACAGAGCGAGTATGTGTGCATATAGATCCAAGGGTTTATATGGGGAAAGAAAGAGAATATGCCTTCTAATAGCTAGGACTAGAGAAATGTGTAACAATTACAGCCCTAAAGCTAAAGACTTTAAGCATCTCCACTAGAATTAGGTGCCCGTGCTTGAAAAGTAATAAAAACCCCTTAATGTTTTACACACAAAGACTATGTTTCAAAACCAAATTCAATACTACTCAAAAGAGGAGGGTGAGGGAGGCAAATTACCATTCCAATCACAACTGCAGACCCTACTTTTAGCAACACAAAATGCCTACAAAAATAAAAAATAGTGTTCTCAAAGAACCAATGAAAGTGGTAAAAAAAATGCCATTAATCGATCCCTCAAATTGATATTGCAAAACTTCCTCTTGTACTCTTGCCTACATACTTCAACTTTTATCCTTTTAATTAGTTATTTGTTGTATATAATTGGGCCCATTAATAATCCATAATCAATCATGAGTGAAGCCCTAGCGCGTGAGTACAAAATTCTCTGCTTTAAATTAGTTTCTATTGCTCCTTTACTTGATTCATCTCATAAACCCCATTTCTCTATCACCTAAAATCAATATCTCTAAAATAATCTTCACTTTGAAACAATGAACAACCCTTTGACCTTACTAACCGCCCTAAAATTAGTAAACAGAACGTTAATTAATGATCACTCACTTCGTTCTGTTAGTCCTCTTTTCCCAAAATTGAATATGAAATGATCACTTTGCTAATTTAGACCCATTTTTCCAAAATTATTCTGCATAACATAAATTTTATCAAGGAGCATATACTCCCATGAAAACCTAAACCCGTTTTTAGCAGCCTTCACCATTAACTATGCACTAAAGAACATAATCATCCTAACAAAGGTTCGATTAACAGGAAATATTGCAAATCACCAATTAAAACACACTTGTAGCAAGTTAAAGACCCTTATCAAGCTCAAAGAAGTCCTTAAATCAACATGAAAAACACCCATAAAAACACATAGAATAGATAACCCTAGAAATAGCAAACACAAGTGTGAAAAGTGTAAGTTTTAAATCCAATCACTTGCATCCTAAATTGTTGCTCAATCACGAACAACACTAATTATTGCAAGAGAAACAAGCAACAATCATAGTTGATAATAAAATAGGGGTTGATGACCTATAAAAATTGGTAATTCACCATGTGAGCTCTTTGCACCGGTAACAGTGACGGTTCATCTGATCCGGGTAAAGAAGCGGATAAGAGGTGAGAGTCCTAGGTTTCTTTTACTCCAAAATGATCTGATTCATATAACTCATGAAGTAATGTGTAAAGATGTTCTTTTTTTAAAAAAAATTGGACCTGAGTATGGCTGATTTCAGTAAAAGTGAAAATAATAATAAAAAAAGAAATCCCGCCTCTATGTGTCTTTATTTTGTTAGCATAACATGCCTGTTATTAAAAGTGTCTATTAAGGAGATAGAATTCCCACTCTTAATATACATCAATTCATGCTTTTAAGACACTGCCATCCTTATAAGGTTAGGTATATTTTTTTATTCTTATTTTGCGTGAAAACAATTTTGGATATTACTTGCTTATTTTTTTGCCATACTTATATGTAGCTAGATAAGCCGGGAATATGGCCTTTTTTGAAACATAATATCTATAACTAATTGTCATTCATAAAGTTGGTTCAGAGAAGGCTTGTTTGACTTCTTTTAAATGAACAATTGTTTCAAGCAAAATGAGCACATCATGTTTATGGATTCATTTGAGGAGATTAATGTCCCATTTCAATGCCTACTTCTTAGCACCTTAAATATTTCATGAGTTTATCTTCATATTACACCAATATTAAGAAAGAACCCAAATGCATTCAATGTACATACATTTCCCATCTCCATTAAACCAATAAATACACGCCTTAGGCATAATGATACACTAGTCTATCAAAACTATGATATTAAACAAAACAAAACTGCACTCCTCTAAAGAATTTGAGACCAATGAAATAGCAAAGAGATTAGGTGCAAAAGAGGGGTGATTTTTTTTTAAAAAAGATGTGTCTCATAAATGAAATCCTCATAAACAAAGGAAACAATCCTGCTTTCCCTCATCCCTTCTATCTATCTGCATCATACATAAAGGGAAAATGGACTAACAATGCATAGCTTTTGGTTTTCCTATTTTATCCTTCTTTAAGAGGAAGTTATAGGGCCAAGTCAGCCATTGTCTACATTTCATAAAATTAAAAAAATAAAAAACTAGGATAATAACCCATATAAACAACAGTTCTTTCTGCTTATATTTTCCTATATGTGGTAGTTTATGCCCCTTTTAAATTTGAAATTACCTATGAACTGTACACTAGTTAAATTGACATTCCTCTAATCAGTGTCAACTGGGGACATCCTACGTGAATTTCCCGAACAAATTCTGAAATTAAGATGTTTTCACTAAGAGATTTATACTAAATTTAATTTTAAAGACTTCAAATTGGAACTGTCATCATTGAATTTTTGTCACAAGTTCATTGAATAATTGTGCATAATTTAATAAATCCATCTTACATTTTATTGCGATCTGCATATCTTATTGGTATTCTAGACAAGATGAACAATTTGTGGAATGAATGGACTTCCATCTTAATCAAAAATGGACCTCGCTTATCTTATGTGATTATATTATTTACCCAACTATCTAATTTTCTTTAAAGATTTATATTTCCTTTTCTCTCCAGAACTAGGGCTATCATTGCCGCCTAATTCTGTGTGAGTCCTTCACCGCCGATGTTGTCGTGAGGCTCTTGTTGACCGCAATTACCTCCTGATAGGCCCTGTCTATCGACTTGTTTGATCCTTGACCTATTTTGGATTGATATAACCTTCTTCTACCATGCCCGTTCTAGAATTTGTGATGGTTTCTTCTACGACACGCTATTTTGCGAAGTGATGGCTACAAGATTGGAAAAGGCTTGGAAGTAAATCTCCCTCACGTCTGAGGAAGAGGTAGTTCTAGACGGCAATAGTGAAATTCAGGATGATCAGGATGAGCACTTCTCCCTTTGTTTGTGAGGCAAGCTTCACACCAACAATTACTTCAGTGCCTTGGACATGAAAACTATCTTTAAAACATTTGGAAACCCTCCAAAGGAGTAATAATCAGATACCTCGACAAAAACCTATCCCCTTCCGATTTTTTCCAGTTGCTAATAAGTCCCATGTGCTCAATGAAGGTCTTTGGCCTTTTGATGACAACATTCTTCCACTCATAGAACTCAGGGGCCTCAAGCAACTCTTGGAAGTCGAGCTTGCTAAGGCTAGGTTTTGGGTTAAGGCTATGGATGTTCCTCCTTTGAAGCAGACGTCCTCCTTTGCCAAAGTCCTAGGGAGACAATCTCGGGGTTTTTATCAATTAAGATGATCCAAATCTTTATTGTGCGGCTGACAAATCTGTGAATTTCCAAGTGGATATGGATGTTACCAAACCTTTATGTAGAGGTATAAGCCTGATGATCCAAGGAAAACCTATATGGATTTCCTTTAAATACGTGAAGCTACCTGAATTCTATTATAGGCATGGCAAACTGGGACCCCCTTAAAGGATTACGAAATGGTGGATCCTTCTATCAATGAAGCATTGCTCCAGTACGGCAAATGGCTTAGGGGTACACTCATTAAATTCCTACAATGTATCGCTGAACAAGAAAGGTCCAAATAGAAGTGCTCATTTCTAGCCTTTTGCAATAGTAGATCTACTCTTAAAGCCTTCTCCAAGATGCATTTTGATAGTGAATCCTCGTCTCTCGGTGACGATCCGATAAAAGGTAAGGGCCTTACTCCTACCTCCTTTGATAATATGGTTCTTGATGATGGCTTAGCCATCCCATCGGGTACGGACGCTTTCAAACAGAAGCTTCAAGATCGGGGGAAAAGTGCTGTAAATGACAGGAAAGTTTAGCTTGTCGAGAGTAATGATTCTACATCGCCTGACCCTGTCATTTAAATGATGGAGGTTGTAGAGCAACCCTGGCAAGAGCCATAAGTGCGTATGCTTAAACTGCCAAGGGCTCAGTGACCCAAATACAGTTCTTAATCTTGGTAACTTCCTACGGAGACATTCACCGAGCTTAGTCGTCCTTTCGGAAACTAAGCGTAGTATGGCTGAGATGGAAGCTATTAGAAAGACACTGAAAGATTTCGATGTTATAGCGCTGACTGTATAGGTCGCTCTGGAGGTGTAGCCATGCTATGGTGTAAAGGTTTAGGTGTTCAACTCTTTTCCATGTCTCAGCACCACATTGATGTGGCTGTAAAGGCGCTTGCGGTATGGGTCTCTATAGCTGGGCAAAAATCGGCATAAAACTTACACTTGCTCATTCGTGATTTACACAGCTGCTCTAATCTATTGTGGCTCGTGAGTGGCAATCTCAACGAAACTTAGTTCAATTATCAAGAAGAAGGGTGACCCAGGTAAGCTTCAGCATATATTCTTTACCTATTCTGGGAGACCTTCTCTACACGTGCTCTTCATGATCTTGGTTTCAGTGGCTATGATTTTATATGTTGGAATCATAGATGTTGATTAATTTATGGAAGAGAAACTGAATAGCTACTATTCCACCGTCAACTAGTCTCTCTTAATCCCTATGGCAAGAAACACTCACACGGACATAAAGCTATCTGAGCCCCTCCCAATCATTCTCAAGCTTTAGGGCGATGATAGTAAGGCGCGGGGAGGAAAATATGGCTTTAAGTTCGAGAATATGTGGGCTTTGGACAAGGATTGTGATAAGGTTATTAAGTCAGCTTGGAACGAGGTGAATGATACGCTTAATGTCGTAGTTGTGGAGAATAAGTTTGCTTCATGTGCCGTGGCCTTGTCTCTATGGAACTCGTCCTCTCTCGGTCAAGTCTAAAGCAAAATCAAGTCCCTAGAACTCTCTCTTAAGGGGGTTGATGACATTTCACGAAGGGAAGAAATTCTCCAAGCTATGAGTGAATGGAGGAAGACGAAGGAGATTCTTTATCTTCAACGATCAAGAATTGACTTTCTCAAGGATGGCAATTCTAACACCAAATGATTTCATTCCTGAGACTTGGCTAATTGGGTAGCAAATACCATTTCAAAATTAGTTGATGCTGAGGGAATTAAACAGGGAACTTAAGGCAATCGAGCAAATAGTGGTGACATATTTTCATAACTTGGTCTCTTCATCAGACCCATCCAATTTAGATGCGATCATGTAGCATGTGCAGCCCCGAGTGACCAGTGACATGCATTTAACGCTTCTGGCTCCGTAACGTAGGATAAGGTCCGCTCAGCTATTAAGCAAATGCACCCTAACAAGGCCCCGAGTCCTGACGGGATGAATTCATTCTTCCATAAGCACTTTTGGGGAATTGCTAGAGATTTGGTGACCAAAGCTGTACTTGATGTCCTGAATGGTGCTCCACTCCCTCCCGCTTTCAACCACACAAATGTCACCCTCATCCCTAAGAAATCGAATACAATGCACCTTTTTGATTTCCGGTCGATTAGTCTATGCAACGTCATTTACAAAATAGTCACCAAGGTGATCTCTATTAGATTGATCTCAGAATGCCAAAGTGCCTTCATTCCTGGGTGTTTAATCATGGACAACTTGCTAGTTACCTATGAGTTGTTGCATTATATGCATGGTCTTATTGGCTCTAGGGCATGGTATGGCACTGAAATTGGACATGAACAAAGCCTTTGACAGAGTTGAATGGTTATTCCGAGAGAAAATAATACTAAAATTGGGCTTCCCTGACATATTCGTCAATCTGGTGATGAAATGTATTCGCTTAGCTACCTTCTCCTTTATTATTAATGGAGCACCTTCCAGCTTTATAATCCCCAATCGGGGTCTCCGCCAAGGAGATCCTATTTCGCCATTTTTATTCTTGTTATGCTCCAAGGCGCTTTCATCTTTGATTTCTCATGCTGTAGATTCCAAATCCTTACTTAGCCTCAGAATTTGCTCGAGCGCTCCAATTATATCTCGCTTTTTATTCATTGATGATTTCATTTTATTCTGTAAAGCCTCACAGGAGCAAGCTGGAGTTATCAAACACATCCTTGGCTTACATGACATGACTAATGTTATGTTCTCTAGGTAGTACCTCAAGAATGTCGCCACAGTATTGTGAGCTGCCTCCATATCAAAGAGGTCTTATCCCACGATAAATACCTAGTGCTCCCAACCTACGTTAGCAGAAAGAAGAAGAAGCCATTCTTGTATCTTAAGGATCGAATTTACAAGCATTTATCATCATGGATGGACCAGCTAGTTTCTTGGCCGGGTAGGGAAGTAGTAATAAAGGATGTTGCCCAAGCAATTCCCACTTACGTGATAAGTGCTTTTAAATTATCAAAGGATCTATGCTCATCCATTCAATCCTCTATTAATGGCTTCTGGTGGGGTCACAACAAGAATGGCCATAAGATTTACTTGGCCAAATCATCTAAGTTGTAGGGTAAGAAGGGCAACGATGGATTGGGCTTTCGCAACATTGAATTGTTCAGTGACCCTTTATTGTCTAAACAGTTTTAACAGCTCATATCTCAGCCCCATTCACTCTCCAGTCGATTGCTTAAAGCCAAATACTTTCCAAGTTGCCC
The DNA here is from genome assembly GCA_029747015.1 of Carnegiea gigantea. NCBI lineage: Eukaryota > Viridiplantae > Streptophyta > Magnoliopsida > Caryophyllales > Cactaceae > Carnegiea > Carnegiea gigantea. Next base: position 158,211 of record JAKOGI010000909.1, on the reverse strand, counting down.
CATTTGAGAAGCTGGCTTGGGCCATCGACCCAGTTTCACTTGACGGAGCATCCTGGGCGCCCACGATCTTATTTCTAAAGGCTCGGTGGCTAATCGGCAATGGGCAGAATGTCGCAGTATAGCATGATCAATGGCCTCCACGGCTCTATTCTTTTAGTCCAATTAAGCCCCGTGGTCCTGTTGACGACTTATTAAAAGTAGCTGATCTTATTGATACTGATTTGGGTTATTGGAAAGAAGACACCGTCTCACAAACCTTCAATACCTGTGATGTTACGACTATCTTGAACATTCCGCTTCGCTGCTTAGGGCCAGAGGACATCTTCATCTGGGATTTTACTCTAAACGGAAAATTCTGAGTTAGATATGCTTATTTCCTCGCAAGATCCATCAAGAAAGCTCAAGTGCTCATGTCTAGCTCTACAAGTAACCCATGGAGGAAGATTTAGAATCTCAACATCCCTCCCAGAATCAAACTCTTTGGGTAAAAGTTAAGTGTAGGAGCTCTACACACTTTCAATAATCTAGCTCGTTACCTGAAGGATTTCAATAGGTCGTGCAATATTTGTGAAGCCTAAGAGGATACCACCTCCCATGCCATTTTTGAATGCCCCGTTACCATTGAAATTTGGTCATCTAGCTTGTTGAAGCAGATCCTTGGTCCTAGTTATTTCCACCTGTTTTTTTATTGTTTTCTCAATGCCTCTACTA